>OZ017790.1:1355521-1443684 GCA_963969325.1 Lycopodina hypogea
TAGCTGTACAGCTTGGAAGCAAAATATGTTTAGTAACTTTGCAGCTGCAATATATTACTCATTGAAGGCAACAATACCTTCTTGGTTTTCAATAATTGCTGATGGAGCATTGATGTTATCAACAGCAATCAACAGTGAACAGATAAAAATTCGTCCATCTTTGAAATTAGAGTGTCAAATGGATTCTGTTGGTTTGCTTAAGCTTCCTGGCACAAGAGCAACCTCCCAGCATCATAATGTCAAGGACAGGTTTAGGATGAGGCTGTGAATATGACAAGAAGAAGATCTGGTGTGGCAGTAAGATTTTCAAAAGATAATTTAGTTAAAGTAGCTGTGCATTCTTGTGCAGATTGACTTCATTTTTTCTTTGGCAAGAGTGTGGTAAAGTGTAACTGAACTGGAATCATTATGTCCCACCAGATGGACTCCATGAATGGTTGCCATGGAAAATATTCTTTTAGAGTCTTTGAAAGGAATGTATTCAATAGAAAGATGAATATATTTGGAAACAGATGGTTTATTGCAATCATTGGAGAAATTTATAGACTTATTTGAAATGAGACTAGTCACCTTTATGCTGTTGATGCTGCCAAACAATTTTACAAATAATAAGGTCTGAAAATAATTTCAACAGATTTTATAATAAGATTGTAACCACTGCTGAGGAGCACAATATCAACCTTCCAGAAATGCCTCATTATCTAAGACTTCAGATCAAAAATCGGAGTTAACCAAATGAATTTACATCTGCAAAAGCATACCTCCTGGCAATTTAACTTAAAGCATGTGTTCTACTCTATTGTGAGCTAAAAGATTGATTTAATGAGCATATTCCCACAGTCTTGGCAATGGAGAAACCCTGATAAATTCAGCAAATGATCATGAATGGAAGATTGAATGAACCCAGCTACAATAATGTTGACATGCTAACATTAGCAAAATACCTCCGACTTCACAAAACATAATCTAGTAGTGTAATTTCAAACTATAGAAAATGAGTTCAATCAAAAAAATTCTTTCTAGCAAATGAAAAAAATTCAAACAAATGCTACCAATCGTACACCAGCTCTCTCATCTACATTTAACAATCCTACTTACCTCAGCAGCATCAAAAATAGGCCTTTCCCTGGCAAAAAAATGTGTCCTAACTTCTCTACAATACAGAGATAAAACACAATTATTGAATGCTTCTATATATTCACAAAGATTTTACAGACTATTTTTTACTTGAGACTTAGTTTTGATGGTAAAAGCTTTTACCATTGATAGAGGAAAGGGTTTTTTAAACAGTTATATTATAGATTGTAAATTTTTTTTTTTATTAATTATTTCTATATTAATCACACTTATTCCAATTTAAAGTTAATCCCACTTTTTTAAACCTTGATAAATATTGATCCTAAAAAATAACATAAACTTCACCCCCCCCCCCCCCCCACTTTTAATGTGCTGTCTCCTCCCTTGATATATATTGCACACACGCACGCAAGCACACACGCAAGCACACACGCACGCGCGCGCACACGCACGCACACACACACACACACACACACACACACACACACACACACACACACACACACACACACACACACACACACACACACACACACACACACACACACACACACACACACACACACACACACACACACACACACACACACACACACACACACACACACACACACACACACACACACACACACACACACACACACACACACACACACACACACACACACACACACACACACACACACACACACACACACACACACACACACACACACACACACACACACACACACACACACACACACACACACACACACACACACACACACACACACACACACACACACACACACACACACACACACACACACACACACACACACACACACACACACACACACACACACACACACACACACACACACACACACACACACACACACACACACACACACACACACACACACACACACACACACACACACACACACACACACACACACACACACACACACACAGCAGAATCTTAGAGTTATGAACCCCAGCATTATGATCAACCAAACACCAAACTGGAAAAAAAGATGGTAAGTACAATAAAAGTATACCTGTTTTCATTAGGTTAAGAATACCCTCCAACAGAATTGCAGTTGCTGCAATGCTCTAGGCTCCTTTCACTGAGGAAAACAAACCCAATAAGGTGTATAGGAAGGGAGAACCACTGCAGTAAATACAATTCTGGATTGTAGGCAGGAGAAAGTAAGGAAAAACTAAAGCTGGCAGTACTTAAAATAAATTTTGAGCTCCATGGCTGGAATAAGTGTTGAAACAGCTAAATAGTAGCAGAATTTGTGCAGATTTACAGTATTTAGGATAAAATGGTCACCAAAATATTGTTTTAGTTTACTGTAATAAATCAAAATTATTACAAAGCACATAATTAGAGTATCATTATTTCAGAGTTATGAGCATTGCAGTTTCCCAAGGGGTTTGTAATTCTGAGGTTCTACTGTATCTATATATATATATATATATATATATATATTAAAAGACCTATGTAACTATGTTACTGACCAACTAACTGTGTAACTGACTATGTAACTATGTTCGTCCCTTTCTCAAAATCTCTCTGTTAGATTTTGACCAAACTTTTAGGGATGGAGGAGACCCACCCTGAGATGGTTTTACGCCAGGTGGCATGTCTGGGAAAAAACAGAATTTGTCTCTCTGTCTGTTTGTCGGTCTGTCTGTATGTTTGTACCATCATTCTGGCCAAACCGGTAGGTGGATTTCTCTGAAACTTGGCATGATGATAGGTTTTGACCCAACTTAAAACATGGGCTAAAAATACCATGGTAAGAGAAAAAGAAAAAAATGATATTTTGGCCAGAAAAACTCTAGGACTAACAGACCACCACCACTGAGAAACAACTACCACCACGACCAAACACCCACCACCATGACCACCACCACTGAGACAACCTCTGCCACTTCTAAAGCCTGACCAACATCGCCCAGTCCAACCACAGCAGGGGACAGCAGCAGCTCTTTCTTTATCAGTGCCAACTCCAACAAGGCATGGTCAGAAGCATGGCTATACTTCACCTCTCTCCAGCACTACAAAGAGGTCTGTGGATCAATTGCCATCATCTCCGGAACAGTTGCCAACACCTACAGCTGCACCTGCTACAACACACCATACTTCTCTTGGTCATTGTACACCAGCAGCAATGGCGAGACAAGATGCAAGGGCAAGAGAGGATACAGGTCAACGAGAGGAAAGATTGATGTCCATGAGGCAGAGGGATGCAGTGGCAAGAGCAACCAAAAACCCAACCCAGTGTGAGATGAGGTTGGTGCCCATGAGGTTGGCGCCCATGAGACAGGCAGTGGCGGTGGCAAGAGCAACCGAGACACCAGTCCAGCATGACACAAGGATGAGGCCATCATCAAGATCAACCAGAGGATTCAATCATTCGTTCCAGGCACTCTACGTACCTACACTTCCATCGACAACGTAACTGACCTGGATGAGGCTGTTCATTACCCGGTGGAGTTCCTGAACAGTCAAAATCCTTCTGGCTTCCCAGAACACAAACTGAAACTGAAAGAGGCAAGCACGACATTTAAACTTTATTAACATTTAAAAACTTTTAATGACCATTCAACTTTTCAGGGGGTTCCGATCATGCTGCTGAGGAACCTTAACCCTACGACTCTGTGCAACAGGATATGATTGGTCATCAAGAAGCTGCTGCCACACACAATCGAGGCCACCGTGCTCACCATCTGCAGCCATGGTGAGGAGATCTTCATCCTGAGGATCCTGCTCATTACCTCTGATCTTACCTTCGAGTTCAAGAGGGTCCAGTTCCCGGTCAGGATGAGCTATGCCATGATGATCAACAAGTCTCAGGGGCAGACACTGAAGGTGGCTGGCATTGACCTGATTGATGGCATGTTCAGCCATGGCCAGCTGTATGTTACATATTCCCATGTTGGCTCTGCAAGAAACTTGCACATCTTGGTGCCAAGCAAGAGGATGAGGAACATAGTGTATCCAAGAGCATTGATGTAAAAAAAGACAAAAAAGATAAGTGAATTGATTCTGATATATTGATTGAGACGTGCAACTTTAAATTATTGCTGTTAAAAATTAAAATAAAAAATGAGAATTAATTTGGTTGTGATATATTGATTGTGACTACTTAAATAGCATCAAAGGAAAATAATAAACTGAGATAATAATTTGCTCCACTACTCTCTTAATAATGCATCTTCTCCAACATTACCTTTCTTACTGGCAAGACATGTTCAACTACTGGATTTTAGCCTATATTGGCCAGGTAACACTGGGTATATGCTGTTAGTGTATATATATATCTGACAATAACTGGTTCGTGATAGAGTACTGCATTTTTTTTTAAATAGAGTAATGAGATTCAAGGAAATGATTTGGTGGCAAAGGAAGGGTTAATTCGAGCACTTGATTTCTTACACCAACAGGAGCTGAAAGTTGGTGTTTTGGTGACAGATAGGCACAAACAGATTTCCAAATGGGTCAGAGAGAACCTACCCAATGCTGATCACAGATATGATACATGCCATGTAGCAAAAGGTATATAATACACAATAGTAATCCAGCTATCATTATGAATAGTTAGAACTCATTCATATGAAAATTTAACATCAGTAAAGTACAGGCTATTCTATTCAAAAAATTTATTGAAATATAAAAGGAATTACTTCATAAATGTTGAAGGGTGGTCTGATAGTCCACTAAAATTCTATAATCACTTGCAGGACAATCTATTTAACCAAAAAAAAAGTAACATAAAAGACCAACAAACATTCATTAGGTTACCACAATCCCTTTCATTTTGTATCCTACAGCTTTTCGTAGGAAAGTGGAGGCAGTGGCAAAAGAAAAGGAGTGTGATCTAGCAGGGAAATGGTTGAAGAGTTAACTCAATCATCTCTATTGGAGTGCTGTTTCCACAGCAAGTGGTGAAGCAGTAAAAATAAAGGCCAAGTGGTTGTCTATGGACAACCACATCCACTATGTGCACAGTGAACATGGAAAAATCTTCTAAAAGTGTCCGTATCCTCATTTGCATGGTTGTGGATGGAAGAAAAAGTGGCTGAAACAACTGAAGTTATACAATTTCACAATTATATGCCACACCATATTATCCTTGTTTCACTTTTAGATACCAAAGTTAGTGAGAAGCTTACTGGTATAGTTACCAATATGAGGTTTTTTTTGGATGTGCCCAAGTTGTCGCCAGGGTACCAAACCTCATCACTGGAAGCTTTCCATAGTGTAATGATACACTCTGCTCCAAAATCTACAGCATTTTCACACCAAGGAATGTTGGCAAGGTGCACTTTTGTAATTTTTCAATGCAACATTCAATGCTGACATTATTATGTTACAAACACCTTTGTAGGTTACAAATTGCAGCACTGCACTACAATGAGAACTGCAGGAGAGATCATGATACCACTCTGGATGGGGAAAAGCTATATTCAGTGCAATATCCCAAGTACAAGAAAGGGGGATATATTGTTTGAAAGCTGATGACGGATTGCAAATATGGTACATACCAAATTTTTGTCTATTTATCAGAGCTGTAAACACATTCTACCTATTGCAAACAATTTATAATATATAGATTATGTTGAGGAATTGCTCCTTGAAGTTGAGAAGTGTTAAAAGCTGAGCAAGTTTTCAAAGTACCAATGTTCCTGCACCACTCTGCCATGATTTCAAACATCCAATAAAGAAAGAGGCAGTTATCAAGCATTAAAGCAGATTCACATTGAAATAATTAGTTTACTAAATCATTTCAATTCAGTTTTCAGAAGTTATTTTTGTGTTACAGCTATATAGATGCATCAAGCACTATTAGCATGCAATTAATGTATTCGAATAATCAAATTGATAGAGGATAAATGGATACAAAATATATACATCCACAATCTAAGAAATAAACCTATCAATAAATAAAGTTATAAATTTGGATACTTAAACCCAGTATAGGTGGGAAATGGAAACTGTTCTCTAATCTTGGTCACTGCACATGCTGAAAGACCAACTCAGATATCCCTGCCCAACCACCCCCAACATTACCTCGTCAGCTGACAATATGCTGCGTACCAGTATTTCTTGTTAATGTAAACACACAAAGGATATTCAAAATAAAGTATATGGCTAGCTATTCATCATCCTTACTGAATTACAGGTGGTGAATGCTGATCAGCTCCAAAATGTTGACTGTATTGGTAATATGCTCTCTGAATAACCCACACATCCAGACACACAGATGCAAAGCCAGGATGTACTGTAAGGATGCCATCTGTGAATCTTCTTCATTTATCTCGCTAACAACTCTAGGTGGCCACATGAACAACTGCATGAAAGAAGAACAAGAAAAGAAGAAGAAAAACTGGAATAAAGGTTGCTAGCAAGCTAGCTATAAATGTCATTACAAAGTGTAATATATTTTCCAAACTCAGCTATAGCTTAGCTTGCTAGGAATTAACTAGCTCAACATCTAAAGTTGCTAAAGTTAGCTAGCCAGCTACAATATTTTGCAAATTGCTATATTTTTACCATGACAAATCAGAGAGTCTTCAATTTTCATTTTCTGTTCCTGAATCTGAGCTTCACAGTGAGGCTGATGAGGAATCAGTATCACTTGGCTCAAAGTTATATGGAACTATTCCTCTTTCCAAATGGACTCCTTGCTATTTCCTTCTGATTCACTACTCCTCTGTTCTCCATCAGTTGCTATCTCACTTGTTGCAGTACCAGTATCTTCTTTAGAGTTACTGCATCTTGTGTCCCCTGTGACATTGTTGAAAACTCACACACCCCACAGGAAGTAAATTTTGTATGCTTTGTTTCTCCATGGATATTGGTTCAAAAATTTCAAATTTTTTTTTTTAAACTTGGTTATGTAGCATGGAGAACAAGATTTTTTTTTTTTTTTTTTTTTTTCCAGTTCAGTTACCCTTACATACATACCAATGTACAATTATACATCATATTACTAAGTTATCTATACATAGGTTTTACATATATATGTTGTATGTACATATAAGATACATATATGCAGCATACATACTGTAAAATGTACTTAAATATGTATAAATATGAATTGAAGGTTATATGTTTTTATATATTTTGGAATACATATTATGTACATGCATTGTAAGTGTATGCATCATGCAATGTCCACCATGTAACTTGCATCTTACATGTGTATCCTGTCTACATGTAGTGTACACTCACATATACACGTTATATAAACGTATGCATGCATACATGGTGCTTACATGTATACTGAAATTATTTCCTTCATGGTTGTCCATTGGGTCACATGTAAACCCCCAGAATATTTTCCATGAAGGAAGGGAGGGGCAGAAGAGACGATAAACTACTTAAGAAAAGAGACAATAAACACACTTATATGGGACTCCCATTCCAATCCCAGGCATAGAAGGTCAATGTCATATCCAATTAACAGGATCATAGTGTAAGATGGGAGTGTTAAACAAACTTGCCAATGGTGTTTTTTTATATCCCCATGGTTCTATTGTTGAAATGTTTATTAAGAGTCTAGCTACTAACAAATTCTTCCCATGTGTGGTTTCTATCATGATTTGCATTATTAGATATCAGCTGCTATCAAAATCTCCATTGTCAGTTTTTTTATAAATAAAAATTCACAAAATGTTTGGGTAGCACGATGTTACATCAATTAATCTCAGCAGGTTTTGAAGCTAATCAAAGAGACAGACAAATATTGAAATATAGGGAAAAAAATATATTCTGTGATAATGTGTTGTTATTATCTTTTTTTGGGGTTGTTTTTTTTTGGGGTTGCTAATTTAATGTACAACCTGGCCTTCTCCCCCCCCCAACTCAATATATGCTTCCTTTGTAGACTCATATATACACAAAATGTGTAATTTATCAAAATAGATTTATTTTTACTTTCTTGGAGTAGTGTACATTGGTGCCAGGTTTCTGTCTGTGAAATTTACTGCAAAGTAATAGTCAACACAATTGACACAAGTTTCAAGGTAAGGGTGATACTATGAATACACACTGATCAACATGCAGGTTAGACACAGGAGTATAACGCTGACACACACTACAGAACAGGTGAAATGCAGTATGGAGCATAAAAAAAAAGCAAATTCATATTCAGAAATAATGCAGATTGATAGAAATAGGGGAATGTAGCTTGGCTTTTAGACAAGTAGCTAATGTACTCCTTTGCATTTTTACATTCCCTCTTAGGGCTAATTCCCAATGGACACTCTGTGCTAGCATGATCAAGCATATTTCTACCTTGTCTGCCCATATCCCTTTAAAAAAATGACATGAACACTCCAAGATGCAAGGATAGCCTAGAGTCCTATTTCTATGTCCAGGTGTGCCACAATAAGATATCTTAGTGCCACCTGCTTTTGTCAGATTCTGTATTCTAGACAATGCTTTTAATTACTGCCATCATAGGCTGCCTAAAATTGTTTAAACAACGCGTCTTTGTGATAGTGACTACACAGTAAGATATAAACATTTATGAATTGTTGTTACATTTAACCTCTGCTGGTCTAAACCACTTACAAAAGAGAGAAAGAGAAAAAAGAGCGCAGAGAGAGAGAAAAAAAAAAAAAAGAAAGTAGAAATACATATTGGGGTACATTGATGAACTATAATTACATTCTTTATGATTGACAGTACTTTAGGTGTTATAGATAATCCACACACAATGCAATGATTTATTATTCAATTGAATAAAAGATTGATTGTAATAACTGGGACTGAGCTACAGCATTATTGGCTAATGGCTTCGCTCCTTGGCCAAATGGAGGCTTTCCAACCTGGCATGGATGATTGGGACCAAAACATTGAGAGGCTTGAAAATATTTTGTTACCAATGAAATTGGTGAAGACCAGAAAAAGTTGGCGGTCTTACTTACCATGATGGGGTCAAGACATATGCCTTGCTCAGTGACTTACTGGCCCCAGTAAAGCAGGCCATAAAAAGCTACTCTGATTAGTGGAGGTATTGAGGAATCATCTGAAACCAAAACAATTGATCATTGCTGAGAGGTTCCATTCTACCAGAGAGCACAGAAAGAAGACAAAAGTTTAGCTGTTTACATGGCAGCACTGAGAAGGCTGGCTGACCAATGTGCTTTCGGACTCACCAGGAAGAAGCACTTTGAGATAGATTGGTTTGTGGACTTGGCCAGGAAGCTATTTAGAGGAAGTTGCTGACAATCGATGGACTAACCTTAAAGACAACCTATGAGACTACCTGTCATTGTGGGCTCTGGCGTTCACACTTTTACACTAATGTTTGCTGCCCAATAAACACCCACTACTACACCCACAGAAGTATAATAACAATCATGGTCACATGGATATCATATGCTAAATGTGATTGCGATTAGTTTAGCAGTTCCATTTAACCTGAAGACGTTATTTCCATCTTCTTGGTGTGGCTATGAGTGCTACTGGAGTTCAATTAAATATTGTTCCACTTCATTGCTCTGCTTGACCAATTTGGATGTGTCCATTAATATTTTGTGTGTTGCTAACCGAAGAAAAAATTTATTAATACTCACTTGATCACATGGAAACCACATGCCACATTTCAGCCTTATCTGTTCTTGTCAGTGAAAACAACTCGTGTGGGTGTGGCTATGGCTGAACCACACCTACAGGAGGGTAATAACGCTCCTGGTCACATGGAAACCACATACCAAATTTCAGTTGGATTAGTTATTGGCCGTACAAACAACTTCCTGTGGGTGTGGCATGACAAAAAAATTCCTATTCCACATCCACAAGTATTAATAACACTCACCAGGTCACTGGAAACCACAAGTCAAATTTCAACCTCATTGGTCCACTGATTAGTTCTTGTGTCACAGGATGACATTGAAACTATCAAGTCAACCACAAGGCCACAGCCCAGGAGATAACACTATTAATGAATTAAGTGATACTATATACCTGTATGAACTATTAATAGTTTATGATGTGTATGTCTTGTTGGAAGCATATCATTGGTCAATGTATATCTGGTGAGTGGTATGAATTATTACCATGTATGGGCATGTCTTCAGATTGGGCCATAGCCTATTTAAAGGAGTGTGTTCAGAAGGTTTTGACTTGCCATTGTACTGAGACTGTATGTGTGCATAGCTCTCAAGATAAAAGCCATTTCTCAATTGGTCTTCACCTCAGTTTGGGGGTTGAACTAAAGAAGGTGGAACAGTGACACTGCAGAAGTCACCTGGATGCAGCAATGAAGTGGTCAGGATTAAGCTGTTGGGAATAGAGACTGTTGGTCCTTCTACAGCTGGTGGCAGCAGTGGGATTGCTAAGTAAGAAATCAGTTGGAGAGAAGGCCAGCTCAGGAGTAGTCATAACTTATCCAGTGAGCTGTTCCAGAATCGTTAACTAGTCAGCAAAGTTTTGTTCAATTGATCAACCGCTCTTAGATTGCAAGTGAATTGGTAAAGTGAAGTTCATTGGTTGGACAATAAAAAAAAAAATGTTTATATAGCTTGCTTATTGCTCAAGGTTGATTATTGTTGTTGTTTTTTTTTGGGGGGGGGGGGGGGGCTAGTATTGTACTGGGTGCTTACATGACCAAATGATATGTCATCAACCATTTATGAAGAAGTTTTCCTTGAGTCCAAAACCATCCAGGCTAGATGTTGGGACATGAGGTCAAGAACCATCTCAGTGTGTCATCATCCAGGACCTGCAGACCACAGACACCATTTAGTGGCAAGTATTGGCATCTTTGTATAATATGGTCTGCAGTTTGATCATCCACACCACACTCACCGATCTCTGAAGGTACCATTCCCCTTTTATGCATGGATGAGCAGAAGGTTTCCAATGCAGGTGTGAAGGTGGTTTAGCCTCGTTAAGCTGGTCTTGGCAGAGCCAATCCCAGTGGACGAGGTCTAGCATCAGGGATGAAGGAGCACAGTCTGGAGGCACTGTTGCACCATTCCGCACTCCAAGCATGATCTGCCCAATGTGCCACATTGATGTTTTGCTCCTCTCTGGTCCTGAGAAACTGTTTTGGAGCTGGCATAAATGGGTGCCATGACCTCAGTCTCCTAGGCTGTTTACCAGGGTCTGCTAGCTTGTTGTAAAACAGATAATCTGGTACAAGAGCCCAGCAACTGAAAAACAGCATGGCCTGCCTTCAGCGAAGCTCATTGGATGCCTGCAAGGATGGGAAGGTTTTCCAATGGTGTGAGCTGCAGGCATCCAGTCACTACACAGGTTACTAATTGCAGTATCAATAATGTGGGTGTGACACCAGACATGTGCACAGTACTCTGCTGTTGAGTACACAAGAGTTGAAGCAGGTGTTCTTTGGCACCCATCCTGATCTGGCAAGCCGCCTTACATAGGTTAAACATGAAGATAGTTTTCCATGCAGTGATTTAAGGGTTGGTGCTACATAAGCGACCTATCCAGTTTCACAACCAGGTATGTTTGTATCCAAGTGAAGGAGAGACATTTTCCATCAGGTGTGACATTGAGCTTATGATCTGTCTCCTTGTTGTTCAGATGGTAGGCAGCAGACACTGTTTTTTACTAACTGAGCTTAGTCTGGAGGTGCACTTATAGTATCAATAGGTCTTGGCTAAGAGCCCCTTCAATGGCCTGCCAGTCTCCAGCAGAATGCATAAATAAAGATAGTCTGCATATGCATACTTCTTCGAGATTGATATCAGCAGATCATAGATGTTAAATGCCACTTTTGAGGAGTCGTAACTTGCATATATCAACTACTCCAAGAAGCAAAAATCAGCAGGGGACTTCCAAACGAGTGAAAAATGATAATGGAAGAGAGGAATCAGATCAACTCCCATCAAAGAATTCAGGGGAGGAGTCCCAAGCAAGTATGGCAGAAATTATCAGGTTCTTTAAAATTAGGGACAGAGAACTGAAAGAGAAAAAGAAATATTTGAAAGAGCAAAGGCTGAAAGAATTAAGGGAGCAGAAAGAGGAGATGCTGCAGAGAGAAAAGAGATGGGAGGATCTATTCAAGCAGTCAGTGGAAATGGCACAAAGAGAACAGAAGAATTGATGGATTCAGCTAGTGCAACTGGAGATAGTATTTGGGAGAAGGTTCATCATACTATGGACAAAGAAGAAGACCCAACCAATTATTTCTCTGCCTTTGAAGTCAACAAGACTACTTACCTAGTGGACAGGGATCAGTGGACGAAATATTTGGTGCCTATACTAAGGCCTGAAGCATTACAACTCTACCTATCTATGTCAGAGGAAGCCAAACTCAACTACAGCCACACAAAGATTGCTATCCTTGCTTGACACAAAGTGACAAAGGAAACCTACAAAAGGAAATTTAATTGTCTAAAATGGAAAAATGGAGAAAACTGCAGTAGAAGATATAATACATTGGGAACACTCAATCCACTGGTCACAATGATGTCAAAGTAGCTGGCCTTACATGTAATAAATAGGTATCCAAAGACATCTCAGGAAGCATCGGGGATCACTTAGAAGTACATGATTACCAAGGATGGTCATATGAAGAGGTTCAGCAGACTGAGGCATTTCAGCCAAGGGTAGAGGACTATGGACAGAGGCCATCCAACTACACTATGAGAGACACCATCAGAAGGGAGGAAGAGAAGATTGGAGAAGCTATGGAGCTTACAACCAGGAGTCAAATAATACAGAAGTAGGAGATAAGCATGAAGCTCCACAACCAAAGAATGAAGGAGGATATCAATCCAAATATTTTAAATAAGGATTACCAAGTCGTTTTGCACCAGAATGTTACACTAAGAGGGCCAATTATAATGTGAAATTAGAGGATGTCAATTTCTGCAAACCCTCTTGCCACCACAGAAGAAGTTAACCTGATGAAGATGGAAAGTCAACTGTGGAAGGTACCATAGGGGGAATCAAGTGTGAGAGTATTCTCCTTGATACAGGAGCAGGTCAAAATGTGCTTAGATCTGATATGGTACCACTGCAAAGCCACACTGGAAAGATAAAGATAACAAAGTCCTACAATGGTATCACCCAATCTCACCAGATTACCAAGGTGGTAGACTAGTGCAAGTGAACAGACGGGAAGATCAGTTGTATGTATTTGTAGCAGATCATCTCACTCATGTTGCACTCTTAGGACAAGATATGCCAGGGATCTGGGAGTTAAGGAAGAGATTATTGCATGATGAGTTGGTGAATATGCTCACCACCAAATCACACATAAAATAATTGGTACAAACAAATCTGCCAGAAACTTATCAAGAAGAAGAGATTAAGGAAGTGACAGACACAGAGTCCAGTGATGATGAAATAGAGCAGCCATGGAATGGAGTTCCTGATGAATACGATGAGACAACCACTGAATCTGAAAAGATGGCATCAGCAGTCAAGAGTTGTGCAGATAAGAGGAGGGAAGTACTGAATATTTGCAGAATGATAAAGGACACTCACTTGATGTAAACACTGAGGAGTTGACACAGGAACAAAAATGGGACAGCAATTTGACAAAGTTGTGGGACAGAGTGAGAGACAGGAGTGACCAGAGGTACATAGTCAAGGATGGATTGTTATGGAGGAAGATCACTAACCAGTTGGGTGATGAAGCAGCCACTGCATGCGCTGAGGAAATACAGGTCTCTAGGATTGGCCATCATCATCCATGGCACATAGGCAGAGATAGGACTGTGTAACACATTATGGGTGAATTATTTTGGTCTGGAATGCATACCGTAGTAGGGCCTCTCTGGAATATTAACGAGTAGGAGTTACCGTACCACTTATTCCACTGCACTCAATGCCAGGGATTAATAAACCATTCTTTCAGAGTAACAATGGACTTGACCGGACCTCTACTTATCACTGCGATGAACTTTCCATTGGATGGCCCAAGACTTTTAAGAGTTCAATTATTGCAGAATGTTTAATGCAAATGTTTTCTTGGACTGGTGTACCCGATAAAATACTCACAGACTGTGGGAAGAATTTCATAAGCAAATTGTTGAAAGTGTTATATGAGCTTTTGGGACTGAAGTCAATCAACATCACCCTTTATAATCCAGCAACCAACAGAATGGTCAGGCACTTTAATTCCACGTTAAGGCAATGATATGATAAGAAAGACTCTCAAACAATGGAAGGGCAGGTGGGACCTAGTCTTACCACATTTTCTGGGGAAATACCACAGAACACTAAACCAGTCTACAGGATTTAATCCATCTGAACTCTTGTATGGAAGAAAAATCAATGGTCCCTTGCAAGCATGTGGACAGCAAAACAGTCCACCCCGGTTGTGTTATTAGATATATAACATCCATACAAATGAAACTGGAGGATACTAAGGATTTCTCCAAGCAAGAGATGAGAGAAGAAAAATAAAACCAGATAGTAAGAGCAGTATGACAAGAAGACAAAGGAAAGAGAGTATAAAATTGGCAAGTTAATTATGTTGAGGACACCTGGAATAGAACTAATATAGATCTAAGTGGGAAGGCCCCTACACAGTGGAGAATTGCCTCAACCAGACCACATATGAGCTCTTGATGCCAGATCATACACAAAAGAGGATGAAAAGGCATGTAAATCTCATCAAGTAATATATATCACCTACAGCCAGTTGTCTATTAGAGGATGCAAAGATGATTTTCAGTCCAGGGAAAGAAGAAGGGGGAGATGGCGATCCTGCCATAAATCCATGATTCATCATGGAGCAGAGGGAAGTGATATTAGAGCTACTGAGAAGACATGGGGATCTCACAAGAGATGAACCAGGAATGACCAAACAGAGCCCACTAGATTCACACCACCACACCATATCCAATTCATCTGCTGCCTTATCATTTGGATTGCAGGAAGTTGAAAGAGATGAATATAGCAGTAAAGAGTTCTTGAAGCTGGGACTTACTTGCCCTTTTCAGAGCTCATGGTCATCTCCGGCAATACTGGTGGTCAAGAAAGATGGATCTAAACATCTTTGTGTTGACTACTGTAGATTAAATGAAGTCACAAGTGCAGATCCATTCCCTCTTCCTCACATTAACGATCTTCTGAACCAGTTTGGAGCAGCCACTTTTATATCGACATATGACCTCATTAAGAGTTATCATCAGGTATTGGTGGATACAGACTCCATTTCCAAAACTGCTTTCGTAACACCAGTTGGAATATAGGAGTACCTACAAATGCCATTTGGGCTGAAAAATGCCCTGTCCAACTTCCAAAGACTAATGAATACAATCATGGCAGATTTGGCTACATTTGCATCAGCGTATATCAATGATATTGTCATATACAGAACATATTTGGAGAGCACATCGACCATTTAGAGCAGATATTTACCTGACTTGAGAACACAGGACTCAGGCTCAAGTCAAGTGAATGTACAATTGCAGAAAAGCATTATCACTCTTTGAACATAGATTGGGGAATCAGGAAGTTCGGCCACTGTACGCTAAAATTGAAAGTGTACTACCATATCCAAGACCCCAGAAAAAGAAAGAGACGAGGACATTTCTAGGAATAGTAATCATTATAGGTGTTTTGTCCCTGAATATGGAAGCATAGTTGTACCCTTAACTGATGCAAAAGGAAGGCATTCCAAGATGTAATTGCATGGACACAGGAAATGGGAAAAGCATTCCAACATCTCAAGAAAGCAGTTGCCAATGACCCAGTGCTAGCCAGCCCAAACGAAAGAAAGATTTTATACTTCACTCTGATGCATCAAGGCAAGACATAGGGGCTGTACTTAGCCAAGAAAGGGTGGAGGTGTGGATCATCCTGTGGCCTATTTTTCAAGAAAACCCAAACCTGCGGAAACTGTTACTCTATCACTGAACAAGAGTGCTTAGCTGTGGTTGAAGTAATCGGGCACTTCCAAAATTTACTTGTCTATATCCCAATTCAAGCTGGTTATTAATCATAGAAGTTTGTCTTCTCTGGCTAGGATGCGAGACAGCCTTTCATATTTACCACTGAGTATCATCCAGGGATATGCCATCACAACACTGATATATATGTTAGCTAGGCAGTCATGGTCAACAGGAGAGGATCAACCTTCACCTGATAAGGACAAGAAGGGAGGTCAACCACAAGGCCATAGCCCAGGAAATAACATTATTAATGAGCTTGCCAATATTAAATATTATATACTTGTTAAACTATTACTAGTTCATGATGTGTATGTGTAGTTCCAAGCATATCATTGGTCAATGTTGTGGTGATACTCATTTACTGTTGTGGTAAAACTGTTATTGATTATATTGTTCATGTGACCATTGATTCTGTTCACTTTCACTGTGTATGCTCCAGCCTATTGAATGATTTAAGAATATACAATTTGAGTGTCTATTGAACTAGCCTTATTTAGTAAGTACTGATTGTTACATGGTGTCAGAAGTGGGATCCTATGGCAGGCATCAGATTTCAAGTGCCAGGACAGTTTGATTTTTCTAAACCTGATGAGTGGCCCAAATGGAGGAACCGTTTCCAACAGTTTAGAAGTGCCTCTGGACTTGACGCAGAGGAAGAGCCTCGACAAGTTCATACTCTACTCTACTGTATGAGCGATGAGGCAGACAGTGTTCTAGTCTCTACTAATGTCACAGCTGACCAGGGAAGCAAGTACAGCAATGTCATGGAAAATTTGATTCCTATTTGACGTTAGGAGGAACACAATATTTGAAAGAGCAAGATTTAATGGCAGAGCGCAAAAGGAAGGTGAATCTGTAGAGCAATATATAACTAAGCTATATGAACTTGTTGAATTTTGTGCCTATGGTGTTTTGAAAGATGAAATGCTAAGGGATAGATTAGTTGTAGGCATTAGGGATTTAAGCTTGTCAGACAAACTCCAAACTGATCCCATGCTTACCTTGGAAAAAGCCAGAACATTGATAAGGTCAAAAGCTGCAATGAAAGATCACCACCGTGAACTTCAGCTACACCAGATGGCAGTGAAGCTGCTGACCTTGGTAGACTTGGAGGCCACAAGCCTATTCAGAACAGATCTGAAAATAAACCTCAACATTCCTCTTTTAGACAAAGACAAAAGTGACTACAGTGTACAAGATGTCGTCATGACAATCACTTGGCAGGAGACAAATGTTCAGCCACTGGTGCAATTTGTCACAAATGTGGCAAGAAAGGGTACTTCAGTGCCTACTATTTTACAAAGCCTGTGCACTCAGTGTCTACTGGCAATACAAAAGAGAAAGCTTCCAGCTTTTTGAGAACTATGTCTGAGGATGATGAAGTTACCTGGTACATTGATATCCAGCTGAGGCAGAGGGTAACTACCTTCAAAATAGATACAGGTTCAGAAGTAACAGCAATAAGCAGGGAAACCCATCAGCTAATAGGGAATCCCAAATTATCTACTCCTAGCAAGGTCATTTATGGTCCTGTCTACCAGACATTAGATATCATGGGTCAGTTTTCAGGATGCCTGAAATATGGAAAACACTCTTCACAAGAGATTATATATGTGGTAAATGGGTTGAAACTAACTTACTTGGCCTGAGTGCAATTACTGCTTCGCAGTTGATCCAGAGGGTGTATGCCACATGCAATCAAGAACCTGATGTTGTGAAACTATTTTTCAAAATTTTTTGAAGGCTTAGGGATTTAGGGGAAGCATATCAAATCAAGTTGAAAGAGAATGCAACCCCATGCTCACTGTTTGTTCCCCCACAATGTCCCAATACCCCATAGACCAAAGGTCAAAGAGGAACTTTTTCACATGGAAAAGATGGGTGTGATCTCAAAAATCATCACATCAACACCGTGGTGTGCTTGTATGGTGGTTGTTCCTAAAGGTCAGGAGCAGTGAGGATGTGTTGACCTAAAGCCCCTCAATGAGAGTGTATTACGAGAATCTCACCCAATACCAAAGGTTGATGCTACATTAGCTCTATTACATGGAGCCACAGTGTTCAGCAGATAGGATGCCAATAGTGGTTTCTGGCAGATTCCTCTGTCAGACACTTCTCCTCCCCGTATCATGTTCATAACCCCATTTGAGAGGTACCACCACGATAAACTTCCCTTTGTAATCTCCTGTGCTCCAGAGCTGTTCCAGAGAAGAATGAATACCATTCTGGAAGGACTGGAGGGGATGTTGTGTCTCAATGGACAATGTATTCATTTTCGGTTCTAACAAAGATGAGCACAATACCAGGTTGATGTCACTTCTACAGTGATTGGAAAATGCAAGTGTGACTCTGAATTTCCAAAAATGTCAATTTTTCCAAGAAAGTATCAAGTTTCTTGGTCATGTTATCAACAAGAATGGCATTCATGTCGATTCAGAGAAGACAACCGCCATCACCAGCATGAAACCACCACACTCACTTTCACATTTACAAAGATTCAGGTGTCTTGTTAACCAGCTAGGGAAATTCTCCTATCGAATAACTGAGATAAGTCAGCCTGTAAGAAAACTGCTACGAAGCAATCGATCCTGGATTTGGGGCCCAGATCAAGAGAAGTCATTCTCTGAGAAATCAAACAGGAGTTAACCAAACCAGCGGTGTTGGCATTGTACCCCACAAGCAGAGACAAAGGTGTCTGCAGATGCCTCATCCTTCGGACTGGGGGCAGTACTGTTGCAACTAAATGATCAGTCATGGAAGCCTGTCGCTTATGCTTCAAGACCACTCACTGACACAGAAAGATGATATGCGCACATAGAGAAGGAAGTTCTAGCCACAACCTGGGTTGTGAACAGTTCAGTACCTTTATTCTTGGATGACCATCTTTTGTGGAATCTGATCATAAGCCACTGGTTCTGTTGCTCAACATGAAACATTTAGATGATCTACCTGATACTTCAGTTGAGGTAGGCCAAGTATGATTTTGTTGCTCATCATATTCCAGGAAAACTCCTGTATGCAGCTAATGCACTATCACGTAGTCCCAGCAGGGAGGAAAGAGATCAAGAACTTCAAGAAGAAGTGAAGGCTTATGTCAACCATGTCACTGTGCCTTCCACACCAGCAACACCTCAGAGGTTGCAAATTTATAAATTGGCTCAAATTGAAGATTGTGAGTGCTCCAAGATTAGAGAGTACTGTAAAACCCAATGGCCGGGGTAACACTCCATGGAGAGTTCGTTGAAGCGATAATGGAAAGTGAGAGGATCACTCACACTCTGATGATCTAATACTCTACAACAGTCGCATTGTAATTCAATCTTCCTTCAAAAGAGAAACAATGCAAAAAAAAAAATCCATGAAGGCCCATCAAGGGGTGAAAAGGTATAAATGGAGACTTAAGACATCTGTATGGTGGCCAGGAGCTGCAAGTCAAGTTCAGTAGTTTGTCAAAAAATGTCAAGAATGTGCGGAGGAACTCATCAGCAGAGAGAACCTATCTTACCAAACCACTGCCAGACTACCCATGGCAAATGGTAGCAACAGATTTGTTTGAGCTTAAAGGAGATCACTATCTACTACCAGTAGACTATTTTTCTCAATATTCAGAAGTTTGCAAGCTCTCATGGAAGTAAAATGCTATTATTGCAGTGCTAAAGTCTATCTTTGCCATCACAGGATCCAGAGATTCTTCGGAGCGATAATTGTCCGCAGTATGCTTCCAAAGATTTTTTGAAGTTCGCAAAGTTATACCTGTTCAACCATCTTACCAGCAGTCCAAGGTTTCCATAAAGTAATGGACACGTGGAAAGGATGGTACAGACAATCAAAAGATTGCTGAAACATTCGATAGACCTTATCTAGCAGTACTATCATACAGGGCCACACCAGTGCTTTGGTGTGGATTGAGTCCATCAAAATTGTGTATGGAAAAGAGGATAAGGACCACTATTCCTCTGGTGATGAAGCAACTAATTTCAAGCTGGTGATATCTCCTTGAGTTCAAGAAAGACAACCGGAAGTTCAAAGAGAAACAGAAAGAAGACTTTGACTGTCCACAAGGAGCCAAAGAGCAATCTGAAATCCCAGTGGATCAAAAGTTGTGGTTAATTCAGACCAGCAGAATGTACCAGGCAGAGTTCTACAACCAGCATGTACTTCAAAGTCGCACATTATAGAAACACCATCTGGTAACATACAAAGAAATCGTAGTCGGTTGAACATTGTTCCTGAACCTTTTGCCACACTGGATGTGATAACTCAAGTGAAGTCACAAACTCTTGTCCCACTTCCGTACAAGTGGAAACCAAGAGAAGAACTACCCAGTCTAAGACTGGAACAAAATCTAGTCCCCAGACTATAGAGGGGAGATGTGATGATACTTCTTTCCTGTTGTGGAAAAAAAACTGTTATTGATTATATTGTTCATGTCACCATTGATTCCGTTCACTTCCATGTATATTCTTTGACCTATTGAATGATTTGAGAATATACCATTTGAGTGTCTATCGAACTAGCCTGTATGTCTGGTGAACAGTATGAACCATGTATAGGCATGTCTTTAGCCTGGGCCATAGCATATTTAAAGGAGTGTTTTTTACAGTTCAGACAATTTTGACTTACCATTGCACTGAGATTATGTGTGTGTATCTTTCAAGATAAAAATAATTTTCTCAATCGGTCTTCACCTTGGTTTTGGGGATAGAACTAGAGAGGGTGGAGCAGTGACACAGCAAAGGTCATCTGGTAGCAGCAAAAAAATGTTCAGGATTAAGCTGTTGGGAATAAAGATTTAGTCCTGCCACATTTTGGCAGCCTAAACATCACGGGTGTGTCTATGAGAAAAACACACCCACATGTGGTTGATAATACTAGACTGGTTACTTGGGAGTCCATGTGCCAAAATTCAGCCAGATGTGCTCTTAATAGGTTTTAGTATCCAAATAGGCATCCTGTGTGTGGCTAGGACAATATAACACCCATTGTCACACCCACATGTGGTTAGTAATGCCCACTCAGTTACCTGCATATGACATGGCAAATTTCAGCCAAGGGATTCTGACTGCATAAATGTGAACCAAATGCTAGTTTTTACCTGGAAACTCCTGGCTGTAGGGACCAAAATCCTATATTGAGAAGCTAAAAGAACTGTCTGGAGAATTTTCAGAGTCATGGACCACACCTATGTCTTATTTAGCATGTGCACCCTAATTTCAACTTTTCCTTTAACAACAATGCTGGAGATGTGGCTTTCTCCGCTTCCAAAAGCTCATTTTCACTAAATTTACAGGAAGCTGCCCTAGCTTTTGTCCCTTGTTTAGAGTTAGGAGCACACATTTTCAGAGATCAGATCTATAAGCTCTCGTAGGGAATCAATCAGTGCTTTACTGTTTGTTCATTGTACAGATGTTGTCCCTATTTCAGAGTCCATTTAGGGAAGTTCCACTGTATTACTGTTGTTACCTGTGGCACACAGGGAACACTTGGAATGGTGGGGGGGGGGGGGGGGGGAATTAAGTAGTTAAACAAGGTGTTTTTTTTTTACTGTATGTTAACCCCGTGGTAACAACTAGTCACTTTTACTCTACAGAAACTCAAGTTGTAAACCTTACAACAACCTTAACCTCATCATAAGTCTTCAAAACAGTTCTTTTTCCTAGTCTTAAACACTGTTTCATCAATATTATAGTAATTATTTATCATAAATTGATAATAAACTATAACATTAATAAGTTAATAACTGCTATAAATTCGCAGACTCAAGATAAATTGATAATACTATAACATTAATAATGAGTCAGTTGTTTTGATTTTGCAGTTGGTCAATCTTGGCCCACATTTTCCCAGCTATATCCTCTCTCAGTTTCTGCATTGAGGCAGCCAATGAAGACAGCAAGACTTTCTCATTAGCTGGGGTGACACTAGGAAGGAAATATATAAGTAATAAATATGAAATCCAGAGAAAGAGGGAGAAATAATCAGAAATGCAGGAGTATAATTAATGTGTGTACCTTCCATTATATATTTTGGTTTGTATGTTTGTATGTATTTATGTATGTGTGTCTAGGCATAATGGCTAAACCCTGGGACAGAGACAAAAGAAACTTTCAGGTTTTGAACCAGGCGCACCAGGGATGGTTTTAAGCCAAAAAAAAAAAAATTGGATGTCATCATCCCCTGGTGGGGAAAAAAAGAGTTAAATTTTTACCTTGAAGATGTTATCAAATGATCAATTTTAACATAAATTTTGTCACTAGTCAGAGTCTTCCAGGGGAAATATACAACCAAAAAAAAAAAGGCCTACAAAAAGAATAATCCAATGGCACAGGTCTAATAGACTGAGAAATCTTGGCATCCAATTCAAAACTGTGCTTATTTTCTTCATTTCTCTTTCCTCTTCTTCCATTTCTTTTCATCTTTCAATCATTTCTTCCCCTTTCCCCTTTTTCCTTTCTTCTTTCCCCTTATTTTCCCTTTTTTATGCCAATTTTGTTCGTTGTTACTATCCTTACTACAATTTATGTAATGTGTGTCTGTCTGTACGTCTGTGCGTATCGCATCTCCTCCCAGATGAGTTCAAAAGGACACAAATTACTTGAGAGGCATTCATAATATATAATTTAGAAATGTTCCATAATCCCCCCACCCCCTATATAAAACACTAAGCTAACTGAACAAGCTTGTAATTGCAGGAGGTTGTAGGCTAACCGAAAAACTGCCCTTACAGTGGTTCTTTTTTTTTTCTAGTGTAAGCTAATTATTCTAAAAATAATAACTCAAGAGATTTCCAAACCTTTGAATTTGATTGCTGGTGATCTATCTTCCAGCATTTCACCATGCCTTCAAAAAATAATAACCTTTCTGAAAAATCAAGGGGAATGCTGGTTGCATGTTTGCTTACGAGCTGCTTCTATTTGAATGATGTAAAAGTCTAAAAATAGTGTTTCAGAAATCGCCTGGGCAATGCCAAGGTCCCCTGCCGAGTACAATCATATGTGAATAAGAAGAAAGAAAGAGACACCATCACATTAGGCACATACCTGATAAAATTCTGTGTACTCTCTATGAGAGGCTTGGAACGGATAATAAACTTCCTGAGGGCACGCTTTTGCAAGTAAGAACAATTACTTGGTATTGTCCTTTGAGAAGTTTTTCGAGAAGTTCGATGCCTTGCAGCTCTAGAATGGTCCTCTGTGCTTTCATTTAAAGTTGTGTAAGTGTGTGTTGCCATGGTCCTCTGGCCACTACCACCATTGGTATTTGAGAGGGAGGAGGACACTGTAGGATCGGATGGCAAAACGTCCACTAACTTATGTGTTTTCATCGGAGTACTCCTGGGGTCCCTTCCACCTCTCCTTTTCTTGCCTTTGACAGAGGAAGGAGAAGCCTCCGCTTCTATCAGGTTTTGAGATGGTCTGACAATTGAGCTGTGTGCTGAAATGTGAGAAAGATATCAACTGGTGATGGTAACACAGTTGGTGTACTTAATCAAGTGGTTATCCCCAGATAATTTTTTTTTTTTTTGGGGGGGGGTGGGGTTGAGCATGAGCAATGTATAATGCTGAGTAGCAGCAACTATGGGAGTTGAAGCTACTACCTCTAAATACATGTACTAGTAATCTGTGATGAAGCAGCAGGCTATTGGTCTTGTTCATATTAAATTTGGATTAAATGTTTTGAGAGGTTTCAGGGTGGCATTACAGGACAAATAGCTAGCTTTCTTAGGTTTCATATGTAGATGTCCTGATAATTAGTCAAGGAAACCTTCACAGACACTTTCAGGAGTGAAGGAGTGAATATCTTGTATATACAGTGCAGTTTTACAAAAAAAAAAGTATATAAATGTTACAAGCAAAAAAAATTTGCACATAAAAATATTTAGTACATAAAATTTACACAAATTTGTACATTAATAAATGGGTGTGTTTTGGGTGTAGTAAAATCACAGCTCTACTTTATTTTTCTGGGAACAACCATGAGTGAGCCTTGTCAGTCTCAGAAATAACCTCATGACTGCTAACCTTTTGGAGCACCTTCAACAGCTGAGTGTTGAGCAGTGTCTTCTGGTTGGGGCATTTCCTTCACTTTGCCACCACCACCACCATCACCAACTGCCTCACCGGACTTCTTCTTGGCCAAAGCTTGAAAATAATGATAATAATACTCTACTACCTGAGGGTCATTTTTGGAAGCCATTAATCGCCATTCAGCCTCAACAATGTCAGCTGGGGGAGTTTCATCTCTTTCATCCCGTGTGGACATCAACACAGATCTCTGCCCAACACTGCCATCATAGCTACCTGGCAAGCAGACATTCCTTTCAGTCTCCATGGTAATGGGCACACTCAGTATAACACCATCAGTTGCCAAGGAACAATGTGGTGCTTCTTCAACCATGGCAGAGGAGTGAGGAGATTGCATGGGAGTGGTGGTGGGTGTGGCTTGTGATATGTGACCAACTACAGGCAGAGGAGGTGATTGAAGATAGGGTCCTTCAAATATCCTATCTGAATGAGGAGATGAGGAAATAGATACTTTCCTTTCTCCATCAATGGATGCTGCTGTAGGACTACACAGCTCCATGTCATCATCCAACTTTCCATCATTCACTTTCACCTTCCTCTCGACCCACACCTCTTCTTCACTCTGGGAGGATTCACCTGTAGCTACTTCCTCCACATATTTCTGTTGGTAGTGACCTGAATAACGCAAATGTGTTGAGTGACTGGACAATGAAGAAGTGGTATAAGCATCTTTTTTTGAATGGAGGGACAGATCTTCGTTAGACAATGAGTAGGCAGAGTTAGAACACAGGTAACCACCACGGCAAAACACACCACCTCTACGTGACCCAAACCCACGAGGAACAGCCCTCCATGATCCACGACCTCTACCAGCAAATCTACCTTTACCTGAAAATCTACCAGCAAATCGGGCTGACTTTGATGAAGGAGTTCTTTCACCTCTGCTTCGCCCCAACCCACCTCTCAAGTTCGAGTCAGTCTCGATATCTTCAGACTGGGGATTGTTGTGGTAAGAATCTTTTGAATATTTACTCCACCATGCAGTGTAAAGACGTACATTATGATGACATTTCTCATGGAACCTACAAGTATAAAGCAATAAATTTAAAAAAAATTTTTAATTTTAAAACAACTAGAGGAGAGTTGTGAGGACAGAAGAGAGTAGAGAGGACATATGAGAGGAGAAAAAGATAAAGAGTAGGTACGATTGATGAAAGCATCAATGAGTTGAGATGGAGGAAGAGGTGGTGCAAATAGGAAGACTGAAGGTGAATAATTGCTTACTTCTGCTTCAATTTATTAGCCACTGCAGTTTCCGAAAACTGAAGAACTACGTCATGTCTTACAGGGTCAGTTCTTCCACCATTGTGACAACTGTCCTCTCCATGAAGATGCAGAATCTCACAGTAGCCATAACTGGAGAAGAAGTTCCTGGGAACCATTAAACACATTTAATACACCAGAGGACATGAGTAATCATAAACCATTTCCATATGTTTCCTTTTCTTATCACCTGTCAGTTTCTCATTCGGACAGCCACAAATATTAGAGTAATTGATTAACAAATTTGAAATACAACACAATGCTTCAAAAACATTCTGGCCTTTTCAAAAATAATCAATGGGCAACCTGGTTGCATGCATACTTAGGAACGGCTGTTATTCAAATAAAATCACAAGGTATAGGAATGGTATTTTTGTGACATTAACCAAGTTTCATGTTCACATTGGCCCAGGCAATGCCAAATATACCTCTAGTAGGGATATGCTATTCATCTAGTTGATTCATCATGTATTTTATTTGATTCTAACATTAAATCGAATTCAAATTATTCATTTCAGTGTTAATTTAATTGTATTCATTCATTTCAAAAAAGCGCAAAACGTTCAATTTAAATTCACAAACAGGACCACTACTGTTGAGGGGTATCACAATCTGAATACGGGCTCAATTACATTTCTTTCTACATTCATCAAACTATTGAAGACACTCGGTCCATTTTGCCACTGGGGAAAGGAAGGGGAGTGTGGTGTCAGAGGCGTGAGAGACTCCCTGGTGTGAGTGACTCCCCAGTCATTCATGCCTAGGTATAGAAGAAAAAAATTTTTTAAATAAGACTAATAAGAAATTTTTTAGATAAAAAAAATAATAAAGAAGAAAGATGGAAAAAAATTAGTGAGCTTCGTCTACGTTGCCCATTTAGCGATTTTAGGAACACACTTCCAAGATCTATTGACACTAGACTGTTTGCAGTGGATATCCTGTTTCTCATCCACCTTCCTCATCAGTGCTGCCAAATGGCTTCTTTTCTCAGTTGGGAAGAAGATAGCGGCCATGATTCTATTGATGACATTGACTCTGAGCATGAGAGAATTGTAAGCTTGGAGGTTGCTGTGTCTTGGATAACAGGCCAGATTTGACTAATATTTTCTCTATTTTCCAATCTTCTGGCTTCTAAAATACATTTCTTGCCTCTTTTTGTTTTACCTTTATTATACTTCTAAACTTCTTCTCCAACATTATCATCTGAAAGTGCACAGGACAAGCAAACAATCTGCTATCAAAATGACTGGCACAGGAAAGGGTAAGGGGAGGACGTTATAGCATTATTAATTTAGTACTTCCTTTATATTATTATTTTCTTTATTGTTTTTTTTTCAGTTTGATTTGAACTTTCCCTTTAAACCAGACAACCTTGAATTGCACGTATGACCCAGCACATATCTAACCTGCACAATGGCTATTAGAGCAATAAGTAAATAAATAACAGCCCAGATAACAGGTTCCAATTCTATCTTAAACAGGTCTCTTTAAGTCTGTTTTTTATCGTCTTTTATACACCATTCTATTTTTAAATCACACCAACAAGGTATCCTTATTAGGTCCTCTTCACTACTGCAGCATAGTCAATAATGAAGATAGCGTTTCATCTATATGAAGAAGTATGGTTTTAGTCTCTCATCTTGTAGCTTAGGGAGGAATGATATCATTTAGAGGAGAAACTGGAGAAAAAGACAGAGTCATCACTATCAACCTCTTTTGTAGGTTTGTAATGCTGAAAATGCCAGAAGTGGCGCTTGGACAACTCTTGTACACAGGGTGGGTCACACTTGGCCACACCACCCTCCTACCAATCCACCATAAAATTACAACCCACACTTCAGAGGAAGCACATGGTTTTTTGGCCATAAAAAAAATTGGGTCACCTGACCATATCCCTTCCTATGGGCATGATAGGTCAAAAATAATGCAATCTATTTATGGTACTTATGGATGGTCAAATTCATGGACCTAGAGAACTAAACTCTGTTCACTCTCACTTTGCCGGTCGAAAAATGTCAATAAAGCCTCAATATTCACTCTTTTACAATATTTCAGATAACGTCCAACTCTACCTGAAGTGGTGTTCCTTCCAGTGTTACTCCAGAAGTTCTGCCATGAAGGAATCAGGATTTAGCTCTATAGTTTATAAGGAAAGTACAGGCATTCTTCAGATCACAAGGAATGTAGCTGGACTATCATCCCTTGCCAACCCGAGAGAAGCAGAAACTCTGAGAACTTATGTCCACAGTTAGCTTCTTGCTAATCGCTGTACAGCTAGATTCATTCTTTAAATACAATAAATACGAAGTACACAGGAAATATTTAGGTAGGTATTATATATAGCTGAAGAGCAAACAGAAATTATTTAGCTATATAGATATTTAGCTTGGCAAAGAATCAATTCGTCTGAGCTAGCCTGGCACATTCCTGAGTCATGAAATTGATGTTGAACTTCTGGAGCAACATTGTGGCCATTGCATTGGAGAGAACTATGGAAGATGGAGGAGCTCAGCAATAAAGAACTGCTGGGGTAACATTGTTACTGAATTGAACATTGCTTGTGATGTGAAACTGCTGGGGTAACATTGCGTTCATTCTATTGAAGAGAACTGTGAATAATGGGGGAATATTGTGATATAGAATTGCTGGGGTGATATTATTCATTGCATTGAACATGCTGAGGTTAGAGAGTGTTGTCATGTGAAACTGCTGGGGGAGACAGTGTTCAATGCACTAAAATAGTTGAGAAGGTTATGAGTGTTATGATGTGGAATTGTGGGGTAACACTACTTCTGCATTGAAGGTTGCTGAGGGAGGGTGGATCATCAGGAACTGCTGAGGAATTATGAGAATGCTTTGAGCAATGCTGAGGTGGATGACCAGGTATTTTGGTATGAAGAAAGTTACTTGGTGTGGAGGGCATGCAAAGGATGGATGCCTTCATGGAAGTTGGGATGCATGTTCTCAACAAAGTTGGGGTCCATGTCTGTCAAGTTGTGTTGAAAGTTTGTAGTTGTAGTTGACTTTGTCATGCTAGCTTCACTTTGTTATGATAGTTGAAGTGCCATGTCAATTAAGTGTCTGTCATCCTCATCTTCCATCTCATCACCGGTCATATTCAATAATTATTTTTTCAATGTTCACCAAGTGCCTACAAAACTTCCTCAACATGTCAACTGTTGTATGTTGGAAACCTTCCGGAGTTAGTCGTTGCACTTCTGTCAAGTTGAACTTCACATTATGTTCAGTTATGTTCAGCCACGTAGCCCTTAACTGCTGCCCATGTTAACTCAATGGGATTGAGTTCGCAATGGGCCACCGGCAGGTGTAGCACTACATGTCCATGTTGTTTTGCTGCTTTGTTTGTGAGGTAGATTGGTTTGGGTTGATGTTGTCGTACTTTCCAGTAGCATCTTTTTTATGTTTGCGTCAGCATATTGCATATTTTGTCTGTTCAACCATTTTATAAGGTAACCTTTTTTGTTTACTGTTGTTGGGGCTTTGTCTTTCGTTTGTTATGGCATGTGGCGTTGTCTATAATTATTACAGAGTTAGGTGGTAAGTTTGGCAGTAATTGTTGTGTAAACCATTCCAAGTAGTGTTCAGTATTAATCGCGTCATTGTAGTCAGCACTCTTAGTCTTAGATTTAAAAATCGAATCTGCACCATCCCCCTAGCCTTCGACTCCTCCAGCATGAACCACAATCAATCTTTGACCTTTTCCAACTTGGTACCTTACACCACCGTTGCCATTGTAGTCCACCCATATGTACATTGACCCAAGTTTCGTCTGTGTACATAATATTTTTGTTTTGTCATCACAGTTTGCACATAGCTTGTAAATATGTATATCATTATATAATGTCATATTGTTCATAGAGGAACCGTTCACTGTCTTTTTTTTTCTTTTTTTTTTTAGGAAAACCCCATGCTTCGAAGAAATTTCCACAGACAGAACCGGCTTCCATCGGTCCTCACCTTCTCCAAAATAGCTGATAATGCCAGATATTTCCTTTTAATGTAGAAATCATGTAGCACCCTTCGTATCGCTTCCTTATTGAAAGAGTCTTGAAGTGATGTAAGGATTTATTGGTAATCTTTCCGTCATTGGCCAAGAATTCTATGTGAACGTTTCTTAGATACCTTTGAGATATGCCTGTTGCCTCAGAAAATCTATTAATCCTTTTGTTCATAACCCTTTAATTTTTTCCTTTTTGAAAAAAGCTCTAACATTCTCCACAATGTATTTCATTTCTGCTATAAATTTCACTCTTCTTCCAGGCATCTTTCTAATTTTATTTTTTAAAAATGTGGTTGGAATCCTTGGAGCTGCTGGACTCCTTGGAGCTGTTATTATTTACTCGACCCATTGCTAAATTGATAGTAACAGTGTTATTGTTTTATCATTAAAGAAGATTTACATTACATTAATTGGATCATGTTGTGAGATAATGCCACCAGATATATAATATCAGTCTATTATGAGCCATGGTGGCAAGAGCTGCAATAGACCATTGCACAACTCCAGTTGCTGGTGCAACTTTTGTATCTGTATGAAATAGAACACCACTACACATAGAACTCACACAAGGGATGAGCAACAATGATAAAAAGGACAGAGAGAACTTCAGGAACTTTGTTACAAGTCAAGTGCAGCTATCTGGCTTCACATGAGTCTGGCTGGTTGGCTGGTTGGCTGTTCGGCAGGAAAGCTTCAAATACCTAACCCCCAACAATATAATCGCGGTCACTTTTAGCTGGTACTGGTCGTGCCGTTATCAAACCTCTCACTTCCAGCAGCGAAATGAATGCAAATAGAGTGTTTATTAGCATGAAGACAACTTGAATCTGATAGGGAAATGGGTTGGGTAAATATAGAACTATCGTTTTTGTGTGGGCATGCCATAATATCCCGGGCAAAGCCGGGTATATGCTGCTAGTATGTATATAAACTCAGTCATACGTAACTATGTACTCACGCGGCTAATGGCCTACCAAACCGTGGACCTAGAGACCTGAAAATTGGCATTGGAAAATTGACTAGGAAGTAATCTGGTCAATGTTAGAACCCCAGGAAGGGGGGGGGGGGGGGACTCCAGAAGCGACAGGACCTGAATAACTGGATTTTTTACAAGCTTAAGTGAACTTCCTTCATACATGAATAACCACAAAATTATAATAAAAACCATATATGTAATCTGATCTGACCCAACTTTAAAAGAACACTATACCACAGCCAAGATTAATTTGGAACATTTTTTGCCCCCCCCTTGAAAATCATGATTAAAATTACAACATTAATGATGCAAGTGTCTAGTGTTGTTCTCTTCTATAAATAGATCACATGTACAGCATTTCTTTTACACATCAGTTTACCTTTCTACAAACCTTTGTACCAACTATCAGTTCCACATTATAGCACTCAAAGCAGAAGCCAACTCAGCTAACCAAAAGTTCCCAGGGGAGTACACACACTAACACCCCAGGGTGTCCACCCCCCCCCCCAAATATCCTTAACAATTTTATATTAAGGAGTATTACAAGGAATAAAATGTGTGTACATACAAAGTAGTATGCAATTCTGACCCCACCCCCACCTCTCCCCTCACCTCACAACCCAAGTAAAACGGAGACTTTTAGAACTGACCTTTCAGAACTGACTACATGTCCCCCCAGAATGCCTCATAATCAATCTCAGACATAAAAAAAATAAATAAATAAATAAATTTTTAAAAATCTGGGGAGCATGGCCGCAGACACCCCATAGCTGTTAGGTGCAATACACCCCTTCCAAGTCAGCACCATACTTTGGAGTTCTCCCTCCCATCACACTCAAAACCATATACGAAACGCTGCATACACACACATCCAAACATACCCCGACCACCCTAAATTGTGTCACATATTCAAGTATCATGAACCCCCTTAGAATCCAGATTCCTCCAGTTGCTCCCCCTTGGACAATTTTCTAAATGAAACACTGAAAGCTGTGATCAGCTTTAGAATTCATCATTTTAAAAAAGCTAACTTTTCGATATTGTTATGAAGGCCATTCATACAACAAAAAAAAATTTAACCGAGTGAAATCTGTGCTACAATCAAAACCAAGAGGAACATCCATAATTCTGGTTTGGTAAGCAAACAGCTAATTTTGATCAGTTCAGAATTACACCATGCCTCCAAAACATTCTGACCTTGGGAAGAAAAAAAAATCAATGGGCAACGTTAGAAATCAACCTTTCAGCATTACACAATGATTTGAAAACATCCTGAACCTTCTCAAACATCAAAGGGTAACCTGTTTGCATGGTTACTTATGAGCTGCTATTAATTGAATGAAGCCACAAGATCTAGAAATGTTGTTTTGAGTTGGCACAGGCAACACTGGACCCTCCAGTAGTCAATAATATTTTAACAGAGCTTCTATTGCTCCTGTTCGCACTGTCCACTGTGTTGGACAAAGGGATTTGACATTAATACCAGTGCTTTCAGGTTGTGCTAGCATCACGACCTCCCCTCCATTCTTTCAAAGTCAGAGGTCCCGACTTCAATGAGTTCAATCAACACAGGATATATATTTTCATGTGATAGAACTTGACAATCAGTGTAATCAACACAAGTGCCAGAAGGACTGGAACTAGATTGAGTACCCTGGCTGGAGGCCAGGTATCTCCACTAGTGGATTGTAAACACAATACAGAAGTGGTGTACTTGATGAATGCTTCATAGTGCCAATACTTGTTAAATACCACTACATTTTTATACCCATATTATGTCTAACAAATGAATATTCAAACTTAATAAAGTTGGGAGTCTGAAGCCCCCTGTATACAGTGAGACTAGACCCTTCCCCCCCCCCCCCCCCCTCTCCTTTTTTTTGTTGCTAATTTAGGTAAAGGATTTAGAGGGCAAAGGATTTAGAGGGTAAAAGGTTTAGAGGGTAAAGGGTTTACAAGGTAAAGGGTTTAGAGGGTAAAGGGTCCCTCTAGAAAGACTAAACTGATACTGCTAGAGCTGTTTAGTAGTTACTCTACCTGACACATCTCAAAACTTATACCACCCACATGGCTATAAAATACACAGGCAGAGAACTCTATTAGCTCACTGGAGAGTATTGGAGAATTCTTCATGGGTTGTATCTTCGGGAGGTTCACCATAATAGGTGAACTGCACAGTATCTTTCACTTCCTTCTCCATCAAGACACTCAGCAATGGAGAAAATTCCAATGCAGTCGCCTCTTCCGTCTGTCCCTACCTCAAAAATGTGGTCGCAGGGTAAGAGAGTTCCGCGGTCACGTGTACTAAGCGGTATGCTCTGTCCTACCATTCTAGAACGCAATTGACGGTGTTGCGCGGGATGGCCAGTGAGCGGTCTATTTGAAAAAACAAAACAAAAACAAAACAATGGGGGGGGGGGGGGGGGGTTTGTGCAGATTCTATAAAGAATTCAAAGGTACCAACTCCTCCCCCCCCCCCTCACAAAAGCCTGGAAAACAATGGTGAAGTTAAAGGATTCCCAAACTAAATGAACCTGCCTGAACATTTCATTTTATTCATTTTTTCTTTATTTTTTATTTATCTTATTTCATTTTATTTATTTACTTATTTATCCAATTTTTTTTTGATTTGTTTTTTTGTTGTTTTGTTTTTTGCAAACCTGTAGGGAAAGCTTGTTTTATTTTCACACTGAAAGGCTTATATGTGTGTGCATGTGTGTGTGTGCCACTACTCACACCACACTTGGATTTGGATATGCCACCAACTGAAGAGGAATTGATGCAGGCTCTAACCAAATTGAAGATGAGAAAGGCAGGAGGAAAGTCTGGTGTCCTTCCTGAACTAATCTTCCATGGTGGTGTAGACCTGTTAGATAGAATGCTGGAGGTGATGCAGAAGGTGTGGGAAGAAGGTAAAATGGTGAGAGACTGGCAGGATGCAGTGGTTGTTCCAATCCCAAAGAAAGGTGACCTGAAGCAGTGTGACCATTGGCATGGAATAAGTTTGTTGGATGTGGTAGGGAAGGTACTAGGCAGAATTGTACAGGGAAGATTGCAAGTGATTGCTGAAAAAATTCTGCCAGAGTCACAAGAGTGTGTTCAGGAAAGGACGTGGTTGTGCAGACATGATTTTGGTTGCTAGACAGCTTGTGGAGAAAGTGAGGGAACATGGCAAATCATTGTATGTGTTGTTTGTAGACTTAAGGAAGGCTTATGATTCAGTGCCCAGGCAAGCCCTGTGGAAGGTCCTAGAGAAGTATGGTGTGCCAGAAAAAATGTTGAATGTTGTGAAGTCTTTCCATGCTGAGGTTAGAGTGGGTTCGACTGTAACTGATAGGTTTGAGGTCCGGAATGGCTTACGGCAGGGATGTACCCTGGCACCCACATTATTTAATATCTACTTTAGTGCTATGGTGGCTGATTGGCGCAATAGGAGTAGTGGTGCAGGAGTGAGTGTGTTATATAAGCATGGTAGGAAGTTGGTTGGGGACCGCACAGCTAAGTCTAGATTGAGTGAGATGAGAGTAACTGAGTCCCAGTTTGCTGATGATGTGGCATTGTATGCAACCTCTCGGGATAGTTTTGAGTCAGTAGCAGCAGAGTTTGTGAAAGTGGCAAGTGAATGGGGACTGACTGTGAGTACTGAGAAGACAAAACTGGATGGTTGTTGGTGAGGGATTGAATGAGAGTGATGTCAGACCAGTGCAGGTGGAGGGTGACTCTGTGGATGTAGTCCAGGACTTCACATATTTGGGTGCTAACATCTCAAGGGATGGGGAGATCACTAATGAGGTGACTAGAAGAATTGCTAGGGCAGCTAGAGCATTTGGATGTTTGAGGGGGCCAGTATTTAAGAACAAAGACCTCTCATTGGCCACAAAGAGAGCAGTGTATAGGGTAGTTCTAGCTATATTACTGTATGGAGCTGAAACTTGGACGATGAAGGCTGTGCATACAAGACGTTTGAATTCTTTTCATAACCATTGTATTCGGACAATCCTGGGTGTGACGAGGTACCAACAATGGAATGAAAGATTAACATCTCAAAGCCTATCACATAGGTTTGGCTTGCAGCACTCCATCTCTGATATCATTCTGGAGCAGCGTTTAAGATGGCTGGGTCATGTGGGTCACATGAACGAAGAAAGGCTTCCAAATAAATTATTGTTTGGGGAGCTTAACATGAAGAGACCATGCCACGGGGCAAAGAAGAGGTGGAGGGATGTTCTGAAAGTGGATTTGCAGGCAATTGGTGTGTATGATAGATGGTATGAGTTGTGCCAGGACAGGAAGGGGTGGTTTCATCTGTGTTTAGATGGTGTAGAGAAAATTTCAACATCCAGGCGATGGAACACCTGTTCAGCTAACAAGCAATCTGAATTAAGAACACTAAGTTGTGCCTGTGGAAGAAAATTTCGAAGACAAGGAAATCTGACCAGACACCAACATTTCTGTGTGATGCCATCATAAGCTAAGTTTATTGCCATTGGTCCTGGATTCATCCAGGACACTGCCATCATGGTACTTTGTACCATGGGCAAGCTCTAAGTGTGTGTGTGTATGTGTGTGTGTGCGTGCGTGCGTGCGTGCGTGCGTGCGTGCGTGCGTGAGCACATTTATTTCTGTTTGGACACTCCAATTTCAAACAGCAGGTGTTTTAACAAACGAAGTAGTGAAAGCTTCTTTTGCTTTGTGTATGTGTGTGTGCACATTTTAGTCTATCCTGCTGTTCACTCTCTAATTTAAATTACAATTACTTAATTAAAGTACAAATAATAGTACTTGCACAGCTGTGAACCACATGAGTGTTGTACAACATTAAAAGTAAGAATATATAACTTGTCTTGTGGAATTCCACCCTTGGATTGCTTCTAGTTTTCTTATTTAGTTTTTTGTTGTTGTTTTTGATTTGTATTTGTTTTTTTCGAATATCAACACCTGCTTTCAAACATGTGACCTTTTCTCTCCCCCTCCCCTCCCCCCCCTTCCCTTCCTTCTTTCCCCAAATATATAAAATTAATAAATAAAATGTTATAATAAGGTTGACAAATTTTCAGTGATTGTTTTGTAGCAGCTTAAAAGCAAAATTTGGAAGTCATTTACATCTGTTGGATTTGGAAAAGCTGATACTGTTGGTGACTTGATAAGTGCTCTTCCTTAGTTAAATTTTCATTGCCACTATCTTTGACTATTATTATCTTACTTTTCTAACCAGAATTAGAAAGTGGTTTACAGCAGTTGGCTTTATCAATAAAACTTGATGCTAAGTAGATAAAACAACAACAAAAAAATTTTTTTAAGTAATTTCCTTATTTGAACTCAATTACTTAAATCTATACACATCATTACTACCATCAGCAGGGTTGCCAGGTTGGCTTTTATGCCACTTTTCTAAAATATGACTTTTTTTTTTTTAACTGCTTGAAACAAAAATTTTACTTGTGGCGTTTTTCTTAAACGTGGCATAATTGTGGCTTTTTCTCAAATAGCTTGGCATATTTTTAGGAAAAGTGGCATATTGATTGAAAAGATGGTTTGTAATGGGGAAAAAGTTAAAATTGTGGAATTTTTTCCCCCCATCTCTCAACTATCTTTTAGGCAAACCCAACCAGTTCATTCAAACACAAAATAGTACAAACAGTTTTTCTTGCTTGCAGCACAGAATTGTGGGTTGGCCATTTCCTGTTAAATGGGTTAATCTTACTATAATTCACAATCTGTCTGTCTGTCTGTCTGTCTGTCTGTCTGTCTGTCTGTCTGTCTGTCTGTCTGTCTGTCTGTCTGTCTGTCTGTCTGTCTGTCTGTCTGTCTGTCTGTCTGTCTGTGGGGACTCTAAACTCTTTACAAACCACTGGAGGGGGGGAAGGTTTCATGAAACCTTAAGGGATTGACTAGGGCACTTCACAGCAAGTTTCATGAAAGTTTAGTATAGATCAGGTGGCTAAGAATGTGGTTTTGTCAATGGGTGTGGTTTGATGACATGGAAGACTAACAAATGACCAAGATCCATGAAATTTGGCATGTGGTCCCCAGAATGTTATTATCCTGTGGTTGTAGTCTGTTTATTATATTATGGTAGTGTAGGTTTTTTTGGTAGCTAAGGGGAAAAGGTGAAGGTCCTTTCCAGGGTAAAAATACAGGAATTTTTCCTTGGGGGGGGGGGGGGGGGGGGGGGGGGGAAGGGGATTTCATGCCATAAGAGCTTCTTCTTCTTCTTTTTTATGGGGAGGGAAGGCATAGGTAGAGGGGGTCTGAGACATGCTTCCCCCCACCCCCAACCCCAGCAAAGTTCGTTTGTTTTTTTTTAATTAGGTGCCCTGAATGGATTCTGGTGGGTTTTGGATAACCAAGTCATTATAATTCACAGGAATCCATTTCTGAGCACCCAGTTTCCAAAATTTCTTGCTCAAGGTGAAAAGCAATGTTGTGAAAAATATAATAACATAGGGTGTTCAGTGTTTCAATAAAGTGGCTTTTTGTGGCTATAAAAACAAGACTGGAGATTTCCAGCCAGAAACCCTCAACTGTGACCGGGAGATGAGCAGGGGACCTCAGTACTGGTGGTCAGAGGACGTCAGATAACAGGAACCAGATTTCCAAGAAAGTAACATATAGAAAAATTTGTTGGGCATATTTTGGGGTGCTCATTGGGCATATTTTGGGGTTCTCGTTGGCATAAGTTCACTCCCAATTCCTGGCAACCCTGACCATCCGTACCAACATCCTTCAATCTGGGGAGAAACGCGGATCATGTCCAGCAAAAAGAAACAGAAGGGTCAATCGCGTGGGGCTTCCTCTGGTGCAGTAGTGGTGAGAGACTATGAGTGGGAAAAGCTTCCAGATATGCTCACCAGGAGATGTTTTTCATGCGGTGTCTTCCATGAAAATAAACTTTACGTTCTTGGTAGGATTGAGATCCATAAATTGTTCAGTCTATTTAATGATTACTCTAGCTGTTGGAGTTGTCCAATAGAAGTAAATATAGATACCCACAGAACCACACAACCTTAAATGAGAGTGGATGCACATCAACAAGTTGTGTATTAGACTGTTGTCATGGTTAACTGCACATGTCAAGACTGTATTCAAACAACTGTATTAGATTTACTGCTGTTCCTACTAATAATCTAGTCCTAGGAGGGAAGTCCATCTATCAAATTACAGGCCTCTCCATTATCATGTGGATACATTTGCTGGTTAAATTCAAGAAAATAGTATGCTATAGTTTCCACAAAAAATATATATAGTTTCAATTGCTTATATTGTAACACGCATTATACTTATTAGATACAATAACTGTACATTTGTGTGTATATATTATGTGGCATGTTAGGTGGATGTGATGTGAAGGGACAACCAATTTCAAGAGCTGAAGTGTTTGACTTCGTAAGTAGCAAGTGGAGTCGCATCGCTGACTTGCCACAGCCGAGGGCAGCGGCAGGCAACAATGGTTGCGTCGTCAGAGAGAATAAGATCATTATTGTAGGTGGAGTTACGACAAACCAGATCCCCATGGATCAAGTAAACTGCTACAATATCATGAGCAACAAGTGGGAGCCATTCCCTCAATTGCCCATCGGTGTGGTTGGGCCGTACATTAGCCTTGTTGACGATATGCTCTACTGCATTGGTGGAACTGACAAGAAAGATTGCAACCAATCTGTGGTGTTTGACTTTGCCTTAAACATGTGGAAACCCTTGCCACCTAAGCCGCACCCTTGCTATTCCTGCGGAGGTTACCTGTACGACCGAAAGTTGATCATTGTGGGCGGGCGGAATGGTGCACATCCTGTGAAGGAGGTGGAGGCATTTGATCTAGATACCCAGCAGTGGGAGGAGCTTAGCCCCATGTCGTCTGTGCGTGTCTTCTACAGTGTGGTCGGTCTACAGGACGAGATCTACGTGATCGGGGGCCTTGTTCCCACCGTGGGCATCACTAAGATAGTAGAGAAGTACGACATTGAGAGCGACATTTGGTGCAGGGGAAAGGATCTGAGCGAGAATCGTTCTGACAGTGCTTATGGTGTTGTTGGGGAGCGTATCGTTATAGCTGGTGGGCTGGGAGGGGGAGAAAACCCCGGCTTCATGAAGTCTGCTGAGTGCATGAGTCACAGGGGACCTGGTTTCATGAAGATATCCAGCATGTACACTCCTCGAGCTTCACTCACAACCATCAGCTTTGAAGACAAGATAGCTGTAGTGGGAGGAATGGCGGTGGGAGAAGGCGAGAAAGGCCCCCAGAGCATTGTGGAGATACTCAAGGTCAAAGATGATGCAAGCAAATCTATTTAACATGGCAACTTATTGCTTGAACTATTACATTTCCCAATCTTTGTTCCTTTTGCTGCTTTAAAAAAATTATTTCATTTATTATTCTATTTTTATTTTATTTTTTATGTGAATTTTTTTTTGGTTTTAAGATTGTTAAAATAAGCTTTTTGCTTAATTGACTCCTAAAATAATGATAAGAAGAAGTTTGGTATTGAACCATTGGTGATATTATTAGCATATGCTACACATATTCCAGTGATGTGAATAACCATTTTTAAAACTTCAAAAATGATAACATCCCTAATACAATTTCTGCTTAAATCACAGCTATTAACCCTTCCCCCTCTAAACCATCGGCAGGTAAAGAGTCTAGCTAGCGAGACTAATTTCTGCACTGCTGCTATTCCAAGAATGTGAACTGACAGTTTGCTCACGCGATATCTATAATGAACAGCATAACTTACCACATGGCTAAGGAGAAGTATTTTCAGGATGGTTTTGTTTTGCAATAGGTGAGGTACTTGTCTCGTTTAATCGAGCTAAGAAGATAAGATGAGTGTGTTTAAGGGTGACCAGTACACCACAACTACTACCTCCGGCAGCTCCAGTGAAAGTCCGGGCAGTGGGTATGTCCTTATAGTGTGTTGAGAGTTAGAGCTCCCTGCAATGCTACACCTAAAGCGTGCAGTGCGCCGTTCTTCCGGTGGTATGAAGTAGATATTTGAAATTTATTTGCTGTTTAGGAGTTGATTTTATGTTATACTTCAGCTCTTAATATGGTTTGAATCAGTTTCAATCAGAGCTAGCATGTGCATGTTTTGGATGTGTGGATATAGCTAATGTTGGCAGGATGCAGCCACCAAGGAGGTGGTTAATTTATATGAGTGCATGTACCACTGGCCCAAGGGCTTGTTTGCTCAGTTTTGCAGAATTGCTATTTAAGAGTCTAGATTTATAGTTTTATAGAAACTTGGTTGTTGTTGATGTTCTATATAAGGCTACTCCAAATCAATTAATAGTTTCCCATCTCTTCCAGTATCTTAAATGCATGAAGGGCCAGCAGGTGGTGTGGGGAGGGGGATAGCAGCCAATAATGCCAAAAAATTATAGAATTTTAAGTGCTGCAGGAATAGCTGAGAAAGTGCACTTGAATTATCAAAGAATATACACAGTATATACAAAAAGCATAGCTAAAATAATTCTAGTTGATGTTTTTTTGCCACCCACATACCTTCTCCATGGAGACAATGGACAAAGGAAAAACATTGCTTAAAAACGAGGTTATATAAATAAATTGTTTTTCAATTTTAAAAATTAAATCATCATCCATGTGGGCAAATTTTAGAGAAAAGTATTGCATGCAGGCGGAAGTTTGGAAGGATGGGAAACAACAAATTGATTTGGAGTGGCCTAATGCGATGAGAGTTGAAGGAAGAGATGCATAGCCAAGGAGTCTGATGGGTCTCAATGCATGGGTCTCCTTCACTCTCTAAGATAGGAAGTGAACAAAACAAACAACTTTCCAGGTGTCAAAATCATAACATGATCAAGTGACCTGGAAAGAAACAACTGTAATTCCAGATATTATAAGTCTTAATGCTAACAACTTCTCTTTCTAGAAAACTGTGCTATAACATTATTTTTATTTTTGACATAATGATTCTGTAGTTGAAATCAAGGAGTCAGAAAAATGTGTTGATGCCATCAACAGTAATAATTATTAGAGTGAAGTTAGTTCACAAGGAGCCACACAGTACTACGGTGGTGCTACTTTAGTTCTTGAAAACCCCACTGTCTTTTCGTCCTGCCATAAGTGCTGGTTCTTGTTGAGCCATCAATTCAATGTTGTCTTTTAGCCACTGGAAGTTGATAGATTTGGTTGTTTGTGTCTGCATATCCACTTTCACACTCTCCACCATCCTCATAGTAGCTTGTTACATATATTATTGCATATTCAAGAGATTTTTTTTTTTAAATGTTTAGGTGATTCTGACTGTGTCTCTAAAAAAATTTTTATAAATGGTTTTATAACAAAATCTTCATTGAAGTGGAGGCAAGGGTAGCTAGGGGATGGCCAGGGGTATGTAGACTTTAGCCAATGCCTCCAGAGCATCACACAGCTGCACCTGATTCTTTGAAAGTAATTTTACTTTCATGCATCCATGCTTGGTAGGGATTCAATAATATTAACAGTTTTTATTATGAAAGTTTAATTATCAATGATTATATTTTTTATTTAGAATTTCCTTAGAATTTTTGGGTTTAGAGTATGCAGGTTGTATTTTCAAAATTTGTTTGTTTGTTGTTTTTTTAAAATCATTTTAAGAGCATTTTTTCCAACATTTTCAGTTCAGATATATTATCCATTATCTGTGAAGATTCAGTTTTTAAGAGAAAGATGATTACATAATTTTTACCATATATAAATGAGGGAATAATTAAGCATGGAAGGGAGTGGTTTATTGAGCTGCACTGGTCCCCTTTGTTATCTGTGCTGTTCTGGCCCCTCCCCACCTCAAATAAGAGTCTCCCATCTCTCTCAAGTAGAGACATGCCATGGCAGTAAAAAGTTGGAGGGAAAAAAACCCAATTGAATCTTAAGTGCTTCAAGTACTAGCTAAGAAAACAAACTTGAGCATTACAAATTCAAGGGCACAATATACAAACATCATAGCTGAAATCAGTCCACCTGACAATAGTTGTTTTTTTGGCCTTCCAGATGCCTGCTTGATGGAGGCACTGGATAATATATGCATCTCCAACCCAAAGAAATTGAGGTGAGGAGGGCCCCCCCCCCCCCCCCCCCAACAGCACAGATAACAGATAACAAAGAAATTCAATTAAGCCATGCAGCTAGTTATTTAGCTTGCAACAACTCAATATAGCTAAATTATATATATATATATATATATATCTTTAAACAATTTGTATGTGGGCTGGAATTTGGAAGGTGAGAAAGCTACTCATTGAGTTGGACTTGACTTACACAACATTGAAAACAAAGCAAAAGTTTTAAGGTAACAACCATGCTGGAGTTTGGGCTTGGGAATAGTATACAGTACATTCAAGTATAATTTGTCAGACATTTGCTTGACCAAAAATTGAAAGCTTTCAATAATTAATCTTACAAGTTTGTGGTTGTAGTTTTATTTGAAGATGTCAAACAGGACACTTAGTCCAGCTGCATTTAGTCTGCAGTATTAGTTGACCACTAATATATTGACTTGGTACCTGTAACCAATGATGTATTTGTGGTTCTGATTCCATTCCCTTCTTTTCGAAGATCATTGTACATAGGATGCTTTCTTCTGTTCATTAGGAGAAGAATAGGCCTGCTAAAAGTATATGGCCAAACTCCCCCCCCCCCCCTCCTTCTCCACTTAAAGTGGTGTACTTGCTTTCCCATGTGTTGCTAGGTCCAGGGGTCAACCCCACACCTCTGCTCTACCAAGCTTCACCAGGTGTTGCCAGGTTCTGATCCACCTGTGGTGTATCTGTCACAGCAACATAAAAGATCAACTCATACACACACACTTTGGTCAACAGTGTTTGTAGGCATTGTATTCCTAGGGACACTATCCACACTATTGATTCTCTAAATCTAAATCTTTCTTATTTGTTTTTCACTCTCAGTCTGGGCAATTTACTGAGCTAACATTCAATGAGTGATAATTATCCATGTTGATAGGTTGTTAAAACCACCAATTACATTAATATAATTAGTGTATTGTGTTTATTAAATATTAATGGTAGTATGAAGTGTGTGCAACATGCCAGGCAACAGAGCAAGTAAACACCAGCTGTGTGTGTGTTGCAGCAGAAGATGAAGTGGTTTAGTCTGTACCATGTGCCTCATTCTCATGACCATGTCACAGCAGTCTGGAGTTGTTGACCATGTGGGCTGCAACATGCTGCTGCTCTTGTCTGTGTGCTGCTTGCTTGCATTTAACTTATGCCATTTCCTTGTTTAATCCTTTTACGAGCTGTTATCGGATATAGACTCTCATAGTGGAATTGCATGATCTCATTACAGATTGTCATTTCGCTAGTGTAGAATTATTATTCGAACCTCGGCAGCAAAAAAAAAAAAAAAAAAAAAAAAAAATTTTCATTGGGTAAAGGTTTTATTATCCATATTATGCCTCCATCTGTAGGGAGAGCTCGTGTGAGGCTGGTGAGAGTGAGTTGAATGAGTCTCAAGAGGAACTGAGCATGTCTCTGCTCCACCCGTCCTCCCTCACTCCCAGCCACATCCCTACAAAGCGCAAGAGACTGAGGAAGAAGAGAATCGGAGGTCTGAGGAAGAAGCTGCGCACTCACATTGAGTCTGTGGAGGAGTTCAACCCCGAGGCCAGGGACGCCCAGAGTGCAGAGCAGGAGAGAAGGAAACGCCTCATGTTGCAGCAACAGATGAGCATGCAGAGTGGAGGATCAGACGGTGCATCCTTGTATCCCCTGGAAGGGGGTGTGCCCGGTGGAGTAGGAGGGGTGATGAGGGACGTGGGTAGAGGAGGGATGAGGTGTGCAGTGCGAGGTCCATCCAGCCCAGACACTGTGCAGGCGGAGAGTTTGCCGGGTGGTGGTCTGTCCAGTGGAGATTTCTCACAGTCCACTGATGCCATTGTCATCCACAGTGGCTCGTCTGATTCTGACGCTGCCAGTGGCACTGCCGTTGTGAACTACCTGCAGGGGTTACTGCACTCTGCCTTCCCGACCTTTCCCAGTGTGTCTCCGGACACAAGGACAAGCCAAGTGGTTGGGATTCCACCCGCACGCCAATTACCCAAGAAGTACAACATGATGGACAGCCAGGGGCAACAGCTGATGGATGGGCGAGTGTTGATCAACCAGGGGCATCCCTTCACTGAAGTGGACGTCTTCATTGCACCACAGATTGGCCGAGTTGCCAAACCTCATCAGGTGTGTGTGAGCAATTTTTTTATCAGTACAGTGATCATGTGGTTGGAATTAGATGTGGTGACCATCTCACTCTAATGGAAGGCTGGGGTGTTCGTGGAGTGGCCGTGTTTGCGGGGAGAGAAGGGGTCTGGTATTGGTATCACCAGCAGTTCCTGTTCCACAATATTGGTTATACTATACTAGATGAAATTATTAAAATTAACATATTTGCTGCAAAGTGGTGTGCATCTACACAATGCTATAGAGAGAATACAGTGTATTGCCCATCCGTCCTTTGCTGCTGGAATTATCATTAACCTGCTTCATTGTGAATGTAGCCAAACCTGATAGATAGATAGTGGGTAGATGGATAGAATGATAGATAGACAAATGGATATTATGTAGGTAGATAGATAAATAGATAAATTGGTAGGTAGGTTGGTAGATAGATGAAATTGGTAGGTAAATGACAGAGAGTGGGATGATAAATGGAGAGATAGAAAGATGGAACAGTATATAGAAGGAAGGAAGGAGAGGTTGTTAAGTAGGCAGGCAGGCAGATAGATGACAAATATATGGATAGATTGATAGAGTAGAACTGGTGGAATAAACACACACACACACACACACACACACACACACACACACACACACACACACACACACACACACACACACACACACACACACACACACACACAGAGGAATTGAACTGATATATTGAGACCTTCGTAGGAACATTCTTGAACAGGTCAAGCCCAAGATGGTCAATTGTGCTCAAATAGAACATGTTTTCTCCAGTATGATATTCTGAGACATCTCAATGACAGGTTGGTCTTGAAGGTGTGTGGGAGGACTGAGATGTAAAGTGCTCCCTTTCTCCATGGCTGCAAGATGAGACACTGAGCCATTGTAGTGGTGTCTGTCTGGTGTTATCACTGTTCACCCTACAGATACACATGACAATGCAATGAACTTCCCTCTTCTTTGATTTACCTCCCAAATCCTTAGAAATGTCACTTTTCAACCATCTTGTTACATGGCAGCCATCACAAAGCCTCCACATTCTCTTCCCAGCCACAAGCACACACCCCACCCCCTTTCCAGGGGATATTGGGTGTGTTTTCTCCAAAGCCAGCTGTTAGCTGTACAAATGGTTAGTACAATTTGTTTTCAATAATTCCCCAACTGCAACCTCTCTGGGAGAACAAGCCCAACACTGCTGGGGTGGTAGATTGTCATAGCAACTTGTGGTTGTACCTCCCACCACACACACCTGGGTCTGATTTTTATTATGGGGTAGAGATTTTATCAGCTGGTGGAGAATTTTGCTGTGAAGACATCCAAACTGATGGTATTTGTAGCACGTGCATCTGGTCAGCAGCAGAATGGACAGGACCTGGCCATCCCAGAGGACTGCTAATGTCATGGCCCACCAGCCCTGTTGCTTTTGCTTGCACAGCTCCCTTTCTCTGCCCCTCTCTCTTTCCTTCCCTCTCTCCTTCCCTCTCTCCTTCCCTCTCTCCTTCCCTCTCTCCTTCCCTCTCTCCTTCCCTCTCTCCTTCCCTCTCTCCTTCCCTCTCTCCTTCCCTCTCTCCTTCCCTCTCTCCTTCCCTCTCTCCTTCCCTCTCTCCTTCCCTCTCTCCTTCCCTCTCTCCTTCCCTCTCTCCTTCCCTCTCTCCTTCCCTCTCTCCTTCCCTCTCTCCTTCCCTCTCTCCTTCCCTCTCTCCTTCCCTCTCTCCTTCCCTCTCTCCTTCCCTCTCTCCTTCCCTCTCTCCTTCCCTCTCTCCTTCCCTCTCTCCTTCCCTCTCTCCTTCCCTCTCTCCTTCCCTCTCTCCTTCCCCCTCTCCTTCCCTCTCTCCTTCCTTCCCTCCCTCCCACCTTCCCACTCCCTCTCTCTCTCCAGCTTCCTCTTTCTCTCCTTTTCCTCTCCCTCCCCTCTCTGTCTCTCTCTCTCTCTCTCTAGGCTACTGAAGAGGTTGTTCTAATTGAACAGCTGCAAACTGAACTCTCTTGTAGTTGATATTCCTTTTAGTTGTTAACTATTTTAGTGCAACAATAAAGGAAAGGTAAAAACAGTTTACTTACTGCCATTGGTTCAATTACCCACCCATTTTAGTAGACTGAAACACACTAGGGCTGACCCCACCCCAGTGCTCCTGGTGGAGAGGAGAAAAGTAAAGGAATTATCTTCAGATGACTTTATGGATGGACCAGCACCAACAATTTGTTGGTAACACACTTGAGTCAGTGATTAGAAAGTGCTTGACCTTTTTCCTCTGTTCAATTTTTAGAAGTATGATCGAGTTTTTCTTAATGATAAATGATTAAATCTGGTAGTGACATATTGTGTAGCTAAGGCTAGGGATGACAGTGTGTGGCTAGGGCTGGGGATGACATAGTGTGTGGCTAGGGCTAGGGCTAGGGATAGGGATGGCATAGTGTGTGGCTAAGGCTAGGGATGACATAGTGTGTGGCTAGGGATAGGGATGGCATAGTGTGTGGCTAGGGTTAGGGATGACATAGTGTGTGGCTAGGGCTAGGGATGACATAGTGTGCGGCTAGGGATAGGGATGACATAGTGTGCGGCTAGGGATACGGATGACATAGTGTGTGGCTAGGGATAGGGATGACATAGTGTGTGGCTAGGGATAGGGATGACATAGTGTGTGGCTAGGGATAGGGATGACAGTGTGTGGCTAGGGCTGGGGATGACATAGTGTGTGGCTAGGGCTAGGGATGACATAGTGTGTGGCTAGGGCTAGGGATAGGGATGGCATAGTGTGTGGCTAGGGCTGGGGATGACATAGTGTGTGGCTAGGGCTAGGGCTGGGGATGACATAGTGTGTGGCTAGGGATAGGGATGGCATAGTGTGTGGCTAGGGCTGGGGATGACATAGTGTGTGGCTAGGGCTGGGGATGACATAGTGTGTGGCTAGGGCTGGGGATGACATAGTGTGCGGCTAGGGATAGGGATAGGGATGGCAGAGTGTGTGGCTAGGGCTGGGGATGACATAGTGTGTGGCTAGGGCTAGGGATAGGGATGGCATAGTGTGTGGCTAGGGCTGGGGATGACATAGTGTGTGGCTAGGGCTAGGGATAGGGATGGCATAGTGTGTGGCTAGGGTTGGGGATGACATGTGTGGCTAGGGCTAGGGATAGGGATGGCATAGTGTGTGGCTAGGATTAGGGATGACATAGTGTGTGGCTAGGGCTAGGGATGACATAGTGTGTGGCTAGGGATAGGGATGACATAGTGTGTGGCTAAGGATGGCATAGAGTGTGGCTAGGGCTAGGGATGACGTAGTGTGTGGCTAAGGATGGCATAGAGTGTGGCTAGGGCTAGGGATGATGTAGTGTGTGGGATTGCCCTATCACATCTGGTGATGTTATTAATTGTGACTACACCTTACCAACTCTTGTTGCTAGCAACCATAATGGAGCTCTCTGTTGGACTCTGCAAGTCCTTCAGTAGTGGGTGTGTGGGTGTGTGTTGGAAGGTGGTGAAGTCAGATATGCACAGAGGATGATTTAAAGACCTTGCCCTCATCTGTGAATGATAATTGCTGTACCAAAAGTAGTAGGGGGAAAAGAAAAAGAAGAGATTTCAACAAGGAACTGTTTGTGCTGATAATGTGGATAGCATCTGGGCAAGCTGAATAAGTTGCTCCAGTAGTACCCGAAGTATAGTCACCTCATTATACTGGTAACCATGGTAGCCATAATGTCCAGTTGGAGCCTTACCAAACCACATGGAACGATTATGTGGTGTGGTTATCTTTGTGTGGCTGGAGTGACTGCCTCTGTGGCCATGGCCTGTCTGGACAAACTCTGAGCAAGACAGAAACAACTGCTAATCTTTGTTGGTTCTTCAAAATTTCACCGTTTGTCCTATAAATAGAGCATGCAAGAAAGACATTGAGAAAAAGTTGGAAATGATGGTGTAAATTTCATAGCAACAGCAACAGTTGCCATTCACCATGTGACCATTAACTGCTACCCACACTACTTCATGCTGCAGCAGAGATCCAACCTTCCTCCTTCCCACCTCATAGCCCTCATCAATGAAATGTTAATTCTTACTTTCCCCCCCCCCCTTTTAATTGCCCTTATTTAATAGCCTTCATTTAATAGCCTTTTTTTTGTTGCCCTTTTTTCCCCTTCTGGATCTATTATTGAAGGTGTAAAGTTTGATTGTGGAGATCTGGTGACATCTCTTAGTAGTGCTATCATTGCGTTTAGGCCACATGTGTGTGGTGGGTCTCTGTCCATCAGCTTGTTGCCCGTGGCATTCCTGCTCTCTCCCAGGTACACTCCAAGTTCTCTGTGGGTGTGCAGCTGTTGGAGTCCCTTCTTCTTCCTTATGATACTTTATTCTGTTGTTGGAATAGTTCACATCGCGCACGCACACACACACTCTCTCTCTCTCTCACACACACACACACACACACACACACACACACACACACACACACACACACACACACAGTACAACTGCAAATGACATGTCCCTGCGAATTCTCTGAGCATTTTTTTAATTGTTGGTGTGGCTATAGGTAGCTTGTTGTGCAGTAAGTTTGAATAAACAAAGTTTTGATGACCGACTTCCTGTGGCTGTGTATGTGTGCATTTAGCATGAAATCAAAATTCTGTCTGTCTATTTGAGCTCTAGGGTTTAGAGAACTGCTGGGCCAATTGGGATAGAATTTGGCGCTCATGTGCAGTTGGAGTGGGTGGGGATAGTTTCAAAATACCATTTTATATTTTTGTTTTGTTTTGTTTTTTTCAACTATTTGTCTATCTCTTCCTATTGGTGTGTAACTGCTGGGCTGACTGAGATAAGAATTTAACATGAGGACTCGGGGTGGGTGGGTGGGGGTGGTTTTTAAATAGTGAAATTTGGAATTGCAGTATTTTCCCCCTATATATCTATCTTTTCATTTGTGTGTTTTGGCGTACCATTATCTTGGTTAAACTTTTTTGTCTCCTTTTTTCTTCTTTTTTTCTCCTTTTTTTTCTTCTCCCACTTGGCACTCTGCTAGATATATAAGATGTGTACATAGCTGCCTTGGCAAAGGTTTCAGGCATTGGGCTTTGTGATGGTGTAAATGTTTTCAAAGCTGTCTAACCTCAAATATGTGTGTGTTACTTGATGTTAGTGTGTGCGTGTTGCTTAATATTAGTGTGTGTTACTTGATGTTAGTGTGTGTGTGTTACTTGATATTAGCGTGTGTGTGTTGCTTGATGTTAGCGTGTGTGTGTTGCTTGATATTAGTGTGTGTGTTGCTTAATGTGTTTGTTGCTTAATGTGTGTGTGTGTGTGTGTGTGTGTGTGTGTGTGTGTGTGTGTGTGTGTGTGTGTGTGTGTGTGTGTGTGTGTGTGTAGAAAGGGGGAGGGGGGCACCCAGTATTATTCCTGTGGTCTGAAGTCTGCCACTTTATCTCTCAGGATGATCTTATTCTGTGGCTGTGAATGCAGGTGCAGCTTGGTTAATAATAGGCCATTTAAAAATGATTGGCCAGAATCACAAGACTTGATTCCCTCTGTGTGCACCATCTGCTGTTGTGTTGTGAGTCCTTGAGGTGTGAGGATGGATTGTGAGTGAGTGAGGGAGCGTGTCTCCACGAGACAAGGGCACTCCCCAGCTGCTCTTTAACCTGCACAACTTGTGTGAAGGCTTGGTGGGTGGGTGGGTGGGTGGTTGCTGGGGGAAGTTGGCTGTGAATGGCTGCACAGACCTCAATGCTATCTTCCCCTTGCATCTGCTCCCAGGACAGTGCCTGTGGTTTCCTCTGCCTCACTGCAGCAGAGAGGTTGGCTTCACTGGCATAGTGTGGTCTGTGGTGGACATGGGCAGGGCCTCAAGCCTGACTTAGGCCTGGTCTGTTGTCTCTCTGTCTCCCTTTCTCTCATGATCACCTGATTGATGTGGGGCCAGCCCAATTTGTGTGTCTGACCATTTTGTATACAAGTTGTTGTTTTTTTTCCCCCGTCAGTGTGGTCACACACACACACACACACACACACACACACACACACACACACACACACACACACACACACACACACACACAAAGTGGAACGCTAGTTTAACTTTTAGAAATTCTAATTCCATGGTGTTGTAACCAGGGAGATTCAAGTCAGTTCACCTCCTGTGCCTGTGTTTGCTGTTGTGTGTTGCCACAATATGTAATATTCACTGCTGTGTCAGAGCAGTTGGAGTCATGGCAACCAGAGAGAATAGGGGGAGGGGAGTGGTTAGCATTTCCTAAAATGATCAGTAAATACCAGGGGACAGATGCACTTTCCTCATTATAACAGTGACACCAACTCTTGGCCTCCCTCCCTTCTCTCCTCACTCTGTCTCCCTTCCTTTCCCTGCCCCTTTCCTCCCTCTCCCTTGTGTCTTCCCCTTCCTGCCTCTAGGTGGGAGGGATTCGCTTCCTCTATGACAACATCGTGGAGTCCCTTACCCAATATGACTCCTCCCCTGGATTTGGTTGCATCCTGGCCCACTCCATGGGTCTGGGCAAGACCATGCAAGTCATCAGCTTTGTGGACATCCTGCTCTACTACACGTCGTCCCGCTCCGTGCTGTGCGTGGTGCCCATCAACACACTGCAGAACTGGTTGAGTGAGTTTGACAAGTGGCTGCCCCCAGCCCATCTGGTGCAGTCTGGGGGCCTGTCTGGTGAGGTGGTGCCCCGGAGGTTCGAGGTGTTCTACCTGTCAGAGGCAACCAAGACCATGAAGTCTCGAGTGAAGGTGAGGCACATGAGAATGGTCAAGGTACCAACAACAAAATGATCTGATTTCCACATTTTAGTCAGCAATTGTGTGCATGGGGAAGCAGAGGTGTCCAGTGTGTGTGTGTCCAGTGTGAGTGTGTGTGTGTCCAGTGTGAGTGTGTGTGTGTCCAGTGTGTGTGTGTCCAGTGTAAGTGAGTGTGTGTCCAGTGTAAGTGAGTGTGTCCAGTGAGTGTGTGTGTCCAGTGAGTGTGTGTGTCCAGTGAGTGTGTGTCCAGTGAGTGTGTGTCCGTCCAGTGAGTGTGTGTCCAGTGTGAGTGTGTGTCCAGTGTGAGCGAGTGTGTGTGTGTCCAGTGTGAGTGTGTGTGTCCAGTGAGTGTGTGTGTGTCCAGTGAGTGTGTGTCCAGTGTGAGTGTGTGTGTCCAGTGTGAGTGTGTGTGTCCAGTGTGAGTGTGTGTGTCCAGTGAGTGAGTGTGTGTCCAGTGAGTGTGTGTAAGTGAGTGTGTGTGTCCAGTGAGTGTGTGTGTGTCCAGTGAGTGTGTGTCCAGTGTGAGTGTGTGTCCAGTGTGAGTGTGTGTGTCCAGTGAGTGAGTGTGTGTCCAGTGAGTGTGTGTGTCCAGTGAGTGAGTGTGTGTCCAGTGAGTGTGTGTGTCCAGTGTGTGTGTGTCCAGTGAGTGTGTGTCCAGTGAGTGTGTGTCCAGTGTGAGTGTGTGTGTGTGTCCAGTGAGTGTGTGTGTCCAGTGAGTGAGTGTGTCCAGTGAGTGAGTGTGTGTGTGTGTCCAGTGAGTGTGTGTGTGTCCAGTGAGTGTGTGTGTGTGTCCAGTGAGTGTGAGTGTGTGTGTGTGTGTCCAGTGTGTGTGTCCGTCCAGTGAGTGTGTGTAAGTGAGTGTGTATGTGTCCAGTGAGTGTGTGTGTGTGTCCAGTGAGTGTGTGTGTCCAGTGAGTGTGTGTGTGTCCAGTGAGTGTGTGTGTGTCCAGTGAGTGTGTGTTTGTCCAGTGAGTGTGTGTGTCTAGTGAGAGTGTGTGTGTCCAGTGAGTATGTGTGTCCAGTGAGTGTGTGTGTCCAGTGAGTGTGTGTGTCCAGTGAGTGTGTGTGTCCAGTGAGTGTGTGTCCAATGTGAATGTGTGTAAGTGAATGTGTGTGTGTCCAGTGTGAGTGTGTGTCCAATGTGAGTGTGTGTAAGTGAGTGTGTGTATGTCCAGTGTGTGTGTCCAGTGAGTAAGTGTGTGTGTGTGTCCAGTGAGTGTGTGTCCAGTGTGAATGTGTGTGTCCACTGAGTGTGTGCGTGTGTGTGTGTGTTAGTGTACATGTACCAGATACCTGAGAAAGCTCTCCAGTTAGATAAGAGAGGGATATTGGTGTATATGGTATTTGGAAGGTGATATTGCACCCACACTAGATGGGTGGGTGTGTGTGTTATTGCTATGCAGTGAGGTAGCAATATACCTACCATAGGTAGGCAGTGACAGAAATAAGGAAACACCTGCAGTTATGAAAATGAAAATACTCGAATTTAATTGTTGATTTAAGGGTCTTGGCTTGTTTGGGGTTTTGGGGGTTTTAGGTATATTTGGGGGGTGGGGTGGGGAAAGGTCATATCTTCCTGTCCAGTGGGCTGCCTGGTGTGACTTGGATAATGTGCCATCTGTGGGTGTGGTATATCTGTGGTCTGGGCAGATGCAGATGAGGAGGAAGATCACTTTGTAGCCCTCTCTTTCTAACATGCTGATCATTTTGAATTCCTCCACATCATCTGCTCCCTCCCTCTCTTATCTGATTCATCAATCGGAATAGTAACACTAAGGGAAGCCAGTTGACCACACCCTGTGCTTACACCAGTGAATATTTAGCAGTGTGTGTGCAAATTATTATTTCCAATCTTTTTCAGTCCTGTCCTGGTCTCAGCTCCTGTGTTGCATCCCCCTCATCTTTGATCTTGGAAATCATCAGCTATCACAAATCTCAGAATTGGCAGTTATGTTTTCATATTATAATGATGGTTTGTTCTATGGTACAGAATGCAGAAATGCCTCTAGCTAGACTTGGTGTTATTCCAGCCAAGATCTCCAGTGTGGGTGTGAGTGGCATTTACAGTGCTTCTTAGGTTTTGAGGTTTTCACTGGGTGCCCTATTCTCAGGATCTACATGCTTTATCAAACTGGATTGGACTCTGGCTCTCCTGGACCATGTCTACCTATTCCTGTGTGTTGGTCATACTGAGCAAATATGTATGGAGCTGCACACACTGAAGATTTCTTTCACTGTAATTTCAATAATCTTCCACTGGAGAGGATAGTTTACTGGGAAGAGGATAGTTTACTGGGGAGAGGATAGTTTGCTGGGAAGAGGATAGTTTACTGGGGAAGGGGATAGTTTACTGGGGAAGGGGATAGTTTACTGGGGAAGGGAAGGGTCATTCTTTCCATTCCAGAGGGTTAACTTGGATATATAATATTAATTGTTATTAGATAGCTAATACTATTTAGTTTGGTTACATATTTTGGTGTTGTTGGTTTTTTATTTGTTGTTGTTGTTTTTTCGTTTTTGATTGAATTCATGCGTCCACTAAGTGCCTTCAGGCTAGTCAGTGTGTGAAGTGAAGGAATGGAGCTTGTCTACAAACTCACATTTGTTTGGTTTTGATGAGTTGGTATTTGATAGTCAGTGAATCTGGCCATTGTGCCTCAACCATATCCTTCAATGTAGTCGAAAATTGTTTCCCTCATTATAAATGCAAGCAGAAACCCCGCCCTATGGGCAGTTTTTAAGTCAGCCACCTGCAATAACAAACATGTTTAGTTAGATTTATGTAGCACTTGAAAAATACCCGTCCAGCGAATGGAGACAACTCCTCTTCTGAAAGATATTTTAGCATAGCACCCATAATATGGACAGAGACAACAAAGACCTCTTAATATAATTATAGATCTGTTCTTTGCTATCTCATCCCAGATGCTTGGGCCTACAGGGCTAAAAAAGAAATAAAGAAAAGGAGCTGGAAGTGGTTTAGGCACTGTTATGCTGACCTATGTGTGTTTTCACAATTGCAGTTTTTAGTAAGTGGGGTGGTTTACTCAGGCATAGAGTTGTGACCACAACCAGGACATTTTGTAAAAGAATTAATAGCCACGTGGGCAGGGTTTTACTCCAATCTTCACCAAACTTCCGTATATCCACCTCTGGGTGACCCCCAGTAAACTCTGAATATTTTAGCTCTACACTCAATCGTCTGGGAGGAGTTAACAAAAGAGAGAGAAAAAAAAACAAATTGAGAATATTAGCAAGATGTAGTGATTATTGATATTTATTTCATTAATCAAACAAACATGATACAATTAATAAGCATGCCAAGTTTCTGTGATAGGTTATGTTCTGTGAAAAGTTGTCACCAAACCACACCCATTGACAAAACTACATCCATAGCCACCTGATCTGAACGTAACTTCCTCAAGGACATGCAGTGAGGTACTCTAATTAATCCCTGAAAGTTTTATGAAGATCCCTTCAGTGGTTCTTGGGAGGAGTTACAATCTGTACAGACAGACAGACAGACAGACAGACAGACAGACAGACAGACAGACAGACAGACAGACAGACAGACAGACAAATTGTGAAATAAAACCAGATGTGTTTATACTGACTCCTACCACACACACACACACACACACACACACACACACACACACACACACACACACACACACACACACACACACACACACACACACACACACACACACACACACACACAATGTGATCTGAGGGGAGGGTTAGGTCTATGAGGTGTTGAAGAGAAGCTGTAACAAGATGGTGGCAGTGATAGTGGCTATGTTGTGGGTAATCTGGGTTAGTGAGATGTCACTACGCATGGGAACCATACTTGCATCAGGTTTTGTGGTTACTCTCTGAGGTGTCATGGCAAGTTTGTGTGGCCAGCCTCACTCTTACCTCTGTCTCCTCCTCTGGTGAGAAATTTCTTCTATAGAATGTCTCAGGTAGGATGTCTCTCTTGTTTAGAGCCAATGTTTTTCTGTTTCAAAAAAAACACATTTTCCATTTCAGCTTTTTGTAAATTCCGTTTCAGCTTTTTGTAAATTCTGTTTTAAAGGACAATTATATTAAAAATTCCATTTCAGAAAACTTAAGATTGCAATTATTAATTGCAATCTTAAGTTTTCTGTTTTTCTTCTCTCTTTCATATCTTTCTTCCTTTCCATTAATACTTTGCACGCAGCAGGAGGTAGAAACCACAGAGCAGGAGGTAGACCTCAGTATGTATATAGCTGCCCTTTATCAGATCTGTGTGGTGTGCTGATCTGTGTGGTGTGCTGATCTGTGTGGTGTGCTGATCTGTGTGGTGTGCTGATCTGTGTGGTGTGCTGATCTGTGTGGTGTGCTGATCTGTGTGGTGTGCTGATCTGTGTGGTGTGCTGATCTGTGTGGTGTGCTGATCTGTGTGGTGTACTGCTGGTATAGCAGCTGACTTGTACAAAGCTGTTATAATATAATATTGGTGGTAACTACAAGCCTAATAACAATTATATTGGCTCATGGGGTACAAAGTGAGTTCATACATGAAAACTACAAATTCTGTTTCAGAACACTAATCAAGGAAAAGCATTGGCTCTACTTGTTGGCTTGCATAGCTATGTAGGAGAAGAGCTGCTGCCTTCTCCCTGAACTCACTCCATGAGGATGGGGTAAGCATCAGGTGGATGGATATTATGATCACATGGGTAGAGTTATGTGGTCAGGGAGGGCGTTTAGGATAGTGATCAGCCGACACGTCATGCACATTTACAACAGCAAATGGCACGCTATCCAGCAAGTGTGTGTGGTGGTCCCTGTCTTCCCAGCCCAATAGACTTTGGGGGGGGGGGGGGGCAGTAAAGCTGTGCACGATGGCAGCCATTGTGGACTGCCTGCCAGAAAGAAGCCTCTGAGTCTTGTCATGTGCTAGTTCACTGCCACTGTAGTTGTGAGACAAGATGTAGGGGTAGTGTGTGTGAGGCAAGATGTAGGGGTAGTGTGTGTGACAAGATGTAGGGGGAGTGTGTGTGAGACAAGATGTAGGGGGAGTGTGTGTGAGACAAGATGTAGGGGGAGTGTGTGTACGTCTGAAGTCTGTGCAGAGGGGAACCCCCTCTTTATCTGGTACAGGAACATGCTCACCACAACACACAACAAACATTGTCCTACTAACGCAAATGTTTCACACTTTTGTCATTAAATGCACTTAACTCAAACTTTGATATTTTTTTTTATGCTAAGCAGCTGCACTGCCAATGTATCTATCTGACTCTGGAGTCTATTGCCAGATATTGCTATTCAGCTGTTGAAAGTTTTTTTTCTTTCTTCTTTTTTTTTCAATTTCTTTTTAATTGGTTTCATTAGGTAATTGAGGACTGGCACAGGTTTGGTGGTGTGCTTCTAATAGGATATGAGATGTTTCGTCTTCTCTCGCTCTCTGTCCCTTCACTGGGTGGCAATAAGATGGCTACCAAGAGGAAGAAAGCTGCTCCGTCTACCATTTCCTCTGCCTTTCCTAGCGCCACCATTGACTTGGACCACAATGAACGTGAGATGGACTCTCTCATCGGTGAGGGAATGAGGTGGGAGGTGTAGTTCCCATGGCATTGCTACCCAGGGCAGAGAGTAATAAAGTGTTTGCCAGTTATATTATTATTATGTATGGGGGGGGGGGGGGGGTTTGTTGTAGTTGGCAGAGGAAAGTATGAGTGCACCCTCATTGCAGGGGGTACATGTAGAATACCTGTAGGAATCAATTAGGTGACATTTATAGTTGAACACCTGAGTCCTCTATCTGGAGATGGTGATGGAAGCTCTCTTTTTTTTATTAAACGTTGTGGGTATACTTACGTTATATGTACTTTTGGTATGTATATACCATAGGTGCGCATGCACACACGCATACACACAGCAAAGTAAAGCTGGAGAAGATATTCAATTTTAATTTGTTGATAGATAGATGGATAGATAGAGATATCCAGGGTGATTTGCTGCCTCAGTTAATTGAAAAATACTAGGGATCATTTCCTGATGCAGGACTGCTCATCTACAGTGATGTCCTGTCATCTGGTAAGGTCACAATTGGTGCATGTTTGGAGCTTAGCTTGCTGCTCTCCCATCCCTGTTGAGCAGAGACCATAGAGAGTTCCGCAGCTACAGCAACTCCAGTTGCTCCAGACACTGTGCTCACTACAAAGGAAAGACTCTCATTATTATAAGTGTGTCTCTGGACCATGTACCGAAGTGGTGGGAGGGGGGGGGGGGGGGGAGGCTTCTGGCTGGAGAGGGAAGGATGATGAACGTGTGCAGGCATGGTTGGAATAGCTTCATTGGCAGCTCAGTCTTTAATTAGTTGGCATTCTATTATTAGCACACATTCTATTGTTAGAACACATTTTTATTACTAGCACACATTCTATCATTAGTCCACATTCTATCATTAGTCCACATTCTATCATTAGTCCACATTCTATCATTAGTCCACATTCTATCATTAGTCCACATTCTATCATTAGTCCACATTCTATCATTAGTCCACATTCTATCATTAGTCCACATTCTATCATTAGCCAATCATTAGTTAAACAAAGAAAATTTGAAGGAGACCAGATGATTCACTACTTTGGCTTGTTTTATGTGAGAGGAATGATGAGACAGTTTCATCAACCATCTTTCGGGACAGAAAAAGACACATGTTGATCATCTGAACTCTGACCTCTCAAGTTTGTATTTTATGTGTACAAAGGAGATATTAGGAAGGAAATTGCCTCCTACTTTTGCATATTTTTATTTGCACAGGACGAGATAGTCTGCTGCCCTGTGTATTGTGTGTGTGTGTGTTTAAGTTTGATATTCCAAGTGTTTACCATACTCATTGTAACTTTGCCCTTTGCCCCCCGCCCCCGCAGCTGTGCAGCAGGCCCTGTGTGTGCCAGGGCCTGACCTGGTGGTGTGTGACGAAGGTCACCGCATCAAGAACGACTACTCCAATATATCACATGCCCTCAAGACTATCAAGACAAGGTCAGAATTGTGCCCCCTCCCACTCACCTGGATAGAGGGTTCTCTAGCAAACAATCAACCCTTACCATATGCATGATCCCAGTTGGTTCCCTCCATTTGTTGCATGTGTCTGTCTTGGACCTCACCATCTGCACATATGTCCATACTTTGTCATGTGACCACAACTATGGGAGGGTGGGTGTGGCCATGAATAATTTAGAGTGAGCCATGGGAAGGTGGTTGTGTGGAGAAGAATAATAGAGGACTTTTGGTGGTCAATGAAACATTGGGAGGTGTGGGAGGAGTTTTGAGTGCCAACATGGAATAATGGTTAGCATATACCGTTTCTACCATATCATGCGTCCACATAGTGTGTTGCAAATCTCAGCCTTTAGTTGGATGAACCTGTTAGCTCTTCTCTATCTGATCAACAAATTGGTCTTGTTTATGTTGTGTTGTTCTTGTGGTGTTGTTAGGCGTCGCATAGTCATGACGGGCTATCCGCTGCAGAATAATCTGATGGAGTACTGGTGCATGGTGGACTTTGTGCGGCCCAAGTATCTGGGCACTAAGCAAGAGTTTGCCGATCTCTTTGAGAGGCCCATCAATAACGGCCAGTGTGTGGACAGCAACTCCAAGGTATTCTCACAATAAAATATAACCTTCATTGGGTTTGTGTGAGAGGTCATATGACATGCCCACTATAAGAGGCCATATGACATGTCCACTATGAGAGGTCACATAACTATGTCCATTAATCTAACTAGACTTGTTTGGCATTGGCCAGGATACAAGAGCAGTCCCGCTCGGCAAATATTCACTGTAATAATCACTGAAACACAGTGTTTTATAGACTTGGCAAAATATTTTTTTAATACATTTAGATAAGATTGAACTTGTAAACCCCACCCCCCACCATTCTGAGTGTTCCCAGACCTGTGTGCCACAGGTAATAATGGCATGGCCCCACAGCAAGAGGTGTGACCGAGTGTGAGCCAGCCCATGTTGCTCCCAGTGTCATCTACAAGTACCATTTTTTTCCTTTTTAGCAAGCATCATATGCCAGCAGGAAGTGGTGTGCCAGGTGGCCCAAATCGTTTTGGTTAAAAACATCCTTGGTGTAGGATGTATATATCCTGAAGAGCAGGTTTCATTAGGGCTAGTATTTTATGGTGGCAGTGGGACACACACACACACACACACACACACACACACACACACACACACACACACACACACACACACTGACCTCACACCACACACACACATGCACGCACGCACGCACACACACCTGTCCTGTCCTGTCCTGTCCAGTATTTTGGGCAGCAATTAATCTCTTTTGAAGTCACTTTGGGTATAATTTTTTTTGGTGTGATTAGATTAGATACAAGGAGGTGTGGTTTATAACCAGATTTGTGTTTCGTTACTCATGAGAAGTTCACACGTGAATGTAAAAACAATTTTTATTTCTGTGATGAAAATAAAATATATGAAAATTAATTTTAAAAAATTTTTAATAAACAGAATAAGCTGAACAAGAGAAAAGAGAGGAGGTGTAGTGTTTTTTTTGTTTTTGTTTTTTAACTAATATTTTATTGGAATAACATGTTCATCTATATCCTAGTAATAAATTGTCACTGTCTATCTGTCTGGGTGAACTCCTCCTAAACTCCTGAGCAGATTTAAATCAAAACTTTAAATGAATGTTCTCTATGGACCCACATTGCCTGATAATAATTTTTATTTCTATTGCCTTCTTATTTTGGCTGTAACAACCATATTTCTGCGATCTCATTGTATTTTTGAATCTGGCGTCCCACGACCACCATTCAAATTATCATTTGGGTTCCCTGTGTGGCCCTGGTTCTGCACATGGTCTCAGGATTTCCAAAAATGGGCAAGCAAGAACGTTAGGGGATAACCAGAAACAGTAATTGAGCATGTTTTGGAAAAGAAAGGATAACGGGTCGAAAATTCAACGACCCTGTTTATAAAATGGTGAACAGAAAAAGAAGAAAAATTTATTGCGTTGTCGGAGAGTGGACTCCACCTTCCCCCCGCCACTTTCAGGGTCAATCAACCCCCTCCTCTGCAATGCTTGCCAGACCATTGACTAGTGAGAAAGTCACTATCAGAATAGAATATGTCCCTATAGTAGAGATGCAACTGTTCACTAGCCCTTCTCTCTCTCTCTCTGTTGTCCACAGGATGTGGAGTTGATGCGTCATCGCTCGCACGTGCTCCACTCATTGCTGGATGGCTTTGTGCTGCGTCGTGGGCACGAGATTCTCCGCCATAACTTGCTCCCCAAGTTCGAGCATGTGCTATTCCTGCGTCCCTCACACACTCAGAGGATCCTCTATGACTACACCATCAACCAGGTGTTGAATGCCCCTGGGACCAGCTCCTCCGGTCCTCTCAAGGCATTCGCCTTGTGCAGTAAGGTGTGTGATGGGGGGAGGTGTGTGAGTGAGGTGGGCGGGGATACGTGTGGCTGGGGGGATGTTGATATACAGCATTGTTCTCTTACTATGAACTCTCTCTTTGTTGTGTGAAGTTATTTGTGAATAAAGGGAATGTTGTCTGCACTCCACTTCATTCAATAGTTTTAAAATATTCATTGATTAGTTTTGATAGCTGACAGGCAGTTGCCGGGTTATTCTGTGTGGTCAGGTATGTGAAGTTTGACTTCCTCTTCCCTTTCTGCAGATCTGGAATCACCCAGACATCTACCACAAGGAGGCAGTCGCCCAGGAGGCTCGGCGAGGGACACAGGTCAGCTGCTGTAATAGAGTGGCTTCTGCCAACGTAGCATAAACCACAGTTCTCTGCATCTAATACACTCCTCTCCTCCCCCTTAACACACCCATCACCACTCACACTTTAGTCTCAGGTGCCAAGTATCGAAGAAGTGGGTAGTGTTGCAGTGGCCAAGCCAGTAGTCAAAGGTAGTGGTGGTGTTGAGTCCAGCGTGAGGTTAGACTGGCCGTCAGAGTCACTTCCTTCTTACGTGCCAGGGGAACTGGAGAACGGTCCGAAGATGGTTATCCTCCAGCAGCTGATACATCGCACTGTGCAACTCGGGGAGAAGATTCTCATCTTTAGGTAAGAGCAAGTGACATCTAGACACTGATCACTAGAGACTATTGACTGTCACATGTAGTGTGTGTGACCACCGAACATGTCCATGTAACATGTGTGCAGCCAGAGTCTGGCCACTCTCTCATGTGTGGAGCAGATGCTGGAGCTCAGTGACTTCCCAGGCTCTACCTTGTCTGCTGATGAAATGCACAAGAAGTGGATCAAGAATATCAACTTTTTCCGTAAGCCAACACTTCTAGTGTCATTAATTGTCACCTGATGTCATGTCATGTGGTTGCTCTGTCAGGGCTTGATGGAAGCACGAGCAGCATGGAAAGAGACAAGCTGATTGGTCAATTCAACTCGTCACACAACACAGACTGCCCTGTTTTCCTCCTATCCACCAAGTAAGTGGGTGTGGTTATGTTGGTGTAGGGTACGAACCTGTGTGTGTGTACTGGCTCCTGGGATGTGCACATCCTTGAGTGTCTGGAATTGGAAGTAAGAAGTAAACTAGTTCAATGGCATTTGTATGTCTACGAGAATCCAAGCATGGAAGAACATCATTCAATTTTTTTCTTGCATTGTTTATTCATTTTATCATAATATTTGTGCAATGGTTGACAAAAGTAGCTGTGTATGTCGTGTATCCAGTATGTGTTATGTGCAGAGTTGCTAGTATCACACCACGTCATATACATACTCAATTCTCCTAAAACCTTACAGTCGAGTATGTGAGCCCTTGTAATGGCTGATAGCTGGTGTGTGTGTGTGTGTTGGACTGGAAGGCTTCACTCTCTGCTGGAAAGAGGACCCGAAATATTAGACTTGTTTTTCACTGAAGTGAAGCAGTGGATGTGAATATGCCTGAGTAATTCCCTAGGGCAAGGTGGAGGGGGTACAACTGTAACATGGTACCTTGACACCTGCTTATAGTGTGTTTTGTGTCTCTGCCAAAATACTTCATAGCAACTGGAAGGAAGTGCTTAAGGAGGACAGGAAAAGTATATGCCCATTGTGGTTTATAATTGTGATGCATGTTCATCTTGTCAAAGTGGAAGTAACATCTGCACCAGTATCCAAGGGCACATGTCAATAGCTGAATAGTACCCAATGATGGGGACACTGTCCACATGTGTGTATCTGTATGTGTGCAGGGCCGGATGTCTGGGCATCAACCTGATCGGTGCCAACCGTGTGGTCGTCCTGGATGTGTCCTGGAATCCATGCAATGACGCACAGGCCGTCTGTCGTGTCTACCGATATGGCCAGACCCGGCCCTCTTTCATATACAGGCTTGTGTGCGACGGTACAATGGAACGACGAATGTATGATAGACAGATCTCCAAGCAGGGCATGTCAAGTGAGGGGAAGGGGGGTGTAATTTGATATGTGTATGTGAGGAAATTGTGTTAATATTTCTTTATCTCTTCTCTGTTGCTGTGTAGATCGGGTTGTGGATGAACTGGCTCCTGAACGGCACTTGACGGCCAACGATATAGTCATCCTCATGAAACCTCTGGTGCATATAACAGTGCCCTGTATATCTTGTAGTTTATAATAGTGTGATTGATTTGTACAACCAATAGCCACACCCCTTATTCTATCCCAGGTACAACTGCCGGAACCTCAGGACTTCAGCTCAAGTGCTGAAGAGTTCTCCTTTGACCCAGTCCTCAAGGACGTGTGTCAGAACTTTGGCCACCTGCTAACTAAAGTAAGAGACAGTGAGGATTTTTTCTATTTAAAGCACAGTCTAGTGGTAACAGAATGAATGCAAGAGCTGTCACAAATAATTTTCTGTTTAGTTCCATCGGCATGCCAAATTGTTTTTATTGCCAAATTACTCCTGGTAAAGGTTTGTATGTGCATCTTGAAGCCATTTTCTGGTAAAGGGTCATTATATTATACTGTGTGCAGCTTCTCTGCTAGCCTCTCCCTTGTCTCCTGTGGTTGTGATGACTTTGCCATGGCCAACTTTTATGGAGGAGTCCCACAAATAGTTGAGCCTTGACCCTTATTGAAGAACTATTAATATCATATGTTAAGAAATTACACTGGTTGTTTTTTGTTATTATTGTTTTTATTTCATGTTATTTAGTTTAATTTTGTTATTTTCCCCATTTATCTTTTTTTTGTGTTTTTTAAACTGAAGTCCACACAATGTATGAACTAATGTACATGAAGTATACACGTACGGATTATTATTATAGTCTAATAATTGTAATGTCAGATTTTTTTTACTTTTTCTCCTTATCTTTAAATCAAAACTATCACTTTATTAAAGAACAAGCTATCTCGGTTCACTTTTTTTTTCCTTTCCTTTTTTTTTTTTTACTTTTTTTTTCCTTTTTTTAACTCTTATTTTTGGTCATTACCATGTTTATTGTGTGGCAGCTGCCATTCAAGCACGAGTCTCTCCTGCTGGACAGTGCGGAAGAGAGGATGACGGAGTTTGAGAAAGGAGTCGCCCTGCGTACCTTCCAGAAGGATCTCAGGACTCTGCGAGGGAGTGGTCCTAACTACAGCGGACCTATTGGCCCCAGGTCTTCCCCTGGGGGGCCGGTCCACCACCAGAACCCGACAGGTCCAAAGCAACCCAGGAATCCTCCCATGTGAGTGATGTGGATGTGTCCTCCCACGTGAGTGACGTGGGTGTGTCTTACATTGACCGTACAACCAGCTGGGGACGATGGTGTCTGCCCATACCCTCATAATGGTGCACTAACATCCATAAGTTAGATTCCTTACCATCAGGGCCACAGGATGTGATAGGGTCGTGCATGGCCTCAACACTTCTGCATTACCCTATTTCTTTTTTCACTATATATAAAAAAAACCAAGTTTAAAGAACAAACAAACATGTCTTATTTTACAAACACTGTGCGAGACCGCAAATGCCAGCTGCTCTGTCTGCTGATACTTGGAAAGTATGGTACTCTTCCACCATTACCTAATTCTCCTCACCAACCATTTCGGTTCATATTTCCAAACTGCTCCTTTGGTAAGGATAAATAGTGTGGAGGAATTTCCAACCTTCGTGGTTTAAACTGTGGGAATTTATGCACCATGATGAGGTCAACGTCTTGGTTCGCTGCCACACCCTCTGCATTACTGGCCTTAAGATCAAAGACAGTGACAAGGGAGGTCTTCCAGTGCAGAACTAGTATTGTCCTGTTTCAGTTTGAATACATAGCACATGTTTTTTAAGATTTCAAAAAATTGCAAGTGTCAAAAAGGTTCGGAAATTTTTAAAAACAGAAATGCTATTTTTCATTAACACCAGATGAGTCCTTGCCATTAGGACTCTATTGCACGTACAGTCACTCTCCCCCTACAAATTCCAAGTGATGGTGGAGAAATGAATCGTACATCAGCTAGCACAAGACAAGGAGCTAAACTGAAAGAGGTTCTAGCAGATATTATCTAGTAGTAGGTGTTTAGCTAGGCAAGGATTTGCTTTAAAGGTGATGGGGATGGTGATTTTGTGCAGTTATTACAAGTGAAGATTGAAAACTCTCCTAATGCTGATAAGAGGAGAGATTGGTTAAAAAAGAAAGATAAACCAAAATACAACAAAAAGGAAAGCAAGCACACCTGGAGAAATACAAATGAAGCAAACCATGAGTGCTATGACCAGGAATGTGCTGGGGAAGATGGCAGAGGAACTGAACAAGTTAATATTTCTTTTTTGCCCAAATGATGGATGAAACTGCTGACAACCAACAAAGAATAGGTTACATTGATAATTAGAATGGTGTCCGATGACATCATAATTTTTTATGTCTAGGACTGCTTGCTATCTTTGTCTTCCTCTTTTGGATCAGGTTTGCAGTGTTTTGATGTTAATGCTGGTGATGCCAGCTACAAATGCTTCATCAGAATAGTCTTAGTGCATTGCAGTACAGGATGAGCTCCAGCCATAGAAGCATCAAGACACAGAGAAAGACTCAGCAACCTTATAATCTTCCATCTTAATAATAAATCAACAATGTGTGTCGGTGAGCTCCTGATGGATTTTGATTAAAACTCTGTATGATAGTTCTGTATGGCCCCATAATGCCTGATTTTTGGCTTCCATTGTCTTCGTATTGTGGCTGCAACAAGTGATATTGTGGTAAAGGGTCATTGACTTCATGAACCCCCACTTCGCCCCACCTCCCCTCTAAAAAAAATATAACAAAATAAGCAACAAAAATAAACAAAAATTACTGAAATTGGTGAAGATTTAAAGTGCTGCCAACTCAATTGTGGAGCTGGACATTTTGAAAAGTGAGGAAATTTATTGCATACTTATCTCATGAAAAGGCAAAGAAATGCAGGGAAATGCCTGCATTGTCTACTTTTATAATTCTTTCTTGAAACCCCATATACCACAGTATGAAAATCACAAATAGCCAAAAATAAACTACAGCACACAAAGTAACTATGGCCCTAAAAGTAACTGGCCCTATCTCTTCAATTTTACTTGCTACTGTCCTGACCACAACACTGAACACAGCACTGTCCAAGTATTTGGAGCATTACATAACTGAGTATTAGGATTCAATGACTAGGCATGTATGCAGCAAGCCTGGCATCGTGCTCTGTCTGTAGGCACATGTTTCTGCTGCTGATGGTGCAATGTTCAGATAGTGGATGCGTTTCCTTTTTTGTTTCCATACGACTATTGTTTGGCCATCAGGACCAAGCCCAACTTGTCTAGCCAACAGCCATGCCAATGCATGCAGATGATGCCCTACAGGTCTCAGTCATACAATGCATATTACCTGTGGTACAAAGGCCTACATATGACCTCGATAATGGATGCACCATCATGTGAGCAGGCATGTCCTAGAGTGAGCATGTCTCTGGGTGCTGACTTCAGGCTGCTGTTGTAACCCTTACCTTCTGTATCCTGCAGTGTGGTTTGTAGCCTTCTGTATCTTGCAGTGTGGTTTATAGCCCAAGGAATCCATTGCTGGCAAGAGAGCTGAAGATGTTACCGCTCTGCATTGCCATTGTATTGACCTTTTCTGTGCGTAGTTGTTGTGGGTGGGTGTGCACTCTGCATTGCAGTAGCTAATGGCAAGAAACAGTGGATGTATTCCTTACTTTTGTTGTTCCTTTATTCCATATCCCAGCTATATCAGCAGTTTCTTTCTTTCCTTTGGCTTTGCTGATTATCTTCCTCAAACTTTACTGGCATTTCTATCTCCTCAAATCTCCTTTCTGCCCCTCCCCCTTTTTTTACCTTCCCTTCTTTCCATTTTTTTGATAGCTAATTTAAAGACTTATTGGGTAAATCCTCACCTGGCCACACCTCTTCCTACAGCATGTGAGGCTGAAAATGCCAAAAATGATACCAAGGACAGACCCTTAGACTAACCTAAAACTTGGCGTGCACACACATGACTCCCGGAGGCAACATGGGCTGGGACCTGGCCACACCCAATTCTCTGGGTGTGTCAGGCTAAAATTCCAGGAATGGTACTAAACCAAACCCTTTGATATGGGCTGGGTCACACTGGCCACACCCATTCCTGTGGTCAGGTGACCCAAAGATTTCATGGGGATGAGGTCATCCCAAGGATGCTTTGCCACCCAAAAAAAAGAGAGAAATTTTTTCTCTTCCTTTTTAAATCCATTCATCTCCTTTTTTTTTACCTGAGGCACACAGATCAAGTAACACTTGGAATGGGGGGGGGGGGTGAAATCCACAAGTTTTGGACAAGATTGAATTTTTAACAAACCCAAGAGTTGTAAATTTAACCACAGGTTTAACTCTCGTTTAAGTGTTCTAAACAAGTTTTTCTTGGTCTAAAACAATATGTTCATAAATATTATAGTATTTATTTATTTGCCACAGGTTTTAGTGAAGGACAGCTCTTATTTCAACTGTATGTATGTATGTACGTGTTGTTGTTTTTGTGGCGGAGTAGATCACACCTCAACAGCTGAACGAGAGCAAGGTAGAGTGTTAGTGGCACATGTGTTCCCTGAATTTAGGAGTCACTAACCACACCTTTTAGGAGTCACTAACCACACCTCCTCCATTTTCCCTTTCTTTTTTCTGTTGTGGATCTCCTGAGGCCAGGAGAACCCCAACAGCATTCAGTCAACTAGGAGGCAGTGTGTCTTACCTAATATGTGATCATTAATTATGTTGTTTGTGTGATTATAGAAATTAATGTTAAAAATTTGTATTGTACTAGTGTAATTTCATTAATGTCCATTGACTGTATCATGTTTGTTTGATTATTAGATTAGTATCAACGATTGTGTTGTGTTTGTGTGATTATCTAGCTACATGTAAGTATTGTGCACTGTTGTCATATCACTCAGTTCATTATCATTACTGGGCTGGACATCAGAAGCCTGTTTAAGGAAGCCAGTTTCAAATAGTTCAGCATACAGCTTGAAGAGAAATTTTATGCTGAACAAGTAACTTATCATCTGAATACCTATCAACTGAAAATCTATGAAATGTCTACCTGTCAACTCAAAGCTGAGAAACTATCAACAATCCTCTGAAGCCACTACTCAGGGTTGTGCATCATCTTGCAGGGGCTTGTCTTATTCTGCATATGACTACAGCGACCAAAGGCATTCAATAGCAATGTACAATCCGTGTTGTGTTCCATTGTCTCTAATGCATTAAGGTTCTGGGCAACAACAGGGACAACTGCTAGTGTCCTTTTAATCAAATTCCACTCTGCAGTGAACTTCTCTTTCTGTTAGTATCTCACCATGCAGTATCCCAGAATCCTCTCTCTTGTACAACACTACATATGAAACCATCAACAGATTCTATAATATTTCTGACACGGTATCCAATCAAACAGTTCTATGGTCCAGACACACTGTATTGACAGCCTTTTCTTCTCTAAATGGTGTACCTGTGAACCCATTGATATGTTCATATTTGTAGATAATTATATGTGGTTATATATGGTGCTACTTAATCCTGATTTGTGTTGTCAGCTTGACCAGAATCTAGACAATCCTTATTTTGTAATGTTACTTGTATTAACCAATCCCAGCTAACTATGTGTGTATGTAGGTATGTGTACTGTGTACATATATTAGCATGTCCGAGCACCTAATATTTTATTTATGCTCTTAAATTAATCCGATAATTTCACATTTCTTATTCCAGTTCAGTTGCCAAGTCTGGACCCCAATCCAGTCATGGACCTGTTCCAGTCCAATCTCGGCCCTCCCACTTCCCCCCGTCCTCTTCCACCTACGCATTCAACCCAAGACCACAACAATGGGGACCGCTACCAACAGGAGAGGTCATCTGTCTCGATTCATCGAGCGAGGATGAGGGAGGCGAGATGTCTAAACGGGACTACGAAGGAACTCAGGGAATGGCTCCTAACAGTTTGCAAGTGGCAGGAACCAAAGGTAGCGTTCCTCTCCACAATCTCGATAGACAAAGCAGCAGAAGTACCAGAGTGAATGCAACTCAGCCAAATGTGGGTGCAGTTTCGGGTTCCTCGTCCGAGTGCGTGCATGACTTGACACACACACAGTTGGATGGACTGCCTCCATCCTATAACTTTCCCCCTCAGGCGGTCACTACCGGTTCTGCAGATCTAGATGAGTTCTTAAACGATATTGGTGGCAGTCCGAGCCCCGAGTCTTCTTTCCAACATGCCAACCCAATTTTTAATCAATCACAGTCTTTTTCGTTCAGCCAGGAGAGTCTACCAGTGCCAATTTCACATACCGAAAGTGTCACAGCAGATGGTGAGTCTTCTATGACACCATGGTCATCACCAGGACAACAGAGTACCAATAGTCTTGCTACTGTACCTTATATGGACAGAGTGATTGTTCCTCTCAATCCTCTCTATGGCGCTCCCGCTTCCTCCACCGTTCCTAAGCCCGAGATTCCATTGCTCACTCCCGTTGCTGCCCGCCTGATCTACCTCTCCACAGGCAAATCTCTTCCGTCCAGCCCCGATGAAGACGTCCATCGCTACTTCTCTGTCGTAAGTAGAACTATGGAAGAGGATGCACCCACAGGCTTACCAGTTGTGGTCGCACCAAGCAGGAGCTTGTCTGCGATCTTCCAAGTCTGCACAAGAGAGAGCTGGGGAAGCTCAGAGATGAGACCACACAATAGCTCATCTGTATCAGCATTACAGACAACATACTCATCTACGGAGCTTCGTGTGTGTGCTGTGGAGAGGAGTCCAAGGAAGGAGACCGGACAGTCGTCTAGAGAGGTGGAGACCGGACAGTCATCTAGAGAGGTGGAGACCGGGCAGTCATCTAGAGAGGTGGAGACCGGGCAGTCATCTAGAGAGGTCAAGACGTCTGTGGCAGGTGGCAATATTTTGCAAAGGGGACGCAGCGAGTGCAGTTCCGATGAGCCTGAGGACGTTATTCCTATGCTCTGCTCACCATTGCCTCTGAGTGGAGTGTCACGTGACAGTCAGATGAGCACGTACCCCCAGACTAGTTCTCCTTCTAATAACTTAACCAATCTCAAGCAGCTACATGAGAGGCTGCCAACTTCACACACAAAGATTGATGCGGCCTGTCCTGTTACCTCAGGTACTGACCGACAGAGAACAATTCCTTCTTTTCCCTTTGAGCACTTCTCTATGGTTTCTACCACAAACTGCTCCACTTCATGCACTCCATTCCTTTCTTCCTTGAACACGACATCCTCCATAGCAACCTACACTCCCACAACTTCCTCCCAGCAGGAAGTAACGACATCCATATGTTCTATCCACCCTTCTTCAAAGATACCAGCAACCTCCCCTGCCTTCACATCGTTGTGTTCCTTCACATCGTCGTGTTCCTTCACATCGTCGTGTTCCTTCACATCCTCCCCCTCCCTCACTCCTGCTGATCATAGACCAGCCACCTCAAGTGCTAACACACCTTGTAAAGTTATCTCTGTACTGGTGTGTCCCAAAACTAAACGACTCAGTCAAGTGGTTTCCTTAACTCCACCTGATGTCGTTGCCGTTACTCCCCACACAATCTCACATTCAACAGCTATCAGCACCTCAAGAGATCAACTAACCACACCTCCATCCACCCCTGGGCAACTGTGGCAGGATGATTTGCGATTACCTCCCCTTCTACAATCTCAATTTTCAGCTGTTTCTCTGCCGCATGATCATAACGTCATTCCTCAAGGCGAGATGACAGAATCTGCACACTCTTTGCATGACAGCGAAGAATGTGGTACAAGTCCACATGCACCCAAGACTCAGTTAACTCCTATTTTCCCATCATCTCCCAGCAGTGGTTGGATGCAGACTGAGGACATGTCTCATCCCCTGTGCAACCATTCCCTCACTCAAATGTCATCACTTGCTCAACTGACATCCACCCACTCTCAAGCTGTGTCTCAGCCCTGGTATTCGTTATCCACAGATGATGCCTACATCTCATCTGTCCTTTCCTCCTCCACAGATCTTACTTCCACCATTCCGTCAACACACACTCTTTATTCTCCCCAGACTCCCCTTACCATGACTTTGTCTCTTGTCATGTCCACTTCCTCTGCTGTGCTGCCCTCACTTGCATCATGCAATGTGCCAAATTGTTCTGGAAGTGAAGATATCCTCAATGATAACAATTCTCCTCCATCAACACATTCTCTCCCTCTGCATGCTACTGGATTTGAAGGCGTGACATCTTCACTTCAAACTACCAACACACCACCTGCAACTTATACTATTGATGCAACATCTGCTGCTTTGTGTACTTCTGTATCTCCTCCCATCCAGCCTGGTTGGAATTATGTCATTTCCCCATTTGTCAACAGCTGCATCCTCCCGTCCACCACAACAACCTCCTCCACAGTGCTGGTGTCTGCATCCCCTGTGGGGGGAATTTGGAGATTTCCATGTGTCACCTCCTCCGTGACACAGGTAGTACCAAGCATACCAAAGTTGGTGCCTTCTGTATCGAATCAAGAGGTTATATCTAATTATTGCACACCTGAGGAACGTTCCTTGGCCTCATGGACTATGTCCTCTGATTCAGTCGGCACCACCCCTTCAGGAATGGATTTGAGCCTCAGGCATTCAGCACTGAACTTCCCACCACTCAGAAGTATGGCTTCGTCCACATCATCATCATTTGTAACTCTCACACCTCCTTTGCTATCGGCCAGGTATGACCAAATATCTTCACCAGCTGCATCGTTCCCTCTTTCACTTTACCCCCCTCCTCCAACTCAGCCCTCCTTACTTGCTTCACCAACCTCCTCTTCCAAGAGTGACATGTTGGTTGAGCAAGGCAGCTGGTCATCATCAGAAGAGCGTGAAGTGTTTGTAGGAGGCAGCTCTTCCTCAGACCCAGAGGTCCAGGAACTTTCATCTACCAACTTTTCAGCTGCCATAACCAGCAGGAGCAACGTTGTAGCTCAGATGAGATCCTCTGGGACTGAAGGTTTATTCAAAATGTCCACTCCAGATGATCGTGTGGTGAGGGAAGTATCTTTGTGCAATGAAGAAATAGTTTCTCCTGGATTTCCCATACATACTCAAAAGACACTTCCATCTCTTCTCCCTTTTACACTCTCCAGTGTATCTGGGTCTATAGGTGGTCAAGTAGGTGGTCAGCACTTGACACCGCCCCCACACATTAACCATAACTTTACTGCCAGCGGATATCTCCAAGAGGCTCCATGTAAAGCTTTCGTGCGTCCCTCAGAGCGGCTGCTGCACACAGCATCATTTCCGCCTCAAATCTCAGCCCCTGTGACTTTGTCGAGTGATGGATGTGTGACCCGACGAGTATGTCGCCATTGTTGGCCAACCTATCCAAAGCAGTACAACGCTAGTGACGGGCATGAAACTCACGGACGAGTGCAACCTCAACCATCAGGATCTCTGCTAAGATCCTCAGACACTCTGCCTTCCTTGACATCTGATACAGCCAGAGAGAAACATGCATGTCATGAAGGTTGGCCTTCTAACAGGACGGAATCAGTTGTCAAAAGTAAACCAGAGAACTATCATCAGCAACCTTCTTTAGCACCAGCTGCAGTGGGAAATGGTAAACACGTTAGACCAGCTGTTCATCTTACTCCTGTTCGAGTTATAAAACCAAATTACACCAGAGAACAACTTGGGCGCTTTCATCCTGATTATGATCCCGCGAGTGATACCCAATCGGAGGAAGAAATATCTCAACATTATGGTCGAACTTTCAATAAAGACAATGAAGGGTTAAACAAACACGCTGGAGCTACGCCATTATCTCTCTGTGAATCACAACAAAAGACAAGTGTGTCTGACACAGGACAGGCACTCCTCTCAACAAATTGGTCCAATGGACCTAATAATGTGGTGAAGATGCGTGTACACAAGTTGAGGGGCTGTGACGCCTCCAGCTCTGTTTCCCCACGCTCTACTGCGGCAGGAGCATGTCGGTTGAAGCAGTCCTTCAGCTCTCCAAAGATGTATGAAAAGCAAGTAAACATTTCCAAGGTAATCTCCAAAGATAATGGGGTGGATGCCAGTCTGGAAACGGATAAGCAAGCAACCACATTCAGTTCGACTGTGGTGGGGAGAGTGAAACCTAATGGACTCATTGGAGGTGACATTCCAGCTACTCCAGTGAGGGGAGATGTTGCAGTTTCACTCCTCCATCATAGCACTATTCTGACAAAAACCATGCAACAAGGAGGACGTTCAGCTTGCGTGACCCCACCCCTCCAAAGAATTAAAACTACTGTTGCTGTGTCAACTTCAAACTGTGTAAGTGGAAATGCCTATTCTGGTCCAGCAGTGTCTTCAGTTAGTTCCAGAACCACTTTCAGTTCTCAGCCATACAGGAAACCAATCGATTGTCCAGGTAATGATAGTCCTAACAACAGGCCGTCTGGCAACAACTCTTTACACAGGTCACAATCTGAATCGACAGGAGATGATCACGTGTTTCCCACGATGATGGATGCTAAAAACAGCCTTCGTCTTCGGCCATTATCTCCAGGAACACATGCCGGTCCCAAGTCCACTCAGCCATCCACAAGCTCCGCCCATCTGTATAAAACTTATGCCCAGCAGATGATGGCCACAAGGGAGCAGAAGTCACACTCCCCTATGAAATATGGGAGTAGCTCAACTAAGATGATATCTGGAATAAACCCGGTACAAACAGATTTGCAGGTGGTCCAGCGGTCTCAACTTAAGACATCTGCACAGCCAAGGATTAGCATGCAGTGTAAAACTTTGGTGTCCAGCACAGCGAGTACATGTAATACACCAAAGAACACATTAGTACGAAGTACACCCCAGTTGTCATCTTCCTACAATAAAGTATCAGGTGCACTGGTACAACGAACTCTTTCTACCAATGCCAGTTGTGTCATCACAGCTGAACGTGGAAAATCTTTCATCAAGCCACATTACAGAATCAGAAGTTCCACTCCACATAACCCCATCACTGCTGGTGGGGTGCTGCATCCCCCAACATTCTCCTCCGGTTATGGTGCCAAAAACAGCAGCTGTGGAAGGCAGTTTGGCCTGCTCAATCTCAGCAGCAAACACACGTCTCTTGGTAAGAAACCAGGACTGACCTATGGCAGAGCCAAAACTGATCACTCCCACCAATCTGGAACTCGATGCTTGAGAAGCCCTGAGCCTTCTATGAGTAACGTTTCTGCTGGTTCTCAGCGGCTCGCTGTTCCATCTTCCAGCAACTCCTTACCTGCTCAGTTGCTGTCTTCTAATATGCCACAGCCTCTGGCAACACAGATGTCCAAAAAACCACGTCTCGTGGTGGTACCAGATAAGACCCCTATGGTGCAGACTTCAAATAGCAGCAGCTGTACTGAAACATCACTAGCACCCCATCACATATCCAATGGTTGTGCTGACAAGTCTATGAAGTTTGTCAATGGACCCACACTGGGAAGTGCCTTCCCTGTTATCAATGACCCTTTACCCACAAGTGAGCAGTTTCAACCAATACTCGATTCTGCCGAGGAATTTAGCAGGTTGGAAGAGATGCAGCGAACTAGACAAACTGTTCCTGAGTCTCTACCATCTATTGCTGTATCAGCTCCAGCAGCCATTCAAAGAGATGGTGGAAACACTGCAACTCCTCCACTCAATACTGGTGCAACTCCTCCATTTTCTGCCTGTGCAACTCCTCCATTTTCTGCCTGTGCAACTCCTCCACTCAATACTGGTGCAACTCCTCCATTTTCTGCCTGTGCAACTCCTCCACTCATTACTGGTGCAACTCCTCCACTCATTACTGGTGCAACTCCTCCATCGTCTGCCTGTGAAACTCCTCCATTGTCTGCCTGTGAAACTCCTCCACTCGTTACTGGTGACACTCCTCCATTGTTTGCCTGTGAAACGCCTCCACTCGTTACTGGTGCAACTACGCTGTCTGCCTGTGAAACTCCTCCGCTGTCTGCCTGTGAAACTCCTCCGCTATCTGCCCGCATTGCTTGTGAAACTCCTCCACTCATTACTGGTGCAACTCCGCTGTCTGCCTGTGAAACTCCTCCGCTGTCTGCCCGCATTACTTGTGAAACTCCTCCGCTGTCTGCCTGTGAAACTCCTCTGTCTGGTGGTAGCAATACCTTGTTTTTTCAGTTTCCGCAGCATGATACCATGTGTCCTATTTATGGGACCAGCTCTACTGGAGCACTCAACAATGCAGTTATAAGCAGTGGATCAGTCCCTGGGTATAGCAGAAGCCTATCTCCACTTCAGCTGGTGCCCTCTTGCCTAACGCTCTCAACACAACATGCTACTGGGCCTTGCGATGTTCTCACTGAGCACCAGAACAAGATAAGTGCTGGGAGTGCTTCACATTTACCAGGTGTCATCTACTCCAGACCCTCTGCAAGTGCTGATGAGGCTCTGCCAATGAAGAAGCGATTATCACCGAACAAGAGGAGCGCTGTGGTGACCCCTTATAGACGGACTGCTTCCCCTGTCATAAAACCAACAACCTCCTTGCCTTCACTCGTTAGACATAATTCTGCACCTTCTTTCTCACCACTGTATTCTTTGCCGGTGTTGCCATGCCATTCAGCCTCACTATGGAGCCCACATTCCTTTCCAGCGTCTCGAACTCGTTCACATTCATCAGTGTTAACATGTAATTCAGTGTTGCCAGTTTTTCCACCACAACCCTTGACAACTGATCTTACCCCTTTGGGCACTTCACTGATCTCTTCCCGCCACTCTGTGTCACCTCCGTCAATTCCTCCGCCCCCTGACTATAGGTCAACGACCTCTCCCTACCCAACTCAACAATTCTTTCACTCTATCCCACCTGCAACCATACCCCCCTTGTCTGGCCTCACCCGACAATCAACGTCTCAAAACACTTGCCCACAGAATCACTCATCAGGTGTCTTACAGCAATCATGTCTGCCGGCCTTCCCCCCATGGTCAACTGTACCCACATTCACTCGGGAAGATGTAGCCCCCATCCAAAACCCCCCCACAGTATTGATGTCGAGTACAAGTCCAATTGAGACTCCTAAACCTGTTTGTCAGACCACACCTGATTTGGAATTGCCTGAGGTGAGGGTGACTCTCCCCTCGGTGAGCTTGCCACTTAGCACGGAGGAGGCTGCGCCTTCTGGCAGTGACATGAACATGAAGTCACATTCCCAGGTGGAGCAGAATTCAGATGGGCAGGAGAGGTGGACCGCCTCTACACAACCGACATCCACAGTAAAACAAGTGGATAATGCCACTGAGGATGATCTGGGACTGGGAAGCCCCTGCATATCTGGAACAGAACACAGTTTTACTAATGGTGAGACTTTGGATGGTCACGTGTCAGGTAGGATCCTGGCTGGAAGTGTTTCCGAAGATGGAAAAGTGGATGTTGCCCTCTCCTCTTCCTCCATTGGACTGTATGGGCAGCTGGAAGGTGGACCATGGGTACCACCAACCAGCGCTGCTGCTCAGCTTCGAGAAGTTAACAGTTACTTTTAATTATTCAAATAAAAACAAGATGACGAATTTCACACTTATTTAACAAGGCTAACCACTTTACATGCTTATATATCTAAACAGCGTGCAATGCTCGAAGTGTTGATATTCACCTAAATGTACTACAGGTATTCAACCTTTGTATTCTGAATGTTATTTCACTCATTTATGACTTGTCTGGTTAATCTATGGATTGTTCATTGTTATGTGTGTGTGGTTAGAGCTGTTCAGCCTGAAAGGTGAAGCAGAGATAAGATATTCTGTGTTCATGTCAGACCATTATAAATTGTTTGTTTCTTGTCACCATGCTGACCCATTTCCTCTTCTTTAGTACAGCACACAGAACATACTGACCCACTACCCGAAACCAGCAAGACCATGTCTAAGATTTTTTGTATAAAAATTAGGCCATGAGGTACATTTATACTTTTGTTGTTGGCTCATTTAAGGTATTTTAGAGTAGCAGTGCTTTTTCATAATGTGGTTTGTAGAGTAGTTCATTCCTATAAGATTTACAGCAAATCAGTGATGGGTGGATATGTAAGAATTGGTGAGATGACAAATGCATTGCTGAAGGCATAACAGCACATGCATTGTCAGCCACTTCAGTAAATTATCTAGTTGGGAATGTGTAATTTGATAGCAATTACAACCACTGCATTTGTACTTCAATTATCATTATTAGAGTGGACAGATGAAAATGTGCACCCTCACACAAGGTGAAAACAAAAGCTCTTGCTATGTGACCTGTGAAGATAGATATCAACAAAATATATATATATACATACTACCTTAACCTTTTCTCTCTTTTTTTTTTGTCATTAAAATTGTTTTCCACCCAACTAAGTGCTTATCCCAAATGAACCTGCATTTCTGTAAATCCCTTTGTGGGGGGGGGGGGAGGGGGACTGAACCCTCATGCTAAATTTGATTCTAATGAGCCAAGTGGCTCTCACAACAAATAGAAAATTAGAGTGGATGGACAAACAAAAATATTCGTATACACACATGGGAGGCCCCCCCCCCCCCCAAACAATTTCCCAACTCTGCCTTCTTTTTTTCTTGGCCCCCAACTTGCAGCTATCAGAGGGTAGCAGACTCCTATGGGTCACCTGAGTCACATACTTGCCACACCCACTAAAGGGGGGGGTGATGATTAACGGAAGCTCCGCCAGCTAACCTGGTGGCTCACCCTCAACTAGTGAGGGGAGCACATTTTCCTGATATGAATGCTGGGAACCCAGTGTGATTTCCCTGGAGATGCTGATAGAAGGCAGCTGACCAGCCGGAAGGGGCACAAATTCTCCACCTGCACCAAAAGGTGCCAGGCTCAATGCATTGGTGGGTTGGTCGTACTGAAGAACCAACACTGCCAGTGGTCCACAGAGTCATGCATTAAGGGGCAAGGACGACCATTTCCCTGAGCAGAGCCACCCATCACATACCCAAACTCTTCTCATACATATAATTAGTGTGGATTTATGATCAGTATGCTGATGTATTTACAAACTTATCTCTTGAACATCACCAGCATATACAATGATACTTATACTTGCAGCCTGAAATCTTGATAACTCTATAAAACGCTATCAGGCCTCTCATACAGTGTCTTGCAAGGGGTTTTTATACCCTGCCAGCCTGAATGCATTACATCACTTAGAATAGCATACACACAGTGATGCCCAATATACTAGATTTCCATAGAGTCTCATAAACTAATATAAATACAAGGTTTAACTGGAAACATAATCATAATTGTTGTCTGTTGAAGTAATCCTAGGCCTATTTTGGGGATTGACCCACAACAGAGAGGACTGGCCCACTCCTGCACTAAGAATGGTATATCTGTTGCGACCTTTGCTGCAGAAGTTCCAGCTGTACTTAACTGCATGTTGATTATCTTGGTATGCAGATTTTTCACAAAAAGCACAGTAACTTCTAGAGAAGAATGATTTGCCTTCATAACTGAAAACCCTTGTTCAACTTTCCAGATTTACTTTTTTTTGTTTCTTTTTGTTTTATTTTTTCAAAAAAATAAAAGTTTTTTAACTTTTTTTTTTATTAAGAAATCGTGGTAGGGTAGCTCTGGGGCTGGGACAGCATCACAAAAGGATTCCCAATAAATGCATGCAGTACGTGAAACACTTTCAGAGGGAGGGGGGGAATAGGTCCAGAGCTGCTCCATTAGCCAAGCAAGCCAGACACCTAACCAACCATGACGCCAGATGCACATCCGGTGCTAAGTATGTAACTTCCACGGTATTGTGCCTATAGCTTCCTGCCGAGCAGATGCACCTCAGGTCGGGTGACCAGTGTGGTAGTAACCCGAAGTATTTAAGTGTGGCCCACTTAACACTTATCACTGTTCAAGGGTAGCAGGTAAAGCTGATGAAGAGTGTGACCAAACCTTTTCTTGCTAGCCGTGGGCTCGTTACAGCTACGCGGGTTCTAAGTTCTCAATTGACTGACCGTGTCTTCATGGTACAGCCCACCGCTTTCCATGCTAATCCTGAAACTGCTAAAGATAATATATTCCAGAACCTAACAGATGTTTCAAGCTCAGAAACTACTCAAGTAAATGCTCTCCAAGAGTTTGGAGGACTTGTTGAGAAGATCAGAGGAGCTGGTGTGGAAGTGACTGTTTTGGAAGACACTGCCAAAGTACCAGATGCCATTTTCCCCAATAACTGGATCTCTTTCCACAGTGGTGTGGTAGAGGAGAATAAAGAGCTTAATAGAGGAGGTAATCATGTGATTTCACTCTTCCCCATGTTGAGCCAGGTACGCAAAAAGGAGAGACGGAGAGACCTAGTTGAGTACTGGACCAAGGTATTAGGATCTGAAATCAGGGACTATGCTAGTTTTGAGGAAAAGGGTATGTATTTGGAAGGAACAGGCAGTATGGTATTGGACCGGGTCAACAACATTGTCTATGCTGGCCTCTCTCAGAGGACCCATTCCACTCCACTGGAACAATTCTGCAGAGATTTCAAGTCAAAATTAGTATCCTTCAGGGCATATAGTGAGTCACCTGATGGCAAGCAGGTACCCGTGTACCACACCAACGTCATGATGCAAATTGCAACCAGTTTTGCAGTCATTTGTCTGGACAGCATTCTTGACCCACAAGAGAGAGAGTTGGTGCGCAAGACAGTGGAAGACACAGGGAAGGAGATCGTTCCTGTCACCCTAGAGCAGTTGACCAACTACACTTGCAACATCTTGCAGCTGAAGGGAACAGGAGGCAACTCTGTTTTGGTGATGTCAACAAGAGCCTACCAGGCGTTTACAAGTGAGCAGCTCTCCACATTTTCCCGCCACTCCTGCTCTGTGGTACACTCTGACCTTGGGACGGTGGAGAAGTGTGGTGGAGGAAGTGCTCGATGTATGATTGCTGAGGTGTTTCCCCCTAAACACAGCTGACCAAGAGTGCACAACCTCAATCTGACCTTCTGAACTGTTGTAACAAACTGAACATTGTTTCTGATTTCATTAATGAGAATTTCTTTTCCCCCACAATCTCCATGTATGTGTTTTAAGTATCAAAATATAGCTCTTATGTGTACTTAATAATTGTACAATATGAGGGGGTGGTGTGCAAACTGGGAGATGACAGGTGGAACAATGGAGGATCCTAAACAACTCTAGTTTCTAATGTCTGGACAATGAATTCTTGATCAACCTCCAACAGTTATTGTGGGTAGCTTGTGTTCATACTTCAACATTTATTATCAATCAAACCAAACCTAGTAGTAGTAAACCTAGTAGTAGTAAATCATAAAAGTTTTCATCTCACAACTTCTTTTTTTTTTAAACCTTTTTTATTTACCCCTTTTTCTGGGCGAGAATAACCAATAAAGTTACATTGATTAGAAGTGGTATGGTCCAAAAAATTGGTCATCCATTAAAAAAGAAAAAAAAAAAAAAAAAGAAAAAAAAAAAAGAAAGATTGAATATTCACTGCTAATTAGACTTAGCACTTCAAATTCCTCATACTTTATTTCCTAGTGTTGTGGATTCTGCTTGTTCCAAAGGTTATGGTCATGGTTGTGGGCACCCAGGGTCAGGGAGGGTACACAACACCTAGCTATGAACACAAGATAACCACAATAACTGTTTGAGGTTGATTCATTGTTCTGATATTCTTGACTGGAGTTATTTTCACGTATCATTTCCCAGTTATTTTCATACTACCCCCTCATATTCTTACTACCTTTGTAAAGTACTCACAAAGAGCTATTTGTTGATACTAACGAATAGAAACACATGCATGGGAGTTGTAGGAAAGAAAAAAAAAAGTTACTTGAGTCTACCGAAAAAATTTGAAAGGAAAGGTTTGTCCCAAAAGACACTTGGTATTGTACATAGCAAGGTTGCCAGTTCAGCTATTTTGAAAAATACTTGGTATTGTGCATAGCAAGGTTGCCAGTTCAGCTATTTTGAAAAATATCACAAGGAATATGAAAAAAAAAAAAAAAAAAAAAGCCTAATAACGCGCCCTGGAGAGGCAGAAAAATATGCCCAGGTGAAAAATGTCCCACCATAATTTCTTCCAAAACCACAATATACCAAAATAAAAATGGTAATTTTTGCAATAGACAAAGGACTAGACATTTGCACAGCTCAAGCATTTCTTTTATGCTTTTCAGTATCTTGGTGAGACACAAGTGTGGCCTTTTTCTGTGCAAGAGAACATGGCATAATTTGCTATGCTTGCTTACTTCCATCTGGGTCATTTTTCACTCAAGGAAAATTATTTTTCCCAGCAGCTTGATATTTTCATGAATAAGATTGCACCTTTCTCTCCTTCCTTCCCATGTGTCCAGACATGATGAATATCCCAAGCCAGAAAAATTTGAACACAGACACTTTCTTTCCTGAGGAACTAAATTTTGACCAGACTTTCCCAATTTTTCATAATTCATATTCTGAGTTGTCATTGCACAAGCATTCCACAATTACCAGGGAATCTTTGTGGGGCCTTATGAACTACTATTGTAAGCAGTGCAAAAATGCCCTTGGGGTTCAAAAAATGCCAATTTCAACCCTGACAACATGGGTGCTCCTGAATCCCCATACACCTCTTTCCAGTAGTAAAGAATTTATTACTCCTGTACTTACCAATGGTTAGGAATTGTATAGTGTCTTTGTGAATGTATTATGGTTAGCCTACGACTACATTTCAGGGCAATCAAGTGCCTATTAAAAATGCTTGCAAGTCAAGCACTCAGCGAACTCAACGTTTAATAGCTGCAACTGTAATTACATTTTAGGCACATGATACACTTCCGCTGGGATCCGGAAAAACTGGCGACAGTGACCGGAAGGAATATAATCCGTTTGGGGTCTGACTACGTGAGGCTGGGCTGTGAGAATCATGAGCTCTCAATTAACTGACCGGGTATTTATGATAAAACCCTCGGCTTTCTATGCCAACCCTGAAACTGCTGTAGATAATATTTTCCAGAACCTGACAGAAGTTTCAAGCTCAGAAACCTCCCAGGTAACTGCTCTTAAAGAGTTTGTAGGACTTGTTGAGAAGCTCAGAGGAGCTGGGGTGGAAGTGACTGTTTTGGAAGACACTGCCAAAGTACCAGATGCCATTTTCCCCAATAACTGGATCTCTTTCCACAGTGGTGTGGTAGAGGAGAATAAAGAGCTTAATAGAGGAGGTGATCATGTGATTTCACTCTTCCCCATGTTGAGCCAGGTGCGCAGAAAGGAGAGACGGAGAGACCTAGTTGAGTACTGGACCAAGGCATTAGGGTCTGAAATCAGGGACTATGCTAGTTTTGAGGAAAGGGGTATGTACTTGGAAGGAACAGGCAGTATGGTATTGGACCGGGTCAACAACATTGTCTATGCTGGCCTCTCTCAGAGGACCCATTCCACTCCACTGGAACAATTCTGCAGAGATTTCAAGTCAAAATTAGTATCCTTCAGGGCATATAGTGAGTCACCTGATGGCAAGCAGGTACCCGTGTACCACACCAACGTCATGATGCAAATTGCAACCAGTTTTGCAGTCATTTGTCTGGACAGCATTCCTGACCCACAAGAGAGGGAGTTGGTGCGCAAGACAGTGGAAGACACAGGGAAGGAGATTGTTCCTGTCACCTTAGAACAGTTGTCCAACTACGCTTGCAACATCTTGCAGCTGAAGGGAACAGGAGGCAATTCCATTTTGGTGATGTCAACAAGAGCCTACCAGGCATTTACAAGTGAGCAGCTCTCCACGTTTGCCCGCCACTCCTGCTCTGTGGTGCACTCTGACCTTGGGACGGTGGAGAGGTGTGGTGGAGGAAGTGCTCGATGTATGATTGCTGAGGTGTTTCCTCCTAAACTCAGCTGACCAAGAGTGCACAACCTCAATCTGACCTTCCAAACTGTTGTAACAAATTGAACATCATTTAAAAAAAATTTTTTTTTTAATTTTATTAACGAGAGCTTTTTCTTTTTCCCCACAATCTCCATGTATGTGTTTTAAGTATCAAAATATAGCTCTTATGTGTACTTAATAATTGTACAATATGAGGGGGTGGTGTGCAAAAACTGGGATGTTTTTAGGCAATAATTTTGGGTTACTTGACCACACGTCATCAGGCTAAAAATACCAAATTATGTGTTTTTTTATTGTGTTAATGACTGATCAAATTCATGGGACTTCACTCTAGTAGGGAAATGGGCTTGGTCACATTTGACTTCTGCCTGCGGACATGCCATATTCTGAGCATCACTGGGTATGTCTCTTGAGAGACAACCCTTAAATCCGACTAAAATCAGTCTTATAAGAGAGGTGGTCTTCAAGTAGAGGTAAGTTTATACAGGAAATACAACATTTTGCATGAAAAATGTGGTTTCTCTAGTGAGGTAGTCTTTTAATAGAAGAATCTCTCTAGAGAGAGGCTACTACATGCATCTAATCTATAAAAATGGAAGTCTGTGCATATGTACGTATGTCCAAGCACCACAGCTAAATGGTTGAATCAATTTTGATGAAACTTTGCAGGTATGATCCTTGAGTACCTGGCAAGGTTTTCCACCCCAAAGAATCCTGAATGTGGCACTCCTGGTGGGGAAAAATGGAATTCAAATTTTCCTTTAAAAAAAGCCTTGAAACCTGTGGCTCAGGGGTGATTTTTATTCCTTCTCCTTCCCCCCCCCCCCCCCCCTCTTTCTTTCTTTCCTTTTTTTTCATTTTTTCTTCCCCCCCTTTTTCCTCCTTCCCCCCCCTTTTTCCTCCTTAGCTATTTCTTTCCTTCTTTTTTTCCCCTTCTTCTTTCTATTTTTTCCCCTTCAAATTCTGACATGCTCAAATGTTTTTTAAAAAATCATTTGAAAATTTGTAGGTTAAATAGAGAATAGTCAGGCATGCACATACAGAATTTCTTTGCTACTTAATGATTAGGGACCTGAATAGATTTTTATTAGTAGATAATGATTCCAAGTAGATTTTTTTTTGTTTATTCAGTTGATTTGTTACTTATTCAGTTGATTTGTTACTTATTCAGTTGATTTGTTGCATGCAGATTACTAACCATACATCTGTTTTCAGAGCTTGGTTTCAATTCTATTGATGCATTCTAGAATCTGTTGCTTCAAAATTGAAGGAGTGTATGGTTGAGAATACATACAGAGTAAGGGCTGTTTATAACCTATTTATTTATGTAGAAATTTTCTAATTCCATTCCCTTCAAAATGAATTCTCTTGCACTCTCAAATTGTTTTTCAATTCAGAGAGAGTTGCTGTTTATCTGAGAATTCTGTAGTCCATTTTTATTATCATGTAATAAACTGAGTGTGCACTGAGTTATCCCAACCTACCAACCACCCACCCCATCCCAACCCACCCACCTAATGTTCCTGATAGTCCAAGAAAAATAATGTACTTCCTCAAACAAATTGCAACAATTTTTTTCACCACAACTCTATTCTATAGGATATCCATAGCAACATATTAAAAGTCCAGAAAAATCCATGTAATGGAAAGGTCCTTAATTTTCATAAATAGAAAATGGCTACCAATTTCAGGACTGTTTAAATTTATTTGGCCATAATTTTTTTTTTTTTTTTTTATTTTTTTTTTTACTGGTTTATTATTTTCATTTTTTAAAAAGCCTAAAATATGCCTCTCAGTAAGGAATGTCACAATATAATGTATATGCATTATCTTCTCTCTTTTTTTGCTAATCAGTGATAAAGAAATTTTATCGTTTTAGGTAAGGATCGTCACACCCCCTTTGCCTTCAGTTGGAGTAGCTGATTTGTCTTACTCAATTACACTTATTTTGATATTATTCAAGCTGAAATTCAATTGAGTTACTTTGATATCTGTTTAAAGTTTTTTAAATTCATCACAAGGAAGCAGGTCCATAAAACAGTTTTGATGTTAGACCATCCACCTATCCAGACTGTGCCTCTAATTCCCTACCTTCAGCCCTGAAGATATCATACAATGATGACCTGTACTATTTGTATTGAACCAACAATCCAAATTTGAGATGACACTGTTATGATCAGAGAAAATAGCAGCGATGGAGTCAATCATGCAAGCCAGGAGTGTGAGAGCAATGTAATATCCAATTCTGGCCCAAAAATCCCTAAGCAGCATCATTGATATTTCCATGAAGCAAGTAAAATGAACTCTGATATACAATGGGATTGCAAATTATTGAACCACATGAATACCTCAGTCTTCTTATAAAAGTGAAGGTTTCGATTTTAGTGTACACTACCATTTCTGTAGCTATTCTACAAAGCGTTATGGAAAGAGAAAGAAAAAAAACACTTTGATATTATGCATATCAGAGCAATGGTGTTTCAGGTGACAATAGGAATATACAACCACAAGTGATGAGTGAGGTATGATTGTAGCAGGTAGACTGGCATATGTGAGTCACACTCCTGCTGCAGATGCATTTTACTACTACCAATGCAGTTCCAGTTTTTGGACTGGAAGGGGGGGGGGGGGGGGGGGGGGGCAGATGCCTATCAGACACACCCATGTAGAAGCAGGTATATACCACCAAAAATAAACCTAAAACAAGAAGGCCTGAGCTAATGGTTAAAATTCTTACAGTTGCCACATATTTAGAAGAGACTGATGAACAAATGACAGTGGATAACCCGATAGGAAAAAAAAGCAAGAATACCTACATGATACTGAATAACAGGTGCCCTATAGTGTGTTGTACATGAAGAAATTACAGTAGCATATCAAAGGAATTATTTTCATGAAAGTTGAATGGGAAAGAAAATGTAGTGATCTTACATTCACTTGCCAGAGCTGTCCAATAATATTTCCATAAATTGTCAAGATATGACACACCTGAAAATGAAAATTTAAGAATAATTTAGACTGCTGATAAACTCATTAATATTGACATTAAGTCCCTATCTACTACAAATATTGCTATCACACTCTAAAGAAATGCTTTGAGCCTCAGCATAAGTTTGTACACAACATTATTATTAACACTCACTCAGGACAAAGTTTGTAGGTAAAAAGACAAATTATTGTGATCAATAACACTGACCTTGTGATCCTCCTATCTATCATTATAATTTGTAAGCAGAAAAAAAAATTTTTTTTCTTCAGGTGCCAAAGCCAACTCTAAAACATAACAACTACAGAGTATCACGCGAATATTAAACAACTAAATTAGGTAATGAAAGAGATGTGTGACCATATATTGTTTATCTACACCATAATAAGCTGTAATACCACATCACATGTACAAGGACTTGACGTAGGAGTCACATTGAGGTATATGGAAAATGCCATATTAGACCAGCAGGCACAATACATCAAGATCCAGTAATAAGGTAGAACTTATTACTGCTGAACAGAAAGCATTTATTTGTCAGCATAGTAGAGATCCCAATCTTTACTCATTGAGATACAAGAAGGTTTGTAACATGGTGTCATCAGCAGACATTTATTCAACCAAAAATTGGTTCTAACTGATTGGAGTTTGACATTTCAGATGATGGTGTGTGTGTGTGTGTGTGTGTGTGTGTGTGTGTGTGTGTGTGTGTGTGTGTGTGTGTGTGTGTGTGTGTGTGTGTGTGTGTGTGTGTGTGTGTGTGTGTGTGTGTGTGTGTGTGTGTGTGTGTGTGTGTGTGTGTGTGTGTGTGTGTGTGTGTGTGTGTGTGTGTGTGTGTGTGTGTGTGTGTGTGTGTGTGTGTGTGTGTGTGTGTGTGTGTGTGTGTGTGTGTGTGTGTGTGTGTGTGTGTGTTCTGTATAGACAGACTAATGAGCAGCTCCATCATCACTTCTTCAGTTCATCAGATGTTGCTGCAACACTAACTGTTCTAGTTGGTGTTGCACATGTCAAAAGCATAGACTGACTTGCTCACCTGCATGTAGAAAATGTCAAGGAACCATTGTGCTAATTCCTCTAGACTGGATTGTCATGTTAATGAAGATGACCTCATGAGGAATAAATAGTAAAAACTGAATCAAGCAAGGAAATAATAGGTTTACTTTATTAGTTTTGTCAAAATTAACAATTTCCCTATAACATTCTTTAAAAAAAATAATAAATAAATAAAACTAAATCAGTTCACAAAATTGTAAAATATGTAATTAATTAGTCCTGAAATTTGCAACTACATTGGATTTATGCTATGTTAGATAAAACTGATCCAAACATAATTAGTCTTAATGACAGGTACATTTTAAGCATTGAAAGTTATTAATATCTTGGAAAAAAGCTCTGGCAAAATAAATTTGAATTGATTTAAAATTGGTGGCCATGTTGGAGTTGCTAATTTTGCATCTTTCCACCACATGGATTTTTCTAAATTTTTAGTATGTCATTCTAGGGACCATGCAGAAATTAACTGTAGTGGTTTTGTTTTTGTTGCAATTTGTTTGGGGTTGACCCCAAAATTGAAGAAGATTACCCAGACTATGAAGAATTTTCCTAAGAAGAACAACAACAAGATCAACAAAAAAAGGGTAACATTTAGACTTCATGAAAATAATTTTGTGGCAAAAAATTTTGTAGATAAATTTTTCCAGGTTAAAACCACTTTAATGGTAATCATCACCACCTTGGCCTACTATTCATTTAGGACCATAGTCATTGCGGTCCAGGTACTTGTAGTTCAACACGGTGTAAACAATCTCCGGGAAACACCCGGGCCACGCCCCCACACTATACTACTTCAGAGTGAACTTGTAGTGGTACAGTAGTCAATTCACCTGTCTGCGGTTCTTCTCCGCCAGAACCTGAGTGACACAACTCTTCAGTTTTCTAAGGGAGAAGTTGGCCCTGGGTTTCTGTTTTCCTACTGATCGGTTGACTAGGTTGGTTTGGTCCTACCAAATGTTTCTGCAGATGCTGGAGAGGTATGGTTGTCATAAAAGTAATTCTAGTTTACTCTCTAGTGAATGCTAGCCTGATGAATATAGGTTGTTGCCACCCTAAGGTATATACCTCTGCATTCTAAGCTACACAGGTTGTAACTGTAGAGAAGATATTCTATAATACTACTGAAACCTCAACTAGAGTTCTGAGGTGCAATGGGACACAGACATTGGTGGTGGAACAGCTACTTTTTTAAATTACTTGCTAATTGGCAATGTTAAGTACTTACACTCCAAGCAATGTAATCATTGGCTGATCTGGCCTGTAACTTTTTTTTTTTTTTTTTTTTTTTTTTTTTTTTTTTTTTGAGGTGAGGTATATGTTGTTGGAATTCTTCAACTTCTGCTATTTTGAACCAGGACTGCACCTGCAGGAGTGGGGGTCACAAAGTGTGTGATCATGTAAGACTGTGATAGTTTACAGGTACATCAATAAGCTGGTATAGTATTATAACTGGTATAAAGATTTCTATGATTTGCTATGACTGAGTTATGCTGAGAGTGATGGCATCCACAAGGAATCTGATGGCTGAGTCTATCTCTACCCTCTTTCCTCTTCTCTCTCTCTCTCTTCCCCCCCCCCCACGAACATGGTAATACTTATACATTTATCATTTACTACTGGTATCTTCATGTGTTATTCATATTTTGGCAACTTGATGAAGACTTTGGACCCTATGGTATTAGGTAGCGTCAGAATGACACACTTGTTGCATTTATTCCTAAACAATGACCTAAACTGTCACTATTGGCTTGTGAGAAGAGCTCCAACCTGCAATCATCCTGGCTTGGCCATACCCATACTTCCTAAGCCATTGGTATGTTTGATCTTATTTCGCAAGGTTGGAATTCTGCATTGTACTAACGACCTGTGATCAAGTGACAGATTATTGATGTGCTGGTTAGTGTCTCAAGTTACATGGAATGCCAGTGAGGACAAATTGGGACAGGTCCTCTTTGAGATGGCCAGTAGGAGCTGAATACAGTGGCATCTGTTGCTGAGAGGGGAGGGCGTGGCACAAGTGTTAGCCCGTATTCCCGCAGGTGTGAGTTGGAGTAGTCCTGATTGTGCAACAAGGTCATGCTGGCACCTTCTGGCTATCTGATGTCTTGTTATCAACATTTCTGTAAGACAAGGGATCAAGTTACAAGGAAGTGCAGGAATACCGAACACGGGACTTATGTACCTTTGCTTTTATTTTGTACTCTGATGCAGTTTGCAGCATGCTTTAACTGCCTGTGGCCATCGGTTGTTATGATATGTTGATGGTGGATGGTTGGTGTTGGCTGCATTCCACACAGTCTGTTTACGGTACTGCTGATGTAGTTATGAGCTTATTGGCCTGGAAAAATGTGGCTATGCTGTTTATCACACGCAAACACACACATACACTAAACAAACATACACACTAAGCACACACACACTAAGCACACTCACACACACGTGCACACACACGCACACACAGGCACACACACACACACAGGCACACACACGCAATACACGCACACACACGCAAT
>OZ017790.1:1443884-1446384 GCA_963969325.1 Lycopodina hypogea
GAGCTAATGGATCCCCATCACGCACTATGGAATGCAGTGCCTCATCCTCACTCTCCCTAGGACTGCAGTCATTGGTGCAGCCACAGACCACACCTACCAGTTTATGGGATGCACAATAGTTCTTATACATTTCTAAAGTGCTGACTAAGCTAACCTCCTAAACCATGCTTAGGAGATACTCCCTCCCAAGTATATTATAAATTGGCATGACCCAAGGTTGTCATAGGCTGCTAGTTTTCGGCTGTTTGGCTTCTGGTGTGGAGCTACATTAGAGTCTGCTCCTCCCAGAGCAATTGTAGAGGTGGAGGTGCTAAACTTGGAGGCAAGTAGACTTCATCTGAGTTTGAATTACGTTTAAAATTGCGTTTATATTTGTTAAATTGTAGTTTACTTCAATTAAAAGAACTGACGAGTCAGCATACCCAAACTCTCCGGAGTATCGTGGTGATGCAATGCAGTACCCACAGAGCTCCTAAATAGTCTTAAGCCACCAAAAATGCCTCCTCACAATTAATGTCTGAAATTTGGAGCACCTAGTGTGCTATTAAGAAACTTAGATCCCCCAAGGCTATGTTTGCAATGTACATGATTTAGTATTAAGAAAAACCTGCCACATGTGCTGGAAGTCACCACTCCTAACGGCCAAGCAAGTAGCAGGGCAGTCATTGTTCCATGAATTCCCATGGTGCCAAGTTACCTACTATTCATTAAAGTGTCTGCATTTCCCCATTGAGTCATACTTTACCATGTCAGTGAAACAATGCAAGTGGTTGGCCTGGACCTCATGGAGGAGCCCTTCTCTCTTGCTCAGCTCTACCTGGCTTGCTCTCATGCAGAGCCCTTGACAATACCTACATTCTAGATCAACAAAAGAAAACCAGAAGCATTGTCTACCAAGAGGCCAAAAAAAAAAAAAAAAAAAAAAAAAAAAAAAAAAAAAATCCGGAAGTAATTGTTAATTGAAAAAAAGTGAAATCTTCTGTGCTGGCTATTCTTAGATACCCAATAAAGCAGGTACTCTCTGCTAGTACTATATAACTTCTTGAATGTTGAACGTAAAAACTCACACCGACATTTGTAATAAGCCACACCCACTTCCTGGCCTGGCTGCCTCAAAATTGGCCAAGCTGCCCTTGACATGGGAATTAACATCTCTTATCCGTTGCTATCTGAACTTCACCTTCTAGACCACTTGTCTCCATGAATAGGCCATTTGTTGTGTGGTGGTGTTCTTCCAAACATGGCTGGAATTAAAGAAACAACAAATCACATTTATTGCTGTATAAGAAAAGCAAATAGTTTCACTGAAGAAAGAGAAGTTTTCATCTTATAAAGCTACTGCTACCTTTCTATAAAATTTACTCAGCTAATCATGTAGATTTTTATCTCAGACTTAATACATTACCACATCCAGTCATATCACAACAAGAGCAATTATTGCACATATATATGTATGTATATATATATATATATATATATATATATATATAATCAGGAAGAGTTACTATACGAATGATGCAAACAAAGGCTGAGTTTCCTTTTGACTTTCCTTTTGCTTTACCAGGCATGTAATGAAGTACATCACTGGGAACAAAACTCTGAATGGGTTTGACAGAGAGTTATGAATAACATTAGAAATGAAAAATTCTATAAAACAGCTGATTGAGCCCAACCACTTAAAAGGGGGGGGGGGAAAAAGGGAAGGAGGAGGGATGTGGTTAGTGAACCCTAATTTCAGAAAACCAATGTGCCACTCACACTCAAACCTTGCTCTCATTTCAGGTGCAAGGTGTGTATCTAACCCACAAAACAAAAAACACACTCACAAAAGAAGAAAGATGGTAGAGAGTAAGATAAAGTGAAATTCCAAAGCTTTTTATCAGCGTCTGTGAAGCAACATTGGGATGCCCACATCCAGTGGATGTTGGGTCCATCTGACCAAACTCTCATAGATGAACCAGGTGGTTCAGGTTATAGTGCACTCACCACCTCTTAGCTTAGTTTCCCCAAAAGGCTTTGTGCCTATCTGATGTGGGCTGGGTGCATTACTTGTATCTGCCTGCATGTCTGTACATAGGTACCTACCACATGCACTAACATGCATATCTACAAGCTCCTCCATGTTAGCCTAGTGTCTACCAATCTGTTTACTCATGTCAGCTGGTATATATGACAACATGTCTACCACAAATATTGGTGCAACTATTTCCTAAAGTATGTGGTATGTGAGGTAACAGGTGTTGAGGTGTTGTGGTATGTAGCACCCATCGTATTAAGTGAATTACACTGTTGTAATACACACTGCAGGCTTGGTCCATCCTTCCTTGTGGATAACCCTTCACCTTAAGGTACCTTGTCCTGTTTTGTAATTCAACTGAATCATGAGCAACAATAAACAGAGCCTATACTGGAATAATTGTATGTTTATATGATGACTGAGCTTGTAGTATGAAAAACACCTATTATATTGAATACAGATTTTATTGTCTTCTAGCCTTTA
>OZ017790.1:1448884-1596384 GCA_963969325.1 Lycopodina hypogea
AGGCGTAACAGATGTACGATGCAACACCACATGTGCTATGTTGGCATGTGTCAGCTCTTGGTGATGTACACATTGTCACTAAACCACAGTGGCACAGACGCAGGCACAAATTTGCTGGGTGAGTGTGGGATAATTAGCATAGTTGATTGTGGAGAGGTATTGTGTGGTCCACAGAGTTGCAGCCCTCAAGCTTCACCACTCTGTCAGCCATTCTCAGTCTTGCCTCAGACTAGTTGGTGTGTGTGGGAGTGTGCTTGCTCATCCATCAGCTCACAGTGTGTTAGAGTTCAAATGGGAACATTCATGCCATTTACGTGGCATGCTAATGCATGTACTTTCACATAATATTTCATATAATATACTTCCAGCTGATATTTTTCCCTCAAGGTTTTTCTTTGAGGAAGAATTGCTAGTCAGCAAGTAATTAACAAATTGAAGGCACTTACAAACATTGTGGTTATTTTATCTTGCTGTACATGTTAATAACAATGCCTACAGCTCAGTCTAGTTGAGTGGCTATCAGTGTCCAGTCCATAGATCTTGGTCTGTTAATTTTACTCAGTAAGCACCTCCCCACCCATCCCCTCCTTCCATCCAAAGCAGAGGATGTGGATGGATGGTAACTGTCATATGTTACATACACTACATACACAGTGTACATAGTAGTCTGTATGACACTAGACTGTAGAGTTTTGCCAACATTACTCAAGTGCATGTGGGGTATGGATAATTCTATTTATGGGGTTTGAAGTTTAGTATTACTTATCCCCTCCCCACTACATACCTAGCTGTATCTGGAAGGTTGAAGATTTACTTTATTGCCTCTCTCTCCAGTTCTCCCCCATTGCTGAGGAAGAGGAAGGGTCTGAACAGGCCATAGGAGTGGGTGTGGCTAATATTCAGAGATTAACAACTCAAAGGTAAACATATTCTACAAGGATAGTAGTTACTAAGTTGTAGGTAAAGGGTTGGAAGTCATATAGGTAATGGGTTTATTGGAGGATGGTTGGAGATTGCCGGGAAAGGTTAAAGAGGGAGTTTGGTCTGTTAGCTCATTTGGAGTTAATTGGTATGTACAAACTTTTTGTTTGTTTTAACCATCATTGCAGAAATGCAGTGAGTCAGTGTGTGGGATCAAGTGAGGCTAAGGCTTGATATTGTTTTGATTTTTTTAAGTATTGTGATAACTTCACCTCTAAATTTTATGTAGCAATGATGTAGCGACATTCTTTAGTGAGGATAAAAGAGTTTAAAGGTTAAGTATAGCAATCATGTTCAAAAGACGTCATCGGAGTGCACGTTTATAGTGGAACCTCCTGACTGATCTGTCTCTATGGCAATACAGCTGCAAGTCAATACACACACACACACACACACACACACACACACACACACACACACACACACACACACACACACACACACACACACACACACACACACACACACACACACACACACACACACATACACACACACAGAGTTGGGATGGTGGCTGGTGGTTTAGATGTTACCAATAAGAGACAATGTTTGGTAGTAGTCAACTTCCCAATGAAAACTTCCGTACTGACACTCATACGTGCATATCTGATTAAAGTTCAATAAATGTCTTAAAAGTTGAAATAATTAAGGGAGCACCTCCAGCAATAATGTCTCCTCATACTGATACCAACTTCATGTATAGCAATACTCTCCATCTATTCAGAAACCATTTTTTTCATATGATGATAACTTGAGAAAAGCTGTATACATAAAAGAAGGCATTGAGAAGAATGATATGAGTCCTTGAATAGAGTTTGACTTTACTCTCTCTCCCCCTTGACATCCCTTACCACTCCCACCATGTGCTCATGCATGGACTGAGGCGTAAGCCAGTGAAGGAGGGGGGGAAGCACTTTGTTGCCATGGTGATCATTGGAGCTGGGGCATTCTGAAGCTGCTAAGTGGACCATTTGATATGATGTGTGGCTGTGTTATGCTCAATCACCCATATCAGCATCACTCCTCCTCCACCACTGCCACCATTGACATGCATAATGAGAATGGAATCAGTTGACCTCTTTTCAATCCTTTCTGGCATCACTCCGGCTGTGCTATGCAGAGAGACGGACATCCTGGCACTCACTCACAAGGCTGAATGCAACATCCACCATCTTCTCTACAATGCTATCAGTGATCCTTCGCCAGACATGCCCACCAACTCCTACATGACACGCCACCGGACACATCCAAGCATATCTGGATCAGGCATGGCTGGTATGAGGAATGCAAGGGGGTGCTGACCACTCAAGGCTCCACAAGTTCATAGAGTTGCAGACAACATCTCCAGCACTGAACTCCCATGCTGGCAGTGGACAACACTTTACTGCCTCAGATCCTGTGTGGGATATTTTGTATCTTCTATGAAAGATTGGGGGGCTAGAAGACTCAACCTATCATGTGATTGTGGCCACCAGAGCAGATAGTGCATCACATTATCAAGACCTGCTTATGGTACTGGCCACCTAATGGCGAGCAAGGGCTGGCAACCCCGCACCACCACATGAGAATGTAGCTGGCATCCATTGTACTGGAAATCTGAGGGCAGGAAGAAAAAAAAAGAAGACGGAAAGTGGAGAATGGACAAAATTTGCTTCAAAATGATCCCAAATGCTGTATATATATATATATATATATATATATATATGCATATATACATACATATATACATATGTATAGCTATACCTGATCCTTTTTTTTCCCCTTCACTTTCTTCTGAATGGGACTACCTCATCATTTTGCAGGTGATGTTCTTGTGCCCATTACCAGCCTCTTGTTCGGCAGCATGATGTCCAAAAGAATTCCATTCCTGTGACATTGGAATTTTATTCCTGTGTTCTGGCAATGTCACACTTCATTGCAGCCACATGTGCCTGATGCCGCATGTGCCTGATGCTGCATGTGCCTGATGCCGCATGTGCCTGATGCCGCATGTGCCTGATGCTGCATGTGCCTGATGCTGCATGTGCCTGATGCTGCATGTGCCTGATGCTGCATGTGCCTGATGCCGCATGTGCCTGATGCTGCATGTGCCTGATGCTGCATGTGCCTGATGCCGCATGTGCCTGATGCCGCATGTGCCTGATGCCGCATGTGCCTGATGCTGCATGTGCCTGATGCTGCATGTGCCTGATGCCGCATGTGTACAAACTTAACTGTCAGTGTTTCTGTAGTACTTATTTAAGTAAATGTTATACTGGTGTTGTGGAGTTATATATATATATATATATATATATATCATCCCTCCCCCTCTCTCTCCCTCCCTCCCTCCCTCTCTCTATGTAGCCCTAAGAACTCGTCACATAGCCCCACCTCCAACTCCAGGTATTCACCCCCTCGCTCTTCCCATGTGTCATCCCGCCATGCCCCTCCTCCCCCTCCTCCGTCCTCCCAACCTCCTGCACTACCCACAGGACTCCTACGTGGAAAAAAACACCACCAAGTTGGGTCCAATTCTGCTTCCAGAATAAAACAGGGAAAGATGTCCCAGAGCCCATCTGGTGAAAGGACAGGTTATGACATGCATCAATACTCACCACCTGGAACTTATGCCTCAGACTCCTCCCCCTATGCCACAAACAACTTACCTTCCTCTAAGCTCCCACAACAACACCAGCTTATTCATGCCAATTCCCATTCTTCAAGATACGATCAGAACCAAATTAGTGAGAATTCCTATTCTGGTCACCAGATTCCTGTGTCTTCTCTGAATATTACCCATGAAGCAGATGCTGCTGTTAATTCTCAGATAGCCCCAAGGAACATCCCTACCAACACAAATCCAACGGGGTTGTCTAATCAGATTACTGTAGAAAAGGGAGGAACTCATTTAACCAAAGGGAATCACGTGACATCAGGTGATCCAGGTATCAGTGAACATCTGTCTGATTCTAACAATTCCAGCAGTTCTGTAACCAGTTTCACTGGCAAGAGTGGCAGAACTCTAGCAACAGCATCCAATATTATCAGCCCTGGGGGGCCAGTGATGAATACTTCTGTTGTCCATGCTGCACATTCAGAGTGTCATGGTGATTCTAACAAAATGAGTTCTAACTTATATCCTGATCATAATCTTGAAGAGGGAGGGGAAAAAGATGTGATGACAGGAGGGAAACTCCCTAATCATAGGGTTTCCCCCCAGAAATCAGGGGGGACAGGAATCGACCCCCAAAGAATTAAAGGTTTAGGTAATCACTCTATAACTTGGGCTAGAAAAATATATATCGTGAGCCAACATATGTTGTAATCCACATGAATAGACCACATATGCTTGCAATGCACATATACAGCAATAGGTGTTTCTATATTTATCTATTTTCATTTTTTCTTGCTAATCTTTGTGTACTCAGTGTGTGTGTGTGTGTGTATGTGTGTGTGTGTGTGTGTGTGTGTGTGTGTGTGTGTGTGTAGCCAAATTTTTATCTAAATGCAATAACATTTTAGCATATGTCTGAAATGACCAGGAGTGGATCACATGTTATAAACTCACCACCTGGTCCTCCTGATGAGAATGGTGACACCAAAATAAATCATTCCATAGTTTTTTTAATTTTTAAATACATATCGAAGTTTGTGACTCAAGATTATTTGTTGCGTGTTGCATACAATAGGAATCTAAATTGCTTTGTGTTCTCAAACATTCTCTGCAGTTAAGCTAATGGACTTCTACAAGAGTACTGTGGATATATAAAAGACTGTGGTCATGTCTTTTCTAAGCCTCTCTAGATCTTTTCTGGAAGACACCATTAGACTCAGCCAGGAAGCAATAGAGTAAACCACAGGAGATGTTTCAACTTTTCATACCTGGCAAAATGGTGTTGTCAATTTTATCTTATTGAAACCTGTATGTTGCTATAGTGTGTCATGTCACTTCCTCTGTTCAAATGAAATGTTGTCGGGCAATGCCAGGTACCAAAGCTAGTAGTTTATAATTAATTTTTTCCCTTTTAATAATTCTCTGAAAGTGTACCAGGATCAGGAATATGCACTGGTTCTCTACAGCACTTGGTAGTTCTTTGGAACAGTTGGTAGTTCTCTGAAACATTTAGTACTTTTCAGGAACACTTTTTCTTGTCTTCATTCAAGGTTTGCCGTCGAAATTAACCCCCCCCCCCCCCCAAAAAAAAAAAAAACAAACAAACAAAACAACTTACTTTTATTTCTGCCCAATGAAATGCCAATGTTTATGAATGTATTATCAGCTATTCTGTTAGTATCAGTAGTGTTTGTTATTTTAAGGCGTGTGTGGGTGTGTCTGTGTGCTGTAGGAGTTGGTGAGGATGCAAGCCCTGATTCGGTGGTGGGTGCAACACCCCTGTCTGTTGACTCAGGCTACACACCTTCCTCCTCGTCTGCCTCCTCCGCCTCTTCCCTGAGCAACCCCACATCTGCTGCAGGTGAGCCTGTCCAATGACATGTGTAATTATATCAACTTAACTGATGTAGTACATAACAGTGATTAGTTTCAATTGATTAATTCAGTAAGTAAATATGTGAATGTGTTGAGGGGGAGGGGGAGGGGTGGGATTATTACAAGCCACGTAGCAAAAGCTTGTTTTCACAGCGTGTATGCATATTTCTGTCTGTCCATCTGTCCACTCTTTTATTCCAATTGTAATTATTTAATTGTATGTACAAGTAACAGTAATTGAAATTAAATTTGACATTCCTAACTAATTTTTTTTTTAGTGTCAGGCTTACCTTACAAACCACACTATGTAAAAACACTTCCACTCTAAAGTACTCTAAATGAGGTCAGCAAAATTGTAAAACACATTAACCCTGTATGACAGCAAAAGTATGAATGTACTGTGCGTCTTGTAGGATTCCATCCTTGAATGCTTCTAGTTTGGTAAGATATGGTATTCTCTCTTGACCCCTAACTCTACCAGCAATGCACTGTGAAATACCCCACTGAGAATTTATTAAAGTGTAATAGTCATCCCACTATATATAGCATGCAAGTGTCTGTCTGTCCATAAGTACTATTGCTCCTAAACAGAACTTCCAATCACCACAAGAATTTCACAGCCTATTCGGGGGAAGCTCTAGAAGGGCATGGATTGAGTTTCATCTCTGGGAATTCTCTGTGAGAGAAGAAAACCAAAAATTTAAAATTTTCATACCAAAAAAAAAGAAGCCTAAGAAACCATGGCCAACCGGTTCAGGAACAGTTCTCCCAAGCTTAGAGTCGTTGATTCGAATCTGGGACTGGTCTTTTTTTTCTACCTTTGCTTTCCCCTCCCCCCTCCCCCCATCCACTTTTCCCCCTTCCTTTTTTCCTCTGTCTAGTCTTCTGTAGCGTTTGGCTACTTCTTTTATAACTCAAGAACTTATCCAACTCAAGGACAATGAACCATTCAACAACTGACATGAGTCACATGGGATGAGCAAGTTATAGGAATCAATGCCATAATGCATGATGTCATACAGGAAATAATGATGATAATTAAATCAAGGTTCAGTTCACTACACTTCTTTCAAAAGAATATATATTAAGTTTAGTGGTTCCACTAAACTTAATAGTTACTTCTTTTTTCCTTTTTTTTTTCTTTTAAGCTAAAATATATCAATTAATATCTAGCTGAAACATGCCACCCTTAAGTGGCCATGACTCACAGTCATATGATAGTCATGTTATGTCACATGATTGCCACATGCTAGTATCACTTGCATACAAATGGATGAAAAGAAAGTCAGAGAAAAATGTTTGATAGTATATTAAAAGATAGATACAGTGGATGAGCCATAATCCTTGTTGGTACTGCATAACCACTCTTTACCAATCTTTAAGAAATAATCGGTGAAGGTGAATGATAGTTGATGCTGGAGTAGATTTCACTTTGATTGTGGTAACAATTAAGCCAGCAGCATATGTAAGTTACACGTGGCAATGGAATGCATGTTATTTGCAGCCCATTCCAACAGCATAGTGCCATTTATTGAGCACCACAAGTGAAAATGGATATGTTACGTTTGCACTATTTACATAGCCAAGGAACAGTGATGCACTAGGAGTAGATTACTTCTGTGCTCCCTTCAACACTCTCTGTAAACAGCTTGATTACTCTTAAAGTGGCTCTTCTGGGCACCCTTCACCATGGAAGGTCTGTGGTTCGAACCCAGATGGACATATCTGCTTATTTTGTTTGTTTGTTTTTTCTTTCCATCTTTCTTTCCATCTTTCCACATAACTTTTGTTTGTTTTATTTTTTCCTGATTCCTTCCTACCTTTTTCTTTCTAAAATATTTTGAAAGTAAATAAGCAAGATAGAAAAATTGCGCTCTAAATTTCATGAATATTATTCTCTCGACTATAATTGTCTCATTTTCTTGAGAATTTTGAAAGTGCCTAATAGCTGTTGGCTTTGGGTGTTGTTTATTTACGAAGATTCAATATATTTTTACCCAAGAAAAGCTGGGTACCTCTGCTAGTGGAATAATAATTGTGCAAAAAAATTTTTTTGTGTTCTTGTGAAATGTTTATTTTCTTTTGAAATGTGCAGGAAACCAGGAACATGGCGGGGGATCTGAGCATGCTCCCTGTGGAGGTGTGTCCTCCAGCTCCAGCATGGAAGAACTTGTCAAGATCAGCGAGGGATTACATGACACGTCCAAGGCCTCAGACAGTGCCATACTCAATCACCAGATAGCCAAAACATCACCCACCAAATCCATGAAACCACACCTACCCCTTCAACAGGACCACACACACAATTACTCACCAATGACTAACCCAGGGAATTATGCAGCCAATCAGCAACTCTCTCACATGGCCCCTCCCACTGGATACTCAGCGATATCAAAGCCACCCATAACCTACGCACCTGCTCCCCCATCTTCCCACCAACACCCTGCCAATATCTCTCAGCCCGGACAAACTCATTTAATGCCCTCTCAGCCTCTTCCCTCTGCAGTCCAGGAGAACTCCTCCCATGGCCATGCTTACTATGCTGCCCACCCTAACCCCCCAGGAGGGGTAAGAGATGGCACTGTGCCACCACATAATACATACACTCGACCAAAGATGGCATACAACAACAGACCTGTGGTGTATGACAGCATGCAGACGGCCTCTCACCACCCACACATGCCACACCTCCACCCCCCACAACACACCAGGTATGGGGGCATGGCCACTCAAGGGGGAATGATACTTCCTGGCCAGATACCTGCATTTCAGCAAGGAGGAAGTGGAGGCATGGATCCGAGGGAACGGTCACATGATATGCGTGATAGGTCACATGATACACATCACCATGGTGTAGGTGGCAGAGTTGGGGGTCCTATGGAATATCCTCCAATGGCTCGTCCCCCGTACAGTATGGGGGCAGGCACTCGCAGGAGGACAATCAGCCCCGGCTGTGTGTCTGTGGCCCATGATGCAGCCGCCAATGGAGATATAGCCACACTGGTGAGAAAACAAGTGCAAGAATGACCTGGGAGAAGGGTGTGGGTGTGTGTGTGTGTACGCTTTGTAACAAGATTGGGGAAGGAGCCTGTATGAGTTCCTGTTTGTGGCTTTTCTTTTTTATGAAAATCCGTTGGCCTTTAATATTCTTAGTCTTTGTTTATGCTACATTTTCAGGAATTTTTTTTTTTTTTTTTTTTTTTTTTTTTGTTCATTGTTTTTGTTTTGTTTTTTTTGTTTTGTTTGTTTTTTCAGAGCCAACCTCTCCAGTGGTATCAGTTGCTATAGCTAGAGTGTCCATCATGTAACGTTAATGTGTATGCTTGCCAAGATAAACGCATATACAAGTCTGTTAGTGGTGTCATCCTTCACTGTGAAGTAGGTATGCGGACAATGGCTGGTTCCTTTTCTAGTAATCTAGAATAGCTGTCCATGTACAAGGTGTAGCAACTCATGTACTACAGGGACACACACACACACACACACACACACACACACACACACACACACACACACACACACACACACACACACACACACACACACGGGCACACACACACACACACACGGGCACACACACACACACACACACACACACACACACACACACACACACACACACACACACACACACACACACACACACACTGCTCAGCTGTTCCTGGCATGCTCCAGGTGGTCCCTGCACTGACATCCAATGGCTGCAACCACAGAGAACAACTTGACAGGCCTAGAAAGCTTTTATATGCCTTAATGAGCTATTTCATATAAAGGGATGTGGTCCAATTAGTGGCTCTTATTCCTCTCAGACCCTGTCACAATGAATGTGTGTATATTTATTTGTGAGATATATGTATGTGTGTACTGTACAATCTATATGTATGTGAGTGTATTATACAGCACTATTAGCAAATGTATGAATATGAAATTGGGTACTGAATCTGAGATCTTTCACAGGGTGTGTGGGTGGGTAGCCTAACACAACTCTATAGCCCACACCCCCTGCTACTGGCATAGCATACACAAACAGTGTAGCCATGTTATACCTCTACCACCAGACAGACCAGACATGTGTCTCCACTCATAGTGAAACAGGCTCCACAGAATTGAACCTTAAAAAACCCTTTACACGTAGTAATGCATTCTTGCACTATTGTAATTGGCTAATATGCTCTAACACATCTCTCACTGCCACGTTATGGACTCCTTGAATTGTGGTTACACTTCAAACGAGAATGGCACAGCAAAAGTTCAAGTTCAGTTACATTGTTCCCAGGTGATGCTCTACAAATATGCACGTGAAACAACTTCAGTTCTGCAAAGCAAATAATCAACAGTGTTCCCATAGCAACATTGATGTTGCTGTAGACACTTCTAGAAGCCCATGCATGCACCAGAGTCGTGTGTCGTGTTAATAGCCAAATATGTTTAACACAATCCACAGACGTCAACTCAGGATGGCGACATTAGTGCATGCACACACAACAGGAGCAACCTAACACATTCCTGTCTCCCTTTCTTCCCGACGTGTCATATTCCATCGTAGCTCTCTACAACCATCATGACTCTTTCACCACAATCATCCTGACATCACCTTAATGCCTGCCCCCTTCTTCACAACTATGCAGTCATTTCTTTACACCTTTCGCAAACTTTTCTCCACAATCAATATCCTTTTCCTCCTCGCCACTGCCATCCTTCCCCTTCTCCCCTGCAGCACCACATGTTGACAAGCCACGAGATCGATGCCTTCACCTTCAATGAGCGTAAGTTCACACTGGCACACAAGGCAGCCCTGCACGGGCAGGTGGGCGTCCTCAACTTCCTGGTGAGTGATGCTGGTCTTCCTGTCACAGCCCTGCAGCTCCCAGACGACAGCTTCTCCACACCAGCAATGCTTGCTATACAGGTACAGCTTGGATTCTGTCTCAAGTGTGAAAGTTTCCCTTCCCACCCACACACACCCCCCCCCCCCCCTCTCTACGTTATTCTCTTCATGGTTGTGTTTGTTTCTTGTGCATCTTATTTCTTAAATTTTTGCACACTTTAAATTTTTAAATTTTTAAAAAATTTTTTTTAAATTTTTTTAAATTTTAAATTTTTTTGCACACTTTAAATTTTTAAATTTTTGCACACTTTGTCGATATTTATAGAGTGCCTCCCTGTGTGGTGTTTGTTGTGCTGTCCTCTGTGATATGGTATGTGGTAAAGGGTGGACATGTGGAGTGTTTGCAGTGGATGGTGGAGGAGTACAAGGTTCCCCTGGAAGTGCGTGACACTGGAGGAGAGACTCTCATGCACCATGCTGCCTACCATGGTCAGGTACAACATCTCTGTGTGTGAGTGTGTGTGTTGGGGGGGGGGGGGCATGCACTAACATTGAGACATGCTTGCTCACACATACACATGCATGCACACCACACTCACACCACACACACATACACACCTGACAGATCCTCCACACGCAGTAACTGGGGTGGATATGATTAGATGGTATAGTGCAGGTGTTGATGTTTATTTATTGTTGTTCATGTTATCTGTGTTAAAGGTGAAGTGTCTGGACTGGTTGCTGAAGACAGTAAAGAAGCGGGACGAGAAGCACCAAGGTTGGCCAATAGCTGTGATGAAATGGTGATGGCTAATAGAGTCATCCTTCTTTCTTCTTTTTGTTTGCTATGGCTACAGAACTTCTGGATGAGTGTGATGTAAGTCCCGCCCACTTTTCTGCACAGGGCGGACATCTTGATTGCCTGCAGGTAAGTCCGCACATTGTTGCAGCACTACCACTACTTCATCTCCTTAGCTACATGTACCACACATCCTGGTGTATGACCTTATGATCGCAATCGCTAACATGGAGGCCATACCTTACCTCTCCTCATCATTATTTAGAAAAATAGCGTTCGATATACTCTGTATCATATCATAGAACATTTAGGAGACAGGAAACTGGTTGGATGTGATGGCACATGTGTCCAGACTGTCCTCTCCCTTACCCAATGACCTGCCAATGCACATGCACACATACATACATGTGGTGTAGCTGCTGATAGACTTGAACTACAGTGTGGTGCATGCTGACAAGGAAGGCCAGAAGCCATTGGACTGGGCAGATCACATGAACCAGACGGTGTGTGTGCGCTACCTCATGATGTACGAGGCGTGCTGGGCACTCTCGGCCGAGGTCACACACCTGTCCGAGCAGCTGGCTATGTAAGGGTTAATAATGGGTGTGGTCAGTTTCTGTAACATACACAATGTGGACTTTGCATGGTTACAAATACACTCCTACACACACACACACACACACACACACACACACACACACACACACACACACACACACACACACACACACACACACACACACACACACACACACAGATCCCACAAGAAGTACGAGAAGTTGCAGGAGACATTATCTGTGCAAAGTCAGGACCACCAGCATGCTATGGGCGTCATTCAGAAGAACCACAAAGAGCACATGTCCAAGATGAGGGAGACCTATGTGGACCTGGCAGCCTCTCTTATCAAGAATAACACGCCAGCTGGCAGCAGCAGTGGTGCAGGCAGCCCAGGAGGTGTGACCAGTTTCATGGACCTCACCAACAACACACCCTCTCCACCCAACAAAACCAAGTAAGTTACAGCAAGTTAAGACATTAATACATGCTGCAGCTGTTGAGGACTTGCAGCATACAGTGACATGTTTGCATTGTCGGCTGCGTTGCCCCACTAGCTTGCTCGTGGTTCCACAGGCATGTGGTATGCAGGATCATTAGTTAGATGATACCAGTACCAGACCAATATTTGTCCTCACACTGGATGTGCAGGAGTGACGCTTTTGTTGCTCTGAAGTAGCATAGTTAATACTTGGTTTGAGGTGATGAGTCTGGGATTGGCCCAGTCAGAGATTATTGTACCACCTGTACATAGAGGTCAATGCACACTCCTCATCAGGGGGAAATATTGAAGGTATTATGCCCACCAGTGAAAAATTATGAAAGCTTCACTCACTCACTGAGGGCTAGATCAGTTTATCAAGCTAATGCAAATATCATATTTGACTGTGACTCTGAATTACATCCTTAAATGAAGCAAGCGACATATTCTAAAAGTGATTACTCTTGCCAGACAATGTTATTTATTACTTGTCAATAAAATTTTGAAAATTTTTCTTAAAGTGGGAAGGAGAGGGGGAATTCCCATATTTAATGCCTGTGTATAATTATGTAATTGTTTGTATTTCTTCCTTTTCCTCACACTCCAGATCACAGAACTCCTCACGAAAGAATTCCCTTGAGCTGTCCCCTCACATCAAGAGATCTTCCAAGCCTCCTCTGCCGCCTGAGAATAGTGCCAAGAAACTGCCATTTAGAGGTAGCCCTAACCACGAGAGCAAGGGAGAGGATTCCACAGACACTGCCGACTACCGAACAGTCACTCCACAGGAAGTGATGCAGTGAGTGTGAGTGTGGTCATCAGAAGCATGTGATAATCACATGTATTGGTTGGTTGGTTGGTTCCCCCCCCCCCCCCCTCTTTTCCAGGGAACAGTTGAGTTCTGTTGTGCAGCGAATGACATTGCGCCGTGAGGCACGCAAGCGACATGGAGGCTTGGCCCCGAGGAACTGCTCCCCTCTCATCCCAATCATCCACGGCCACAAGCCAGAGGTGTGAGTATGTGTATGTGTGAGTATGTGTGAGGTAGTCATGTGTGAGACAGTCATGTGTGAGACAGGTGTTCACATAGGTATGCATGCATGCTTCAGAAGTTTGTACAAATGTGCGAATACCCAAGGGGTGTGTGTGCATGCGTGTGTGTGAGAGAGAGAGACCAATATGATTGCACATTGTGTTGGAAGTGGTTAAGAAGGATTTGGTGTATCTGTTCGTATTAGGATGCAACAAGCAAGGTGGACAGACCAGCAAGGAAGCATTCCAATGAGTAAGAATCAATTATTGTTTTTGTTGCTGTAAATACTCCTTTTTTTGAAAGCTGTGTACACTTCTTTATAGCAAGCATGTTGGCATGACCCTTATCACACCAAGTAGTACATATAGTCAGCAACTGTTGTGATGAATAATTGATTATCATGTGCAGATCACATGACAGGAAGGCAGTCACCAAGGCTGTAAAGTTTGCCAGCACAGTTACAGAATTTCCAGACTACAGCAGTTATGATGACGAGGCATGGTCAGGGAACATGGTCTCCAAATCTGTTCCCACCCACAAACACAACTCTGTTCATTCTGGAAGTGGGGGGAGTCACTCTGGTGTGAGTCATGGAGCAGGTCACTCCAGCAGCAACCAGTCCCCAGGCCACTCCAGTTCTGGTCCACATGATAGAAATATCAGCGAGCTAAGTCACTCCAAAACTGACTCCAGGAAGTCTGCAGTTGATAAGTAATTAACTACACTCATGTGTACGGCCATTTTGTCTCTTCTCGTTTCATAAATGTAAATGTCACTCATATAGATTGCTTATCACCTGTACATATCCATCCCATGTGTTTATAATATTATATAAGCATACTGACTGACTGTGTGTGATGATGGAAATGAGCAGTTAACAATGTCTGAATCAAAGAAGGCCCAGTGCAATATTACAAACGGGCCATTAGATGTGATTTTAATATTGAAAAACAAAACTAAAACAATAAAAAACTAAAACAAAACCTATGTAAACCCTAGCCCAGAGCGTTTGATTCTGTGGTGAGCTTGGACAGGGGATTTAATTCCATCGCAGTGACGTCCCAGACCCATTCCAGGAGTCCAGCCCATTCCTTGCAACATCTGGTTTCCAACATTGCTATCGTCTAGCGGATGGCAACAGCTGCTCTGTGGCTGCACTTGAGCAGCTCCTGCATGACAGTGCAGAGGGGAGGAGCCACCCTTAGCTCTGGAGAGAGAGGAGGCGCTACACTCACTCCCCACCTCTCCCAGGGTTGTCACCACTGTCTCCTTCTGCCCATGTTGCCGCAGAATGGGCTCTATCTCCTCCCTGGTGGCCATTTTGGTCAGTGCTGTCATCTTTAGTCGTGGACTGGCCACTGGGAGTCGTCGCTTGTGCTCCTCCACCAAACAAGACAAGTGGTATGGCTGAGCCAAGGACGTTATGGTGCGACACATAGCTCGACTCAGGAGAGGGAACTTCAGCTCCGATGTGTTCTCATAGCAACCACCACCACCACATTCCTGTGGCTGTGGCGGCTGCTGTTGTATGAAGTCCACTATGCGCTGGTTGACCTCACGCAGACTAAGAGCATTGGTGAGTTGGCGAGGGTTGGAGCGCTTCTTGCTGCGACTGTCCCTACCTTCACCACCATACCTCCTCCCATCTCCTCTCACCTCGCACATCAGCCTGGCCCCCAGCCCTGGGTGTTTGAACTCTGACAAGGAGGCCCGCACCTTCTCCACCTGGTACCTTCCCTCAGGGGAGAGGAGTGGCAGGGATCCCTGGTATATCTGTTGAAACGCCTGGTCATTCTGATCCTCTCCGTGGCTGTTCCACTTGTGGGAGGTGGTGGGGTGAATGGGCCTAGGGGCCGTGTGGGAGTGGAGGTCGCCATGCATGAGGGCCCTCGCCGGCCCTTCCACACTGCTCTCCTCGTCATCTCCATCACAGCCACTGCATGGGGAAGGACAAGGAGGGACACAATGTCAGCTTCTTCACAGTGCGGAACCACACCATGGAACTCCCCACAGCCCATGCATGCATCAAAAGTTCTCCACTGATATTCACATGTCAGAATGGAATGATATTCCTGTACACGTATAGAATGGAAATGTATCAGAATGGAATGCTACTGCTCTACATGTGTCAAAATGGAATATCACTGATCTACATGTATTGGAATGGAAAACGACTGTTCTACATGCATCTACATGTATCAGAATAGAATACCACTGATCTACATGCATCAGAATGGAATACCACTGATCTACATGTATCAGAATAGAATACCACTGATCTACATGCATCAGAATGGAATACCACTGATCTACATGTATCAGAATAGAATACCACTGATCTACATGTACCGGAATGGAATACCACTGATCTACATGCATCAGAATGGAATATCACTGATCTACATGCATCAGAATGGAAAACGACTGATCTACATGCATCAGAATAGAATACCACTGATCTACATGTATCAGAATAAAATACCACTGATCTACATGTATCAAAATGGAATACCACTGCTCTACATGAATCAGAAACATTCAGCCACCGTTTTTCTTTAAAGGTCATCATAGCAACCATGGACTTTCCAAGAAACAATTCCAAGTACATATGTTAAGATGCAGAGATAACAATCCTCAGTATGGTGGACAACATTACCAAATCAATAAATTATTCCAAGGCACTCCAAGGATTCCTTGACTGGATTGAACCACCATTACCAAGACCTCTTTGTGGGCCCAAACCAAGCCATTAGGGTCAACAAAACAAGACAAGGTGTTCCCAATACTTAGCCTCTAACAGGAGGAAAGCAAGCATGACTATCAGCATATTACTAGAGGGTTATAGCAGTTTTACTTGAGAACTAATGCAGTGTTGTTAAAGGGTTCATGAAGTGACGTTAAAGGGTTCATGAAGTGACGTTAAAGGGTTAAATCAGCTTTACTAGAGGGTTAATGTAGTGATATTAGTGGGTTAATGCAGTGTTAGTGGAGGGATAAAACCACAAGAAAATGTAACCTGATCTCTAATGATATGAATGCTATAGCAGGAGGGTTATCATTGAGGGCATATGAAACACTCGAGGATTAAAAACAGGTTTGCTAATTGACAATTACAATTAAAACTGTCCGCAGTAAGCAAGATTAGGCAGGCGACTTCCTCGTTCAGATAGATGCACTTGCCACAAACAACCATTGAAAGGAGAGGGACAAGGATTCTATGAATCTCTCTTACTAGTCAAACACTTCAATAGGCATAACATGACCAACCCTCCCCCAAGGCATCACATGACCAATCATCTCCAGAGAGAGAGTGTGCGTGTGTGTGTACTCCCAGAACCACAGGTATTCATTATTAATTGTTAATTGGGAGTATTTGAAATGACAAAACTCAGTTCACTGTAGGAGGCCTCACGTTGGGGCGGGGCATGGTGCAAAGTTACACACCACATTACATTGAGTGTGGGCATATAGACATGGCTGTGTGCAAATGTATTTGTTTGCTAGCGTGTTAGTGAGTGTTCATTAGTTGATGAATGTGTGTGTGCGTGCGTGTGCGAGTTCACACCAGTGAAGATGATTATTAGCTATGGAACAATGGCCACTGAGAACCATAGTCAAATAATCAACACAAAAAGCCATGAGATTGCAAAAAAAGTTATTCTAAAGTTGAAACAAATGTGCATCACACATTGCTGTTGATGGGTACACCTCTGGATCAACACATTATTGCTGATGGGCACATCTCTGGATCAACACTTCATTGCTGATGGGTACACATCTGGATCAACACATGCAGGAAACAGGATTCAGCACACAACCACATTTTGTACTTGACCTCTGAATGTGGAAGCAAGCATGAGGTTGGCGGCCATGCACATGAGGAACAAACTTGTGGAGATAGTGACAACATACCTGTCGGTGGTCGTTTCTGTGAGGTCACTTTCATTGGGCAGGGTCTCCTCCATTTCGTTGTTTCTGGGTGTGGCTTCATAATAAGGCTCCACCCACTCCATCTCATGGCTTGGCTTGGGGAAGCTTCCTGGAGTGGTGGGTGGGTCCATGTCTGGAGCAACAGAAGTGTCGCTAAGGAAACAAAACAACGGGTCTTCTTCCATCAGTTTGGAGTGCTTGGATCGGTGAAAGGAACGTGCTCGTGATACTCTGCGTGAGATAGCTTCAGTGGCAGGTGATGGAGTCACAGGAGGTGGACCCTCTTTGGAAGACAGCATCACAAAGTTCTGTGAGAGGGAATGACTGTTGGAGGAAGGACAAATAGATAGGGCAGGAGTCCTGTGACACTTGGGAGAGATAGCACACTCTGGCCCTCCACTAGGAGTTACTACTAGAGAGCGCTGTTTCTTTGTTCTCCTTGTGGTCTTTCTCCGTGATGGTCGCTTGTGAGCTCTTCTCTGCACACACTCCAATCCCTCCATTGCTTCTTCACCAATCTCCCTGCTGTTCAGAGTAGGGAGATCAAGAGGAGTGGCAGAGGCCAGCTCTGAACACAACTCTGTCTCACTCAACACTTCCTCCAAGTCGCCCATAATGGAAATATGTCCTTGTTCAAGTCCAATGCTACCAGAATAGCCACCTCCATCCATTGACATTGCCATGGAGAAATTTAAGGAAGAGAGCTTGCGTGTCACTTCCATCTCGTCAGGGTTGTGCAGAATATTAAAAGGTGTTTCCAGAACTTTTTTAGGTAAGTCAGTGGCGAGTGTTAACGCAGAAGACGAAGTGGGTAAGCTAAAAAAACTCTCCTCTTCCTCCCGACTATTCAACGGCTCTGACGACCCTCGGTCTAAAGAGAGTTCAGGCTCCGACTCGTGCGCGTCGTCCGGGCGAACCGGGAGCACTGACCGTCTCTGCTTTCGGTGCCTGTGGACTTTCTGAAGTCTCACCATATTTATTGGACCACCATATATGTCATGACCTGTTCCTCCAGACGACAGCCGAGTAAATACAGTTCCCTTGATTTGTTTTTTTTTAATACCCCACCCCCAAGTGTTACTTGACCACACCCACTTCATTATGTGCGCCTTTGGATATCTCTCATCCGTGCATGTTGTAACAGGAAGTTACATCTGTTTTGAACTCTTGATCCACCAAACCTGTGCCATGCCACCACCACCCCTGCCATGCCTGCCCTCCCCTGCCATCATGTAGCTAATCTATACTATGATGTATGAATAGTCTGACTGACTGACTGTCTGTCTGTCTGTCTGTCTGTCTGTCCTCAATTCATGCTTGAACAGTTGAAATTAGACCCACAATCCCATATATATTTAGAATCAGTGTCACCAGGGGAATGTCATAAGCATGTCTATATGGCCACATCCCTTTCTGTATTCAAAAAACAACAAACAACGAAAATGGTAGTTTTGCCAGAAAAAAATGGAGCTACAGGCCAAAATTTTTGGCATTCAGACACAACTTGACTCTGCGAATAACATAGGATGGGTCCCATCTGGCCACACCTCTTCCTCTTTGTGTATAAGGCTAAAAATATCAAAAATGGTACTTCTAAAAAACATTTTGACTTAATCACTTGTTCCACTTTTGTTTAAAAGTTTACATGTTTTCAAAGCAGATTTTTATGACTACAGCCCACCAAAGGTGGTTTGAAAAATCACCGGTAGGGCAGGTTTTCCTCTAGTAATACTTAAGGGTGATATAGTGTAGACTAAAATTGATGATCTAAAAATGAAATGAAACTAAAAGTCAACATGTATGTAATTTAGTCATACATCTACTAATACTGTAGTCATGATCTGTTGTAATCCACTTTCTTATATGATACATTAGTTCATTAAGTTCTCCCTTGTCATGACCTGGTCCACTTCTCAGGCTGTTACCTCTGGCCTATCTCGCCTACTGTCCTTGGTTGAGCTCCACACCTTTTCAACTGCAGAAAAAGCCCCATTAGAATTGTCTATGGCACTCTTGGACATATACTCCCTTCAAAAAGCAACTTAATCACATTCTCAGACATACCATGAAATGAAACAAACTTTAGTTTGCAAGTGATATGAGTAAGTATTGTATGTATCCATAATATCGTCTTGTTCTTGGCCGAAGCCTGTACTATGACCTGACCCAATTCCTCTCTCAGTAGCATGTACATGCTTTCTCATTAGCTGGATGATACCTTCATGGTGAGTGGGGGTGATACTTTAATAGTGAGTGAGGGTGATACCTTCATGGTGGGTGATCAAGCCAATCCATTCAAAACTGCCAGTTTTCTCATTCAAAGTTCCCAAGGAATTGATCTGTGTGACCTTATTCAGAAGTTGTGGTTCCTTAGAACAGTTGTGTACCATACATACAAAGTGGTGGGTTATGGACCGCACAAACAGTGGTGGGAGCTTGTGGGGCATGTATAGCAGCAGAAAGCACCTTGCCTTAAGAAATAAATTTGAAAGGTGGTTATAGTCTTGTTTGCTGTGGAGCCTCAGGGTGCTGGCACTCTTGCTTTAGCCTCCACACTATATAAGTTGCCATGTGCTGAAGTGCCTGCAGGCACAACACTTGCAGCAGTGCACATCTCTGTCAATGTTGCCACAAAATCTTGACAATGTGACTGTATAGCCGTGATCTCTGCAGTGGTGTACTTGCATTTTTGCCAAATGTCAAATCATTTGGAAAAGCATGAATGTTGCTAGAAGAATACCAACAAATAGTTCATATTGTAGCTCTCTCTTTATCAGCAATAATTTATAGAACTGACAATTGAAATTGGCACACGAAAACATTGACTTTTAAAGATTGGATCAAAATTGCTGATACCATCTCACGACTTACTCCAGTGCATAGTGATGGAACACATTTGACTGCACCCCTCAACACCCACACATACGCACCCAAGAGAATTTTTGTAGAAAGAAATTTTAAAATTTAAAGCTAATTTCAATCCTTATTTATTGTACACAGAACTATTTCACAGCCAGAAACAGCCATTCCACACACTCTAGAGGCCCTAATAGCAGTTTCCAGTAAATGCTCCAATATTGGTGGAGCTTGACAGGTTGCACAAACAAATCTACAGAGGTATGCATAATATCTACCAACCCAACGACCACAACCCTTACTCTTTTTTTCTTTTCTTTTCAACTTCATTGTAACCCTCCATTACATTGGGAAGATGGAGTGGAAATTCCAATAGCTATATACATTTGCTTCTGCCAGCAAGATTGGGTTATGAAGAATCTGAGGCACTTTTACGGAAAATATTGTTCTAAATATTTTAAAATTAAACTAATGTTGATTTCAAAATCATCTGTTGATGAGCTTCTCTGTTGCACATGCAACAGAGAAGGTTATAGCAACATTTCAAAATATATTGAGCTCTCAATCAACAAAGAATGGATACACATCAGATATACCTCAAACCTTGTAGGATGAAGTCAAGGGATGAGACATAAGACAATCACCAGGACTGGAACACACACACACACCTTTGTTTTGTTCTTCAATATTGATTTAAAATTTGATATTTAACATGGTGTGTAACAATTAATTATTGACACATACAATTAAGAAAATACAAAGAAAATGCATTCTTACATGAAATGCAGGCAGTACATGTACAGACATAATCGTCAAAAAAAAGTGCTCACAAGACCTCCACCAAAACACCTTGCACTATGGAACTATTACCACTAATATCCAAAGTATACACACAGAATGTGCAATACAACCAGAAACACAACACAATGAGACCACACCCTTTAACCACACCTACATCAGTCGTCCCAATCATCCTCCACATCATCAAACTCAACTTCACTGTCCGAGTCCACCACTGCCTTCCTGATGGAGTGCATGCGACTGTCAAGGGCGTCAGAGAAGAGCGATGCCATTCCACCACCGCCTGTCCGCCGGGGCTCTACTGCAGCAGTGTTGGCTCGCTGACGCAGCAGAGTGCGGGCAGCCTGCAGGTCGTTAGCTCCAAAGGGACGCCCAGAGCTGGCATCTATGGCAGGAGCGTCAGGAGGTTTGCTCAAGGTCGATGAGAAGGTCTCTGATCTGGATGAGTGTTGGCGTACAGATTGAGGAGAGGACATCGGTGGAGGAGGGGGTGGGGGAGGAACTCCACCCCAAGAGCTTGACATGCCCGAGATAGGGGGAGCAACTGGAACTGGACAGGGGGGAGGAGGAGGAGGAGGAACTGGGATTTCACTGATGGTCACAGAAGGCATGTGGCTGTCTGCAACAGTGTTTCCTTGCAATGTGGGTGTGTGGTTGAGCTGGCCACCACTATTCACCTCATTTTGCTTTCGCTCCTTCAAGCGCTTGTTGCCTGCTGGTAGGACAGGCTCGTCCACTTTAGGAGGGAGAGGGGGGAGGGAGGTGTGGGAGGCCGAGTCCTTGGGTGGGAGAGGAGGATGGGTGGTGACAGGAGTGGGTGGCATAGGTGAGCGGGAGCCGTTGATGGGCGGTGGGGAGCGTGTCGAAGACAAGCGATGCTGACCTCCGACCTTAGGGGGCAATGGGGGGTTGACAGCTGACCCTTCCTTGGTGGGTACAGAAGGAGAGGGCGTGTCCTTGAGGGGGAGAGGCGGTTGTGCTCTGGAGGGGGCGGAGTCTTCCTTGGGAGGTAGGGGAGGGTGAGTGTGTGTGGATGTGGTGTGCTCTTTGGGGGGCAAAGGTGGAATAGAACTAGAGGAAGATTTGTCATGGGAATTGGCCCTGAATTGCAAGGCTCCATTCTGGACATATTGTTGAGGGAGGGACTCTTGCCGCCGAGGGGAAAGACTTCGGGTGTGTCTTGGGTTGAGTCCAGTATTGTCATTGGGAACAGGCAGGGATGGTAGCTCTTTTCTTGCCCTCGATGGGTTAGGGGTGCTTCCCTTCCTGGAGCGCTGGATTGAGCCAAGGGAAGGTGGGGGCTTGGCACTCTTGGGTCTATCCCAAACTGTCTCTTGGGTGTTGGGATTGTAGTAATAGTTCATGTTGTATCTTTCATCCAAGTGCTCTTGCCATGGAGATGGCAGAGGGTCGAGAGCAGGTGAGAAAGAAGTGAATGGTGGCTGGTTGTCTGACGTCTTCCGCGAAGCTAAAGAAGAACAACAACAACAATTAGTTGGATAACAGACACAGGACAAAAACCAAATAGCCTCTTCTAGTATTCCACAGTGCTGACTCAGCAAATATCATTTGCCACCCACAATCATTTCTGACCTTTGTCCTGCAGCTGCTTCTTGTGTTGTTCCTCCAGGACAGGGTCGACAGGGATGGGCCAGAGCAGGAAGATCTTGTCCTGCCCACACTTCTTGCTGCGGATATGGACTTTCTTGTATGAGTCAAGTAGCCCCTTGACAGAATTGAAGCGTCGACGTGGTGATATGTAGTACTGCTTCTCCTCAAAGTTGATTTTGAAGTTCATCACCTTTCCTGCATGGCTGGAGAGGAAGGGGAGTAATGTATTTATACATCCTACAGTGCATATCACATGACCAGCCAATAGTGGAATGCCAGCTCATGTGACTGCTCACCACAGACAGACAGAGGTAAAACACTAGCCCACTCTAGTACGGATGGGACAAAAATAGAGTGAAACCCCTTACCAATAGTCTAACACAATAAAACTATCCCGAGAATTCCTACGTATGTAATTGCACAAGGTGTGTGTGTGTGTGTGTGTGTGTGTGTGTGTGTGTGTGTGTGTGTGTGTGTGTGTGTGTGTGTGTGTGTGTGTGTGGTGTGTGTCATATAGAACTTGCAATGAACCAGTAAAATATCTCAATTTGAAGCAGGTGTAGTCTGCAGAAGGTTGGCTTACCTGACGGCAAGTGTCAGTTGCCCTTCACTGCTGCTGCTAGGTCTGACCAGGAAACAGCCATTCCTGCTGAGGTAAGGCTCCATGGCTTTATGGATCTATCAGAGAGATAAGTCACAAGCAATGATAGCATCACATGAGGATGTGGTGCACGCGCACACACACACTCCCTCTCTCTCACTGGTCAGTTCAGATTGGTGATGTAAGACCTGGGGTTCACCTAGGAGGCCCTACACTAACAGTGGTGCCAGGTGTAGCTGGGGAAACACAGGTGGGAGATTTCTTTGGCAAAAGCCATAAAAATATCACAAATGATGATTTATAATTAGTTAGAATGTTCTTCAGAACTTTTGGCACTCTCTGAAGGAATGTTGCAAAAGAAGCACTTCTCAAGGTCAGGCAGGGTTCACTCTCAGAGTGCTTCCACATGGACTTTCCCACTGCAACAGCACTTTGCTGGGGTTTCCCCCATACCTCGGCACCCACAGTGGAAGCAGATGTTCACTATTACATCATGCTAGCCTGCTGTAGAGAATAACACCAAACCATACCCACACTCCTCTCCACCAGATGCTGCAGGGTGCAGCAGCCATGCTGGTGGCTGCACTGCCCTGTTTGTCTCTACAACAAATCCTTGGTTCTATTAGAGTGCCTCAACAGAGTTCCAATGAAAAAAGAACAACAAAAAAAACAAACAACTAAAGAACAACAAAAAAAACAACAACAGAACAAAACAAAAAACAACCCCCCCCCCCATCTCCAAAAAAAAAAAAAAAGCAAACTCCATAGAGAGTCAACCTGATCTACCGATCTCTCTACGCTAAGGGCACCACTTTAAAACCTTACAGAAAAAGTTGTCTTCACTGATTACTTGAAATGTATACACCCTCAAATCTCAAATCATTCTCTATAACCCCCCCCCCCCCCCCCCCCCCCACACACACACACACACACCCTCCACTTCTCCCATGAACTCACTCCAGCCTTCGGTAGAAACATGTGCAGACTAGGGATGCAGTTGGCATTGTTGTCTGTATTCTCAGGTAAAACAGAATCTATGAAGAAGGGAGGGGGAAACAAAACAGAACTAATAGTAATGAACAGTAAAACTCACCAAAAGAGAGAGTTCATTTCTTATCAATCAAATATAATTATGACATCATGCAGCAATGACTCATCTTGATCCGGGCATGCTCCTCTAGTAGTAATAGTGGCAGATTCCTGATAACTGGAGGGGGTGGAGCTATCATAACCACTCCTAATCATTGCCCTAGTAACCTCAAGGGTAATAGCCCTATGTATAATCGCATCTATAGAATTTTAACAGGGATACTCTACCTAACAAGTAGAGAGGGTGAAAGCCACGTAAGTGTACACCATTACCTACACTTGGTAAGCTTGCAGGCACAACTATTCATTCCCAAGCCTAGCAGTACTTGTTTCCAATCATGAGGAGCTATATGGATATTGACCTGAGGCCAGCTGGGATAGCTGAGTTTGCCAAGTTGCACAGTTTGATGATTATTTCACAACATGGCATCAATCTTCAATACTATAATTCACAATTTGTTCATCTATCTGAGTGTCTGTCTTTGTGTGCTGGACTCTAACTCCTCTTAAACCGCTGGAGGGATCTTCACGAAACTTTCAGGCATTGATTAGAGCACCTCACTGCACGTCCTCGTGAAAGTTTTGTTCAGGTCGGGTGGCTATGGGTGTGGTTGTGTCAATGGGTGTGGTTTGGTGACATGGAACTATCACTAAAATTTGGCATATTTATTAATGTATCATGTTTATTTGATTAACGAGATTAGTGTCAATAATTCCTACATATTACATTAAGCAAACTAGACAAACCTATGGAGCAGACTTCTAAAACTTGGCATGCATACGCATAAGGACCTCTGGGAGCGATGTGGCTGGGTGCCACTTGGCCACACCTCCTTCCTCTAGGCGTGTTAGACTAAAAATGCCAATTTAATTGGTACTTAGGTCAAATCCTTGAACATGGGCATGGTCATACATGGCCACACCTCCTCCTGTGGGTGTGACATTATATCCCAGAAAAATTAAGTTTGGGTTTCTGTTCTGATTGCCAATGGGGTTGGGAAGTATTATGTGCTTTGCCAACCTAAGGGACCTATTCACACACAACTGGATGCCAGACACCCAACCTACAGCTATATAGAGGTCAACTCAGAGAGATATCAGGCTATTTCGCTGCTACTAGAAGCTGCATAAACCCCAACCTTATCATTTAGAGTGGTTCGAAGTTAATTTGGTTGAAATGAGTACAGACTTAGGCACAAGAACTCAGGCGGAGCTTTTTAAGGCTCAGCCAGACCTCACAGAAACATCACAATTACAATCAACACACATATGTTCCACTTTATCATCAATTGAACAAGCATTAATGCTCCGCCATATTATCTGTCATACACACAAATGTTCTGCCTTGGTGTGTGTTAGGTCTGGGGCTAACAGGAAGGAAGGGAAATCCCCAATATGCACTGGGCATTCCCTGATCATCACACTTTAATTCAATGTGTTTGGTCAAGGAATGGACTGTGCTGCACATACAGGATACATACAGAGACAGAGACTAACAAACACTGTCCAACAACAAAGCTTGTACAACATTCAAAAGGGTAACTATATTCTTTTTTAAATACTTCTCCATGGCCAACTCAGATCCACTTTGTACCCATGGTTATGGAGATCTTGAAATGGTTGCTCTAACAACCAACTAGCAATACTCCATCCTGTCTCTAGTAAGTGAAAGAAACTTTGAAGAACATACTGACTATATATGCCACCATTTACTTCTGATCAGACAAACACTGTCGTCTCCACAGAAGGCTTAGGCACGGGCTATGACTAGGGCACAGGCTGGGCACGGGTTATAATTAGGGCACGGGCTACGATTAGGGCACAGGCTGGGCACGGGTTATAACTAGGGCACGGGTTATAACTAGGGCACGGGCTATGATTAGGGCACAGGCTGGGCATGGGTTATAACTAGGGCATGGGCTATGACTAGGGCACAGGCTGGGCACGGGTTATAACTAGGGCACGGGCACGGGCTAGGGCTAGGGCTAGGCTGGGCACGGGTTACAACTAGGGCACGGGCTATGACTAGGGCACAGGCTAGGCACGGGTTATAACTAGGGCATGGGCTATGACTAGGGCACAGGCTGGGCACGGGTTATAACTAGGGCATGGGCTATGACTAGGGCACAGGCTGGGCATGGGTTATAACTAGGGCACAGGCTATGACTAGGGCACGGGCTATGACTAGGGCACAGGCTATAACTAAGGCACAGGTTATAACTAGGGCACGGTCTATGATAGGGCACAGGCTATAACTAAGGCACGGGTTATAACTAGGGCACGGGCTATGACTAGGGCACAGGCTATGACTAGGGCACAGGCTATGACTAGGGCACAGGCTATAACTAGGGCACAGGCTATGACTAGGGCACAGGCTATGACTAGGGCACAGGCTATGACTAGGGCACAGGCTATAACTAGGGCACAGGCTATGACTAGGGCACAGGCTATGACTATGGCACAGGCTATAGCTAGGGCACAGGCTATGACTAGGGCACAGGCTATGACTAGGGCACAGGCTATAACTAGGGCACAGGCTATGACTAGGGCACAGGCTATAACTAGGGCACAGGCTATGACTAGGGCACAGGCTATAACTAGGGCACAGGCTATGACTAGGGCTATGCAAACAATTTCCCCATACTTCTTTATTGACTGCTAAGATTAGTGCTGAGACTCAATTAGATGGTCCAATTATACACCACACTGGACATCACCATGGCATCTAGCAGAGGCCAGTTAAAACAACATAAACTTGACATCCCTAACCAAACACGCTTGCATAAAAAAAATCAAATCTACTTCACTGTTAATCGCTTTGCTGTTGTTTTGTGTTCAACTCCATTTTTATTGTGAATCAATAAAGTGTAGCATGAAAAAAACAACAACACAACTGTGTTTCTGTGTTTACAAACACTGACATCTCTCAGTCCCATGAGTGCGACCACGTGACACATTGGTCTCAGAATAAACTACAATAAGGACAATTACTAACCACAAGAACACTTACCTTTCCTGGGGACAGGCTCGTCCTTCAAGCTGCTGTTGCGTTTCTTCCGCAGTTGCTTTTGCTGCTGACTGAGGACAGGGGTCAACAGACGAGTGTTGACTTCGGCATTAATGGGTGTGTCCTTGTAGTAGTTGAGGAGGAGCAGTATGGAAGGGAAGGAGGTGTGGCTGTGTATGTAGAACACATTGGTGTGCTGATCCCTCAACATACGATAGTTCACCAGTTTAGACTTGTTCCTGCAGATGGTCATGTGATACACATACTGTAGGTCATGTGACTATACACAGTGGAACCCTCAGACATACAGTGGAACCCTCAGACATACAGTGGAACCCTCAGACACAGTAGTACTCTCAAATATACAAAATGGAACCTTAGTGGAACACCAGAAGATGCATAATGGGATCATCAGATATACTTAACCAACCTTCACACATACATAGTATCAAGGGTAAGATTTCTGTGCACTCCTATCAAATCAAAGTGATGTCATCTGTGTACATGTGCTGCATATATCTCGACAGGTAGGAAGTCTCAATGGTGCCAAGCACCTCACACAGCGTCATCCTGGACCGCTCTCCCTGATCCTAGCACAGGCCATCTATCAGACATCATTCCAAGTCAACCCCATCGAACCAATTCCTACCAGACTTTCCATCCCAACTCCCACCAACCCCAACACAGCTACAGTGGACAGGCTGCAGTATGGCCGAGTGGCATAGTCTGGAGCTGCTTCAAAGAAGAATAATCACACTGTAGTGGACTAACTTAACTGGTCATTGATTACAATCATTGATATGTGTTGATTCATGTTGACATTATGTATTATCATAACTAATAACCATAAGCCACACACCACACACCCTGACGTGATTCAAACATGCAACAAGCACAATTCAATGTCACAAGCCACACACACACACACACACACACACACACACACACACACACACACACACACACACACACACACACACACACACACACACACACACACACACACACACACACACACACAGTATGCATGATTAAATAGGTGTGTATTGTATTGTATTATATTGTATTGTATTGTGTGTACATCGCCATAGCAGTTTAGTATCCTTATCTCTGAGACATGATGTTTACTATGTGAAGGTACCACAGAGAAGTGAAGATGGATCAGGTTACAGCTACACACAAGCACTCACTGCACTGGGATAGTCCCCCCTTCCTGTCTTAGCGCACTCTAAGGTGTATACTGTGTGTCTGTGTCCCACCTCCACCCCCCTCCCCCCCTCCAATGAGTATTCCTGCAGACATAGTGAAAGCAAACCTACTCACGACACTTAATTACAGCAGTGAATATGCACAAGTCTGAGAGAGAGAGTGTGTGTGTGTGCTGCGTGTGTGCATTGCCAGCAGTCTCCTGTCTCTGTTGCTATTAACAACAACCTGACATCCATATTGCTGAACGAAATGATTCACTTTCATTTTCATTAATTACTACTCAAGCCAATAACTTCTGTCTGTAGGAAATGTTTGGGCCACACCTCAAACAAACCAACGCACAATCAGAACATCAGATGTTAGCCCAGGTGGAAGAAAGCCTAGATGGATGGATGGATGGATTCCTGAAATGAGAGTGAACGATAAAAATATAGCAGAGCATACCAAGAAGCTGTAGGAACATGCTGCATTGGTAAGTAAGTGTATCAAAGCCGCAGACGGCTGTTGGGCGGGACGATGCAATGCTGAGTTTGCATATCTTGTGCAAGCAAGCTGACAGTATAATACCGTAGCTAGTGAGAAACCTAACAGAAAACGTGCACAGTGTGTGTACTGTAACTGCAGCCATGCTGGAAGAGGCATGCAGGACACACTGAGAGAAGACCATACAACCACAGATGCCCCAGAGGGAAGTGACACACACCTTCAGATATATTTTCATGTACACACCTGAAGATACGTCTGAAGGTGTGTGTCTCTTCCCTCTGGGGCATCTGTGCTATGAAATACTGCCTGGATATCGCCGATTTTTAAACCAGCTGGGCTGAATGGTCCCTGTGGTCCCACTTTAAAAGAAACTGTCCATTCTATTCAATCTTCCCAGTCCAATATTTTTTCGAAACTAATTTTTTTTTTTGTCAGATCACGGGCCAGAGCTGAACAAATAAATTAGTTTCAAAAAATATTGGACTGGGAAGATTCCAATAGAATAGACAGTTTCTTCTAGAGTCAAGTAGGCCCACAGAGTGCTAACCATATAGACTCCATATTTTCCATCAGGCCTGCCTGTCATCCATTCTATGAACAAAAACATTGTGAAGGTAGTTTACATACTAATAAATTAAGTGACAGTACAGGTGCTGTGGATGGCATGAAGCCACTCCCTCAGTGACCTCCTCTAGAGTGAGGTCCACATCATGATGAGGATAGAGCAATGCTTACAAATGAGGTTTCCCTTGCTCCATGGTGTCACAGGAGCAATGGCCCTACCAATAGCAGCACGCCACTAGATAGCTCACGCCCACGGCTGGCAACAGAAAGTCAGTTCATGATGCATATAAATTACGTGTATGTTAGGGGAAAATGTCTGTCTGTTGTACGGCTTTGTGGGAATATCACTCTCACACCTACGTCTCCACATATCAAACTCAAATCAAATGCTGAAGAAAGCAGTAGATTGTCTCTATAGAACACCATAACAGAATCCAACGAGTGTGGGTGCTTGGTGGGTGCTTGGTGGGTGCTTGGTGGGTGCTTGGTGGGTGCTTGGTGGGTGCTTGGTGGGTGCTTGGTGGGTGCTTGGTGGGTGCTTGGTGGGTGCTTGGTGGGTGCTTGGTGGGTGCTTGGTGGGTGCTTGCTGATGCAAGTAAGATTAGAACTGGGAGAAAGAAAAAAAAATCTGCACTGGAGCTTCATCACAGCTGGCTTCCAGCTCAGAGATCAGGTGGTCCAGCATGGGAACTAAATTACAAGATTTGGACAGACATAATCCACTTCATTCTGTGCCTGACATTTGAACAATGTTGTCTGTCTATTCCTTCACACCAACACTGTCAGCCATTGTAGGAGCTCCTGTGACCTGCTAATTCCCCTGTAACTCCACCCACGACTCCTGCATCAGCTGAAACACTAAATGCAGTTTTGATTGGGCATCAGATTGGGATCCTAGCTTCCATTGCGTGGCTCAACTGTCCACCACAGCCTCTAGACAACTCACTATTGGTAATACAGTAGTCCCCCTCTAGAGAGACTCCTCTATTGTAAGACCACCTCTCTTGAGAGAGACCACATTTTTCATGCAAGATGTATTTCCTGTATAAACTTACCTCTATTGTAAGACCACCTCTCCTGTAAGAATTTTGTTGGATTTAAGGGTTTTCTCTCAAGAGAGGGACTACTGTACCAAGTCAATATATTCGGAAAACTTAGTGACATTGTCAATGTGGTTCAGTACATTTCTCTCTACTTCACTTCTCACAAGCCATGATGTCATCCACCCCATGCTTCATGCTGTAGCTGTCTCTTGGGTGAGTTCCTAAAGAAGTGAGATATGTTATCAGTAGTGGGCAGTACATTGAGCTTACTTCACCAACACTGCAACAGATAATACACAAAGACTCGTGGTCTGTGTGCCAGCACAGTGAGTGAATGTGCACTGTCTTGGGATACTGTTTGGTTGTAGTCTCGGTCCCAGACCCCTTTATAATAAAATAAATAAATAAAGTGGGTCTGGTGACTTTCCTGTGCATTCCGTGTTCTTGCGCCGGAATGTAGGTACAGACCAAAATAATTTTATGACATTTCAAGCCAACCACACCTATCGTGAAGGTTCCAAAACTTTGCGAAATGGCAGGTAGACAGGCATCTATCCTTGTAGCAATGGGGAAATTGGGCATCAGAGAGCTGAAGCTGAGCAGGAGTGAGTTAACTGTTTGCTGGAAGGGCATGATGTATTTGCAGCTTTGCCAACTGGCTATGGAAAGTCTTATTGCTTTGCAATGCTACCACACACCTTTTAGAATTTCTTCCAGGATTGGTGGTCTGCAATATCTCTTGCACAGAGCAAGCAACGGTAAGCCATGGGAGCTACTGAGAACATTGATTGTTGATTGCTGGTTGCCAGGGAAGCAGCTGCAACAATCAAGCCCTAGAACTATATATGTATGTGCAAAACATCTGTACTCATAAATATGCAGATTCGGTAAAATAAGTGAGTGGATGTGGCTTTTATGGTTGCTTTCCACGGATGCATAAAGAACACGGAATGCACAGGCAAATCACCAGACCCACTTAATTTTTTTATTATTATAAAGGGGTCTGGGACGGAGATCAGTTTGGTTGGTGGTTGGTTACAGGTGCAGCTTCCCGCCCTTATACCCTCTCCTTCAGAGGCTCCGCCTACAACAAGTAGTAGCTCCAGCTGCCATGCAGTGAGCAGCTACTGCAGCACAAGCTATGGCCCCCACCAGTGACACACACCAGAGAGACCACTGGCACTCTTCATCAAAACCGTGAACCTTTTCTGGTGGAATGCAATCATCGAAAATAAATATTTTTGTTGTTGAATGCTAATGGTAGCTGCTCTTAAGAGGCACAGTCAGAAGTGGCCACTTCAGATATTACTGAATAGAACTTCAGAACATTATCACCATTGTTGTTTATTGGAAACATCAACAAATATAGAAAATTACCTCCTCTCCCTGAATTTTCACTATCTCTTTCAAACTAATACTCATGTCATACCCTCTATAGGAAAGTGCTGGTCCCCCACACACAAGATGACAGTTGCACAGGAATGAAACAGAGCTTCTAACAGTTTACAGCAATTATTTTTTGTGCTCATTTAAACAAAGTTATATTTCATTGGAAGCCATTCTGTTCTCATGCACAGCAGGAAATGCCTTTGCTTTCTCCACAGCTGCTTGATAGGATTTCCTAATTCTTGGAAACAAAATGCTTACTTATTTTTCAATCAAATTCTTAACATTTCTTAAGGCCTGTCCACACTACAAACAGGTTTGTACCTCTCTCCAGCAACACCCGGGTTCAAAAACATTTTCTTTCGTCCACACTAGCATAGTGCTGAACCTGCTCCACATTACCTTCGTGGGCTGAATAATTGGCTGCGCTGAATAATTGTCTGGGCTGACTAATTGGTTTGCTTTTACCTATAGAAATGGGATATTTTATTTTCTGGTGTGCTACTTTGTTCTGGCATTTCCCCTCTGCAATGTCACAAAACAAATGGATAGAGAGCAGAGAGAGAGCAGTTAGTAGCTACACTCCTAATAGGGCACATCAACAATAAAGCCACAGGAATGTTAAATAAATCTGAGCCACTTGAAGCCTACCCTTCTGACAGTTTCAGGTGGAACCGGGTTGAACCTGTTGGAACCTGTTGGAATGAAATTGGGTATAGTGTGGCTGTGTGGAACCCGTTTCAGACCCGGATGAAACCGGTTTTAGTGTGCAGTGTGGACACTGGACAGGCCTTTAGAGGTCTATTACCCAGAACACTTGCCAGTGGTAGAGATGTTCACATTGTGCAAGTAGGACAAAAGAAGAAGAAAAAATCCATCATGGTTGCAGGGGTACAGGTAAACACTGGACTCTGAGAAGGTGTGGTCAATATGGCACCCAACACAACTAACTGCCCTCTAGTCATGCACAGTCAGCACACAGTCATGTGACAGTGACCGGACCCAGTGACTATCCAATACCTCATTCCTCACCTCATATAATTGCTATTATATATAGAAATTCTTGAAAAAAAAAAGTTGATCATATCCACAGGGAGTCCGCTCTATGGTTTGCATTCTATTTGAGCCATTTTTGGTTCTTTTCATTAGAGCAAAAGGAAACGATACAATCTTTTTAATTATTTGATCACTAGTACCAAGAATAACTTTAACTTGAGAGAGAGGGGAGGAGCTTCATCACACAAGCCCATCCCCTCTGGATCTGTCACTGCTTTTCACACACACACACACACAATCACACACACCATCACACACACCATCACACACACACCATCACACACACACACACCATCACACACACACCATCACACACGCACACCATCACACACGCACACCATCACACACACACCATCACACACACACACACCATCACACACACCATCACACACACACACCATCACACACACACACACCATCACACACACCATCACACACACACACCATCACACACACACCATCACACACACACACACCATCACACACACACACCATCACACACACACACACCATCACACACACACACACCATCACACACACACACACCATCACACACACACACACCATCACACACACACACACCATCACACACACACACACCATCACACACACACACACCATCACACACACACACACCATCACACACACACACACCATCACACACACACACACCATCACACACACACCATCACACACACACACACCATCACACACACACACACCATCACACACTTACGTGACACATATAGTGCAGATGACCTCTCCGGCTGCACCTCCAGATGGGCGGAGTAAGAAGTTTCCATCTGACCTCAAGTACGGCTGCATCATCCCTCTAGCCTGCAAGAGAGAGAGAGAGAGAGAGACAGGTACATCATCACCTTCTTCCCTTCCCCCCCCCCCCCACACCCCTCACATCCCATGCCACCTCCAGCCCTTCATCCAACCCTCCCTCTCCCTCTCTCACTCACCTCAGCACTTGTGACATTGTGGTAGCCAAGAATAGCATCTAGATCACCTGCAGCTGGTGCCACACACACACACACACACACACACACACACACACACACACACACACACACACACACACACACACACACACACACACACACACACACACACACACACACACACACACACACACAGTAATTATCATGAAACAAGTGCATATTTGTGTGTGTGTATGTGTGTGTGTGTGACAATGTGAGCGAGTGGTGAGTGAGGGTGTGTGTGTATGCAAGTTTTGTACCCACATATACCATTAACAATGTTTTGCTGCAAATACTGAATAAAGAACTCAAAGATATTGGTGGTAAGGGATGAAAGGGGGCACGACCCAATCCTAAGTCATATGACAAACCTATCCAATCAACTGCAGCAACTTTACCTCCACAAACAACATGGAAACATTGGAGGGTGGGATTATGCACCACACTACACCATACACACACCACACCTTACACACACACACCATACACACACCATACACACACCACACCATACACACACCACACCATACACACATCACACCATACACACACCACACCATACATACACTTAAACCACACATACCACCGACACACTCTCAATCTCGCACGCACGCACGCACGCACACGCACACGCACACACACACACACACACACACACACAACTACAAGTGCTGGAGTAGAAATGTCTATGCAAGTTGTGTTAATTTAACTGAACATTAATTGTATTAGTCTTAAAACTTTCGATGTCTCCCAATGGATATTTCAACTCGATCTACAAGGTCAAAGCTAGATAAGATGCTTGAGTATGCTACATGTACCAGTGGAGGCAGACCATGGCTATATGCCACAGATATTGGACCACTTACATCTCTGGCTTTTAAATGTACACAAACAATACACATAGCTTGATCCACAATTAAAAAAATAAGCTAAATTTTTTAATTAGGCGAATATTCTTTAATAATATTGACACACACCAAAATTCTTGATCTTCAAGTGTCCATTTTGAAGGCAATGACCTCCAATATTGGATAGTAACAACATAAGGAGAAATAGTTATATTTGTTAACAAACAACTATATTGAATTTGACCTGTGAAAATATAGAGGGAACTTGCTATACCGATGTAAGCCACAAGTTAGATGATCCTTTACCAATTCAAGCCCCCCCCCCCCCCCCCCATCTCCTCCCCCACGCCCATGTTGTTTCATGTTGTGTGCTGAGTTAAGTGATCACTAATCGTTAGCACTGTTGGCTGATTGGTCGTGAGGAGGAGAATGGGGGTTTAAAAACAACAACTTCAATTGCATTTTCATTCCTTTAGAAGCTCTGCAGGCATTTGTCCCTACTGGCTGGTGTGTGGAGTGAGTGCAGTGTCTCCACCATGTGACCCGGTCTCCTTCAAGATGTTACAGTTTACACTTATCCACGCAGTTCCATATACATTTTCCCTTCCATTTTGCGATACAATGTATAAGTTGTAAGGACATGTATTCACTGATATAAGACGCAGCATAAAATATAAACAAATTGAAGTGAATACGACTAAAACAGCATCCAGAGAGACCATGAAGACAAACCGATACTGCAAGTTATGCCTGATACCAAAAAGAAAATGTTTGTAGAAATATTTTCATAAATATTAACATAAAATTGTAACTATTCTTTGAACCTCTGCTTAAGATCAGCTCCACATCAGACCCTCCCCACATCAGACCCACCCCACATCAGACCCGCCCTCACATCATCAGACCCGGCCCACATCAGACCCGGCCCACATCAGACCCTTCCCACATCAGACCCTCCCCACATCAGACCACGTCCACATCAGACCATGCCCACATCAGAGTCGCCCCAATATTGGTTGTGCTCTGGTACAAGTTTAAGCTGAGATAAATAAGTGTTCAATTTCAGGGATATTTGGCCACCATTTTAAAACCCAAGATAATTGATATCGAGAGTGCTATCACACTCCAAATGACATTTTGTAATCACAAGTACCTACGAATACCATTGTAATAATCACAAGTACCAATGAATACCATTGTAATCACAAGTACCTATGAATACCATTGTCCTACAATGCTGGCCTAATTCACGTCTAGTCTGCCTGTCCACAGCTGGACTAGATGTGAATGGACAGACACACCACATGAAGAGCAGTGAGAACACACTGTCAACTAGTAAATACACTTTCAGTTTTGTTAGTCTTGGCATGCCAGGACTATCACACAAGGTGTTATTGTAACCATGTGGGAGTGCCTTCATTGTGACCTTGCTTGCACATGCCCACAACTGCAGCACACTCCAGAAGCTGTTAGGCAATCTTTTCTCAAATCACAAGATTGGGTTAGTTCCTCAGACTTATCATGAGATTAGCTGCTGGCAGGATTGTTGTGGCAACCAGCACAGCTGTGGAAGTGTCTTGGGTACTTCCACCACTTCCTGGTCATTAGGTAAGAACTAATGGCTTGTCACACACGTCTGACCATGTCCATCTTCTTAGCTGGAAAGGATCTTGGCAATTACACTGTTTAGGGAATCAAATGGGCAAATAGCAGAATAACCATGGTAACTCATCACACCAAGACTAGTCACCAATACTGTCCCAGGACTGGGGTTCCTCCCATTGTAGAGCAATGAACCCTACCAGTGCAGTTGCCAGATCTTTCTCAGCAAACAATGGATAGAAGTCAAGCTAAGTGAGCCAAAGAAAGAACATCACTAGCTAAGAACATAACCTCTGTGATCAGGCCCAAGCACAAACATACTTTAAATCCAAGAGGGTTAGGTTCAAAATAGGATAACCTTCCCTGAAACACATCAGCTGTTCTGTTCTCCCATACTAACTGTTACCAATTTCCTTGTTAAGTTGTTAATTATACTATTTGAGCGCTAGTTAGTTACTATATAAAAGATATTTACCCACTTAGTTACCATAGGCTTCTTAAATTGGCTAAATATGAGAGCACACCAGCTACAACAAATAACAAGGTAACAGCAATAGCTGCAAGTAAGCAACCAATAATATCCTTTTTCTGTAGCTACTTCTTAAACCCTGATCTAACTCACCCATAGCAGGAGATACCCAGCTTGGGCTTTCTAAGGAAAGTTGGAGTGTAACTCTCTCGGAGTAGCTGCTATAGATTTTCTCTCCTGTATTGAGCGACCATAGAGCACTCCCTTCCCAGCACCGATAATTCTGACTGATTTGTAATTAATCACATGACGTAATACATCCTGTCCCCTTCAATGAAGGGCCAGATTCTGCTGAGGTGGGGAACAGTGCCAACCTGTGCCTACCACTAGATTATCGTTCTGCTATCCCATGTATGTGCTTGTTAAGGTTTGCTGCCATTTTCAGCTCATGAGGAAGATGTAAGAGGCATTAAAGACTTGATCTGAGAGGAAACCATAGGAAGGAACCCTTCAGGTGTTCCGGTGTTGTTTACTCAGTGTTCCCACACAGCTGGTGTGGCTACATGTAGTGCCCATGTGCAAACAGTGCAACTCCATAGTGCATAGCAAACTTTGGTGTCTTCAACTCCAAGTTTGATACTTTCATCTTTCAAAACTTAGCAACCTGCAGTATCTTCTTCAATTCCCAGTATATACTGACTCATAGATCTTGAAAATCTCAGAGATTTTGAAAGCTTTCAATGCCTTCAAATTGAAGCATATATTTTGTAATTATCTCAGAGACTGTGTATGGTGTAAAGTTTCTTCACCCTTTTTCAATTTAATATTTTTCAATTTAATACTTTTCAATTTAATATTTTTCAATTTTAATATGATGATACTCTGGTTTATCTGCCATATATATTCATACTGTGACAATAGCATCAATTCCCCCCCCCCCCCCCCCCAATTAAAAAAAAAGAGAGGATATTTTAACATTTTTGATATTTAAAGAACTAATATACAACACTAAATGTACATTCATGGCAGTGAACATATATGTCTTGTACATGTATATGTCTTGTACACGAATATTATATTGGTGATTTGGAAATGAGATATATGTAACGCTAAGCAATACAAGCTTGCATCTTACTATATTTCATAATTTGTCTGTCAGTATGTATATTCGCTATCTCCTAGCCACCTGGGCCTATGAGGCTTAAATTTTTTATAGGGTGATAGGGTCACCGTGGGGAGGTTTACGGCTAGTTTGGTGGAGAACAGAGTAAAACAGCCTGTAGGGTTGTTTTTGTGTTTAAAAAAAGCCAAAAATGGTACTTTGGCCAAACAAACTCTTGGAGCTATATATTTAAATCTTAGTATGCATACACAAGTTGTCTCTGGGTGTAACATGGATTGAATCCCACCTGACCACATCTCTTCCTATGGGTGTGTCAGGCTAAATATAGTTTATACATGTGTATGCATGTTTGTGTGTATCCACTTCATCACTAAAGCACCATACCAAATAAAACCCACTCTCCAGGGTAGACACGTCCCACAGGAAAGCCAATGTGTTTTTTTAAAGCAAAAACAGATCTTTAAAAAATTCGGATCCCAGAATCCAAAACCAGGCAAAATTGGATTTCATGATAATATATATTAATGCAGCAAACTTATGATACATGTACAGATGTATCAGACCTATAATATTGGAATCCTTTGGGGGGGGGGGGGGGGGGTGGGAAGAGGAGAGATGATGAAATTTAGTGATAATCATGAGATATTTCTTCCTCTACAAATTTACATTTTCCATGAAGAATAGTCTCCAAAAAATATATTCTGAACGTTGTAGCTATTCTCCTCAAATCCTTTCCACCATTTTAGTTCAACTGATCAAGAAGCTGATGAGTCCCCACGTGACTAATTGGAAATCTCATGGTTGATTCTATTCTTTGAAAATAGGCTTTATATTTCAAATCAAGCCACACCCAAGAAATATCAGATGGTCATGTGCATTCTTGGCTCTGCATCTGGTAAGACCAAATGTATTGGCTTGTTATTTAACCTCATAAAGTAAACTGGTCTTCCCCCACGATCCCTTTTTTTTTCTTTCTTTCTTTTTTTTTAATACAAAAATAATAGCTTAAAATTTTTCAGTATTTAATATTTACGTATGCTACTTTGATTGAGTAAAGGACTCTGACTGACTGAGAAACTTGTTCCCTGATTGGAGCCTTTAAAATATTTCTTTTTAAAATTAAATCCTTCTGGATGAAGATTTAGGTGGGAAAAGTGTATAGCTATACCAGAGGAGGCAACAGCTGAGGGAGAGAGAGAGGGGTTGTTGGAGGTTGGAACTTCCATAAGAGATCTTTGGTTGCTGCACTGTCAGTCTGCTGTCCTGAGTATGGTCAATGGTTAGTTTCCATAGAATAGGATATATCCAAAAATTTTTGCCCCATAATTTCATATTAATATTAATGAAACTCATTTAAAGAACATCCCCTTAATTAAAACAAGAATTCTACAATAAATTGCAGTATTTTCGGTACTTCAAGTGCCACTTCTGAATTAAATTTTCGATGTGTTGGCTAGAAGACCCTTTACTGTTATTGTAATCCACATGTCACAAATTGAATATATTTTCCCTGTAATTAAGGACCATATCCAGTTGGAAACATTATTTGGTGGCACTTTAAATAGAGAAAATATGGTAGCTCACAAGCAGTGAGCTTGTGTCCCATACCACTACACCACAAAATAAACAAACCCACCAAAAAATAATTTGAAATGTTTGCATTGGTTTTAATCTTATTGTGTAATGGTGTGTGTGTGTGTGTGTGTGTGTGTGTGTGTGGGTGTGGGTGTGGGTGTGGGTGTGGGTGTGGGTGTGGGTGTGGGTGTGTGTGTGTGGGTGGGTGTGGGTGTGGGTGGGGGGGGGGGTCTGTCCTAGTTAAAAGTGTGAACCAGTGGACCAAATAAGCTCAAACTTTCAGAATGGATTCCTATGGACCACATCAACATTTTGGCTGAATTTCACCTGGCCACACCTTTAAACAAAAAAAAAAAAGGGACCAAAAATGGAAATTTGGAGCTGGGGATTGTTGGTTCAAACCAAACTGGGAACGTTTTTTTTTCCTACTTCATTCTTCATCCCACCTCCACATTCGTTTTTTTTTAAAGTTGACCATCTTTGCTGGGCTTGCAAATGCAACTTTCTAGATTGTTCAACGTTTAAGAGCAATTAAAAAAATAATAATAAAACTTTGGAGACCACATGCCAAATTTTAGCCTTTTTGGTTCAAGGGTTTGGCTGGCACCCACATACAAAGTTACAAATATACTTATGAACCAAAATATGTTAGAATCTGTGCTGTCATGCCTTCAGCAATACATCGTCATTTTCCCATCCATTTCATATAGCTATATTCACCCATCACTAATTTGCTGTAAATCTTACATGAATTAATGAATGTTAAAGCAATGCATTTGCTCCAGCTCGCCCCCATTTTATAGCTATATTCATATACAAATTGAAGGGGAACCTGAAGGTAACTCAAGACTACTTTTTTCAGTTGATCCTTAGCTAGTCCACTATGCCTGTCTATTTCCTAGTTATCATCCCATGGGCCTGGTAAGTGATGTGCTAGTCAATACCAAAATTTTCAAGAATCACCATGGCATGACCAAACAGGTAAATCAAAGAAAATAAATAGTGTATTGCGTTGGCGACAATTTACCAATTCACACCAATTCACCGGACAGCCAGCAGGGTATCATACGACCCTTTACCTCTAACGTGGAGGAAGGATTGAGGATTCTCAAATTCTCAATTCAAGTTCAACTTTTGCAGTTTGCTTTGGCTGGAACAAGGACATTTTTACCCGGTGTTGAAGAAGAGCTTTTTTTTGTTTGTTTTTTTTCCTTCCTGACAGAGGGTGGCAGTAGATAAAGCAACAACACCAAAGACTGGTATACTAGGGAAATCCTCTACATTGAGAAAAGAAGTCATAGATATGATGTATTTGTATCAGAAGCTCAAGCAAATGCTGTGGCCTGTTAAAGGTGCCTTGCAATGTATCCACATGGGTTCATAACACCTCATTTCAACCTCCCTTTTTTTAAAATTCAGAGTCCAGTGATAATTCAGGGACACCAGATAGTCCAAGCGCTTCAAGGACAGAACTTTGTAAAGAGACCACACCCTCCTCTCGGGAAGCTGTGCAGCCTCAGCGTAGGTTCTTTACAGGGGTGGCTAGTTCTGTCTCCTCCAGTAGTGGCATGATCAACAATTATGTCTTCTTTGAGATGGACGTGGTGTTGGGAGGCATTAAAGTGGAAGTTGGAGATGTGGTCTACGTGGAGGCAGAACGCAAGCACAGCAAAGCTGGCTGGACTGCCACTAGGTCGGTGTGTTTCATAGTTCAATATTTGTCTATGCATGGGCCATGCCTAATATGGTCCTCCTTATGTGGTCCTGTGGGTGTGGCTATGAAAAATATATACAACTATTACCACACCAACATGTGGTTACTACTGCTCACCCAGTTATTTGGGAACCACATGCCAAATTTCAGACTGGTTGGTCCTTTGATTAGCTTTTGATAACCAAACCACACCCATATATGTGTAATAATACTTACCCAGGTACTTGGAGACCGCACACCAAATTTCCATCTTACTGGTCTTGATCGACTTTTTGCAGCCAAAACAACTTCCTGTGTGTGTGGCTATGAAAAAACCACACCTAGTACCATACCCATATATGGTTAATAATGCTCACCCGATTTCTGGGAGACTACGTGCCAAATTTCAGCCTTTTTATTCCAAGGGTTTGGCTATACATACATACATACATACATACATACATACATACATACATACATACATACATACATACATACATACATACATACATACATACATACATACATACATACATACACATACATAGGAATGGAGGAATGCAATGCCGTACCTACGTCAACCCCACTCCTCGTGTGCACAGAAGTAAGCAATTGGAGTGACCAATTGTGGTTGATATAGGTACAGGGTTGACATAGATACAGGGTTGATGTAGGTACAGGGTTGACATAGGTACAGGATTGATGTAGGTACAGGGTTGATGTAGGTACAGTGTTGCGTCCCTCCATTCCTACGTCCTCTTTTTTTTTATTAGGAACAATTTCTTTGTGCTTACTTATTTTCCTCCTTTTTTTGTTGAATGTGTGGAAATGGTGTAAAGTATCCTCTGATAGACAGTGTCTGCACTAGTTGAATAAAAAAGGAATGTATCCCAACTAGGTTAACTTTTATAGGTGTGGCTATGACAAACCACACCCACTCACACACCCATAGATGGTTCATATAGTTCATCCAATTACTTTGAACCTCTGCGCCAAAGTTTTATCTGATTGGTCATCTGATATGTTTTGGAAATCAAAACAACTTCCTGTGGGTGTGGCTGTCATGATGCCACACTCATAGGTAGTTAATAGCAGTAATCCAGTTATAGCTCGCATGCCAACTTTCAGCCTGATTGGTCATATGATTGGTTCTCCTGACGCCATCCATCTGTGGGTGAGGGTGTTAGTTGGTCCACTGGCGTGGCAGCTAGTCTTGTACCCACTTCCAGAGTCACTGACAGGAATTGACTGGCAGAGCGGCCGGGCTGGCCATGTTGTTGTCTGTGTGGGTGTGTTTATGTGTGTTTGTTGTCTTGGCTCTGTCCAGGGTGGAGGTCACCTGTAATTGGGTCCCTGAGGGGGCCTCAGACGTGGAGGTGGTCGTGGGTTACATTTCTGGCTTGGGCGGGAAGAGAGGTGTGGTCACATGCGAGGACAGGGAAGTGTCCTTTCCAATTGATGTAATGCAGTATGTGAATGGCTACCGGCCGCATGTCGATGACTGGGTGAAGGTATGTATGTGTGTGATCATATGATCATGCATGTGTTGGGTTTCTTGATGATAATCAGTGGTGGTTGAAGGTGATGTGTGTCTGTAGTGTCCAGGTAGCCCAACTCAAGCCCCTCCCCCTTCTCTCCCTCCCTACACTAACTGGAGGTGTGCTAGTAATCAGCTGACGTAGCACTTTCCCAACTTAATTAGCTCTCAATGGAATATTTCATGGAAACAATCTAATAGCTCCTTCTGTCCAGTGCAGTGGATGTCCTAGTTATGGATCTGCATCAAATGGCCTCCTCACTTTTGGTTTCGGTTATAACCTATAAGAGGCTATTCCTAATCCCAGCAAGCTGGCTGATATAAGAACTGGGTTATGTGTGTGAAATTTGGAGGCAGAGGGGGGATGGTGGAATTGATATTCCAGGGGGGGGGGGTGGAATTATTCAAGGGGTGGGGGGGGAGATAGAATGTTTGAGGGAGACATTTTGGTACGAGAGATTTGGAGGTTTGAGTGATGTTTGTGGGGGTGATGTGGATAAATAGGGGAGGCATTCATGGAGGAGGTTGCAGCAAGGCATGTTCACTCTCTCTCTCTCTCTCTCTGCTCTACCTTTCTCTCAGAGGTCAAGACTGAGCGTACACCATAATATCCCAATAGAGGAGGTGTACTTCCCCTATATTTAGGGGAACTATACCTTTCTATTAAGATATTATAATGTGTCTATTAAAATTTGCATAATGGCATGTGTCTTAACCACATATGGTGTATGTCCTGTGGGAGGTGTGGTCAGAGGGTGTGGTTATTTTTCCTGTGGTGTGTTCTCTGAGGGCAGATGAGAAGCTGTTAGACTCCAGTCATTGTCTATGAGTCTGTCGTCTCTAGGGTCCTGTTGCATGGAGATCCTTACCAACTATAGCATGCATACCTACATGTGGAAAGCATGTGACTGTGCATGTGGACAGCATGTGACAGAATGCTTGTTTGTTGTATAGTTATTCCTGCTTCATCAGGATGAGGAAATTGTTGTGAACGACCTCCAACCTCTACGAGAGCAGACAGTACATAGTGCAGAGGTCACCCACATATCTCACGGTTGCGGCATCATCCAGAACGACACCTTCTTCACTCTCTCTGCATGTTGCCATGGTTACCACCCGTCTAAAGGAGACCTAGTGAATGCTGAGTGTGTGGAGTACAGACACCATCGCAACAACTGGAGGGCATTCATTGTCACCAAGCAAGTGGACGAGAGGTCAGAGGGAAATGGCGTAGTTACTTGTCCACTCCACCCCATGCACTGTATATCAATTTACAAATAGCACAATTTTTATTTACAAAAGGACACAATTTTGTTTAAAATTAGGAATGTTGAAAAGTTTTAACCATAGCATAACTGCTGGTATTGTTGTGTTTGGCTCTCAGGTGGGTGAGTGGGTGCATAGATATTGTAGTATATGGATTGGAAACTGCAATAAAAACCCTACAGAGTGACGTCACATCCTGTTCGTATCTGTGTTACGGCTCTAAAATGAAAAAGAACCTTAGCTCTCAACTGATTCACTCAGTTATTAAACTCTTTCTAGTCCCTAGAGGGGCAGGGGGTAACATAGGGAGGGTCCCCTTCAATTAGTCACATTGTACATACCCAGTGAAAAATTCATAGAAGTTCTTGAAGTAGCATTTCTGGCATTCTGTACCCTGGGTGGTTTGTGCTCCTAAACTTTGCATTTTTTTTTTTTTTTTTTTTTTTTTTTTTTTTTTTTTGGTGAAGTAAGATTTGCTTACTGTGTTTTATTCATTGCGGTTACAATTGTCTTGGTTCAATGCGTTGTTTAGTGAAAAGAGAAATGTAATACTTGGGGGGTTATTTTTGTAGCTACACCCCAAAAGGGTCGAAATAATTGTTCCTTTTTGTGGGGATTTTCTTCTCGGAGTCAACTTGCTGCTCAGTAATAGGAAGTTCTGATCCCTAGATATATGTCCAAATAATTGTTAGAGTATTTTTTTACTTTGATATAGGCCAGAAACTCACTCACCAGACAGTGCCACGCTAAGGCATTTACCAACTGGACTACCAATTTAGCCACTAAAGGTTACTGCACCTCTGAGTATATGCAAATATTCTGATAATATCTGGTATAGCGTAACACGGATGTTTCATGCAATCATCACTCTTTCCAATCCCTATACTATAATATCTATGGTGGAAGGAGGGAGGGGTGGAAGAGGAAGGGGTGGAGGAGGGAGGGGTGGAGGAGGAAGGGGTGGAAGGAGGGAGGGGTGGAGGAGGGAGGGGTGGAGGAGGGAGGGGTGGAGGAGGGAGGGGTGGAAGGAGGGAGGGGTGGAGGAGGGAGGGGTGGAGGAGAGAAGGGTGGAGGAGGTGGAGAGGGTTGAGGTTAGTTTAGTTCTTGACACTACACTAATGTATGCTGTATTGATAGGGTGGCTATTGTAAGTGTTCCTGTGCTCCATTAGCTTGACCTAGCCTTGCCTTGCGGTCGGGATGATCTCTCTGTTGAAAATAGGCTCACCTCAAATATGCAGACACTCAGCTATAACGTCAGAGTATGGTCGGGTGGATACAGTAGTGTCTCTCTCTCCACCATCTTGAGCTCAGACACCCATGCTGGCTACAGTTCTCTTTCTCTCTCTCTCTCTCTCTGAGTAGTTTGACTCACCATTCACTGAATGTGAGATCATTTAAGTTCCCTACCAATAACTGATATTCTTTATGGACAGTTGAATTATTAGATTGTGTGGATGTCTACAGACAAGAGTGTTGTCATGGTATGGATCACAGGGCAGGTGTTGCCTGGTAAAGTACAGTGGCATGTACGTGTGCCCTGGGAGAGGTGGGGGGGGGGGGGGGGGGGGTGGGGGAGGTGGGCATGACAAGTGGATACTTGGCCAATTTGCCCTGACATTTCTAGTTTCCTTTACTATTATATGGAATGGAACACAATTTGAAAATAATGTGATTTGATTCCATGTATTTTTTTTAGAAAATCACAACCCATTCCAGAGGTTGCTGCAATGAAGTCCATTCCCAAACCACACATTCCTCTTCTAGGGACGAATGGCATAGTGTCAGTCAGTCATGGGACTGTTCACATGACCAGCAGTATTGTTGACAGCGTTGTCATGCCCGCCTTTCCCTCCTCTCCCCAAGCCCCCCGGACATCAGGGGGTCCAGCACTGAAGGGCACCTACCAGGAGAAGGTGGGTGCTTGTCGCGTTCCCGGGCAACGGCCAGTGAGGAAAATGGGAGTGCAGAAGCTGTCCAACAGGTTACGCCAGTACCCCGTGCCTGACGAACTGCGGGAGTGTGTGGGGGGCGGAGTGGGAAGAGATGTCATGGCCATAGAGCCATCGCTGGAAGAGGTGAGGGAGGAGGGGCTTTGCAGGTGGGGGGAGGGGCTTGCACTTTAACTCTACTCTAATGTGGCAACTTATAGAACTGTAACAGCAGCAGCAGCATGTAGACAAGTATTAGCACAGACACTGCAGTGGATGGCCATGTCAGTTAGATGCCTACCTCCCCTCCCCCCTCACACACACACACAAACACACACACACACAAACACACACACACACAAACACACACACACAAACACACACACACGGCCCAAGGCTAGAATAGTAGTGTGATGCTACTCCCTTGTAGATTGTTTAGTTCTGTTGTGTATATGAGCACTTCCAATTAATTTGTGAATCACACCAAATTATTCAGCTCACATAAAATGTTTTTAAAGGTTTATTTTTCTTTCTGATTTCTTTGGTTCAACTAGAATCTATTCTGTGAGGGCTTGTGTGTGTGCGTGTGTGTGTGTGTGTGTGTGTGTGTGTGTGTGTGTGTGTGTGTGTGTGTGTGTGTGTGTGTGTGTGTGTGTGTGTGTGTGTGTGTGTGTGTGTGTGTGTGTGTGTGTGGGTGGGTGTGTGGGTGGGTGGGTGGGTGGACCATTATAATTAGTTAGTGTACATACATCTGAGTCAGTGGAGTAAATGTGAGTCAATTGATGTTAGTATTCTCTGTTGATATGAGAACTCACATTACACTATGTGTTATAAATAATTAATGTTGTCACACACACACACACACACACACACACACACACACACACACACACACACACACACACACACACACACACACACACACACACACACACAGCCTCTGTGCATGGAAAACTATGTGGCCAGGTTTCAGGCGCTGCTATTCCTGGAGGAACTGCAGAGAGAAGAAGATATCAGAATGTTTGACATGGTGGCGGTAAGACAACGTTTATGAACACATCACATGACATTTACATGTCCTGTTGTTGTGTAGGTGGGGCTGCGTCATGTGGGTCCTTATTTGTGTCTCACAGTGCCAGGATTAGCCGAGGGGCGTCCGTCCTTGTTGATAGGAGACAGAGCTATTCTCTGTGATGACGGTGAGGGGGGAGATAAAAGGGGAGGGAAAAGAAATGAACAAAATATTTCGGTCTTTATCAGATGAATTTAGAAACAATTCTTCCCCTTCCATCCTTGGTCCATCTTCCTCTGCTATTTGGCACAGGTCCATTAGGTGCAGCTGGAGTAGCTGTTTCAAATTGAGTGCAAGCTTCTTTTTGTTGAGTTTAAAATTATAGTTTCTTTTGGTGACTACCTTTTACCCAGATCTGTGTGTGGGAGTAGCCACACTGTCAACATTCAAACATTCTATTGCCTATTGCAGCAGCTGTGATAACAACTGCTCATGGAAGAGTGTGTTAGTATGACTGGACACATCATGTGACCAGAATACCATAAAGTTTAGAGTTCTTATCTAGTCTAGTGTACACTCACTATTCTCTTCCTCCCTCTCCTCTCCTCCCTCCCTCTCCTCTCCTCCCTCCCCTCCCTCCCTCTTCTCCCTCCCCTCTCCTCCCTCCCCTCTCTTCTCTCTCTTTCCCTTGTCCTGTTTTAAACTCCTAGCCCAGTCCTAATTATTGTAGATGGGGCTGGTGAAATATTGTACATTTTGTACACGTCCACTTTTTTAACCTCTAGTTCAGCTCAAGAATAGAAGGGGAAAAGAATGTAATAAAGTGATTGTCCTTATTTGTATCATTATGTGATGTCATGAATTGATATAACCTATTATTAATTTTATTAACTATTAATTATTACTGTTATTGTTTACTATTGATTTTATGATTTATTAATGTGAAGGTTGTTATGTTTATAGCATGATTATTATTTATCTGAACATCTTGTTATAAATGAAATTTTATACACATTTTTTTGACATGTTTATTTTGGTAGCAGCTGCCTAAAGTTAGTGACTGTGTCTTCTAAATTGTGGCATGAGCTATGATTGTTGCCATCAATTGTGGTTAGATATTTCCTGGTGCACTCAGTCTCCCCCCAGATGTGGGCAGCTTGGGGTTGTGCCCATAACTCAGAAACGACCACTCTGGGAACCTTTCACATATCCCCAATGTTGTGGGTATTTGCCCTATGGCTACTGTACTTAATGGATGCATGTGCATAATAATGTATGTATCATGTGCATACATGGTAGCAGCTTCAATAGGGCATGCTCACTCATTCCTGCAAGCACAGGAAGAGATACATTTGCCTTCATCAAACTCTTGAACAATACCTGTCTTCTCTCGAGTCTTCACAGATCTCTTCCTTTTCCTTCTGTGTAGATCAATTGTCAATCTTGCTTTTGACAATACCTGAACAAGGCAGCTGGGGAGGGGGGGGGGGATATGCCTGGTAGGTTAGTGTGTCTTATGGAGGAATCTTGGGTGTGTGCAAGTCAAAGCACAGGACAAGGTGCAGAAGAGGTGACATACTTGGTCATGTGGACATGTGGAGGAGGAGGGTGGCAGAACTCCTCAGGAGTGCAAGCTATGGGCAAGCTCTGTGTAGCTAGAAGGTCTGGACCCAGCGGATATAGATTCATGTGTGTGACAAGATTATTTCTATCCTAATGGTTGTTCCTGTCTGTCTATGGAGAATGATACTGGAAGTAATTCTGCTTCATTTCCACTAATAACATCCTGTCACTTCCTTCTTAGGAAACTACATGGACCAGAACTGTGGCTGGATCAACGAGCAAGGACGCAGAGTCACGATGACTTCTGACACTTAGTGTTTCCATGTGTTTCATGAAGCTATCTTGTAACCTATAACGACATCACCATCACCAAGGATTAGTGGAGCTTATGTCTCTCTATCTCTGTTGTTTTAAAACCTCAATTTTTCTTCTTCTTTGGACTATAATCAGAGTGTAAAGATTACCAACAGGCTATCTTTTGTGGTCCAGTAATGCCCCAGAACTTATCATAATATGGTCTTATTGTGGATCCCTTCCATACCGCCGCAGCATTGGGAACATGTCCTTATTTATATGTGCTTGTCCATGTGTTATGTATGTACTGCTTGAAGTTTCAATTGCCTGCACTAAGACTGTCTCAGTTATTGATGGATTGGCTCAGAGTGTATTCCCAGCCTCTGCCACACTTGATCTCTGTGCTATGACTAGCCCACAGCTGCTGCCCTGCAATGTGTGAGAGTTGTTGGGTGAGCTCAGCTGTCAGCTGGTCAGCAGTTGTTGTGTCCGCCATTTTGGGTGTGTATCTCTGGAGCCAGTGAACCAGAACACACTCTATTTAACTTACACTTTGATCCTTGTCAAAAGATAATTGCTGACTACACACCACCGTGTGTGCGTGCATGTGTGTGTGCATGCATGTGTGTGTGCATGCATGTGTGTGTGCGCGCATGCGTGTGTGTGTGTGAAGGTGTAATGAACCTTGACCTAAAGTAGTTGTGTGAGTCCATTTTAATCTTCACTTTATCTGTTCTGTTCTGTTGAATTGTGGCATTGAAGTGCTCCCCACCAACGCCTCACTACTACATACATGCATACATTGTCTCTATTGCACCAACAGGTATCTTCTCTTAATTTTCTTCTATTTTCCTTTGTTTCTTTTTTTAATTTCTATAATCTCATTTCTATTATGTGGTTCTGTAGGTGCTGACGAGGCAGCCGTGCATTGGGAGGGCTACATCCATGAGGTGGGCATTCATTGGGAGCAGTTGCATGTGGGGAGCAGAGGCTTGTGTAGGCGTGTTTCTAGATGCCACGCCCCCATCCCAGCATTGTATGGGGCTTGCTCAGTATTGCCACATCCTTTCCTTATTAAGGCAGGCACCCTGGGATGTCCAATATGGAGTGAGGGGAGTAGTAGTAGTAGTAGTAGTGTTGGTTGGGGTTGAGTAGTTTTCTCTCTATTGTCAGCAACTGTGGCCAGCAGACAAAGATCAAAGCCACACCCACTTATTTTATTCTGTATTTTACACATAATTAACCAAATTTTCAGTATGCATTCTGTGAGAGGTTCTTGTTGCCAAGGAGACCACAAATGATAGTTTTATATGATCTAATGTCTTCCCCAATTCTTTGTGGCTCCCTCACCCTCACCATCCCAGTGTTGACAGAAGGGGCGTGCATGCCTCTGTCCTGTGCTGTAACCTGACTGTGCATATGTGTGTTTGTTTGTGCATAGGTCCGGAGTGGCGATGTTCTGCTCAAGTTTGCAGATCACTTCCATGACATGTTTGATGAGCAGGTGTTTGACGTCATGTTCACCTTCAACAGGTAAATTCTGCACACACACTTGCACAAAGTGGGTGTGGCCAGCTGGACAGGTGTCCAATCACCTTGGTTATTTCATATGCCAACCAAAGCAACAATGAGTTTATAGCTGTAGCTGACCGTCTTCAGATGGGAGTGGTCTCTTATCTGGGAGCTGAATGTAGAGGTCGAAGTTGTTGGCACATGTATACTGTTGCTATACAGTTAAAGCTTTGTACTCATTTGTTGTTGTTTCCACTTCTGTAGCTATAATTGCTGGTATTAGTGGAAAAACCCGCCATATGGGTGGTTTTTTCTTATCGGCCTTTGGCCTCCTGTACTTACATATCTGCTCAATTTGCTTAATGTTTCATATATAGATTTATATGGGGTGGGGGGAGTTTGTGGGGTATTTCTATAGTAGATATTATGGAATGCATCTCTATTAATTAGTGTCCTTTTTTAAACTCTGTGTGTGTGTGTGCACGCATGCATGTAATCAGATTATAGTGTGGTTTATAAACAGCTCCCTCTAGTAATATACTTTTGAATGGGGTCAGATTACAACTTTAAATTATAACTTGTGATTATTCACGAATAGGAAAGACAGGCATATGCTACATGAATTGTTTCTACTATTACTGATTTTACTCTTTTTTTTGTGCTACTTTTGTTAATACTTTTTGATGTGTTATTTGTTTCGAAAATGTATTTGAAGAATGCAGTTGCGCAGAATGCACCATGCAGTGGGGCAGAGTAGCTTGATAGGCCCAAGGGTTCTGTTTCCCAGCAAGCCGTCTATGTGGCCATCTTGTGCTAGTCCTGCTCGCTGGTTCAACACAGACACCAACACTCACCAGCGTGCCGCAGTGCAGCGCATTCTAGGCGGGCAGTGCAAACCTGCCCCCTATATCGTATTTGGGCCCCCGGGAACTGGCAAGACGGTGACTTTAGTGGAAGCCATTCTACAGGTGCTCATTATATGGAGTGTTTGGTGTGTTATAGCAAAGGGTGTGTGTAACTATGGAAAAAGATCATGCATTTTATTAGCATGTCAACGTGCATCACCGACTTCAACCCAATGTGATGTTGGTCCAGTGTGTGTCCCCATAGAGCTATTGTCACACACATGTTGGTCCAGTGTGTGTCCCCACAGAACTATTGTCACACACATGTTGGTCCAGTGTGTGTCCCCATAGAGCTATTGTCACACTCATGTTGGTCCAGTGTGTGTCCCCACAGAGCTATTGTCACACTCATGTTGGTCCAGTGTGTGTCCCCACAGAGCTATTGTCACACACATGTTGGTCCAGTGTGTGTCCCCACAGAGCTATTGTCACACACATGTTGGTCCAGTGTGTGTCCCCACAGAGCTATTGTCACACACATGTTGGTCCAGTGTGTGTCCCCATAGAGCTATTGTCACACTCATGTTGGTATATCATCACAACTGTAGGTTTACTCTCTGATCAGAAGCAGTCGTGTGCTGGTCTGTGCTCCGTCCAATAGCGCCGCAGATTTGCTGGTGAGCACTCCACTAGGATGTGGGTGTGGGTGTAAAGTGCAGTGCTGTGCCCACTCTCAGTTTAGGATGCGTTTAATTATTTAATGGAATTGATATGGTTTATAATTTAATTAAATTGGGAGCATTTGATGTTGCCATGGCGATTTGCTATAAAGGACATGCACAGCATCAACTTCGGCATCTGTCATATTCTTGCTACATAATTCTAAAGTAAGTGGTTCAATATGTACACACTCAAGAAGAACTCTCACAATGTGTGTGTATTAAAGAGTAAGTGGAAGTGGTTATTCTCTGGAGGGTTATGGTGACATGTTTGTTGAATATTCAGTATTTCTGGTCCACTAAGACATTATATGTGTCCTCTACTCCTGGCCTCACTTAGCCCTGGAGTGCACCCCTGGAATGGATGATGTCAGGAGTTATCACAGCTGTAACTTCCCATTAGCTACCACTGATGAAACAATTCACAAATGTGGTGATGTTGCCCTCCATTGTCCACATGTCCTGCATTCACCACATGTACCAGCCCAAACACAAGCTCAGCTGCAGTTGTGGCAGTATGTGGTGGGCACTTCCTGTGTGACTGATGGGGAGAGGGTGGGTGGGGGTGGGAGATTACTTTGCATTGTCTGTTTATATGTTTATATACATTGTTTCATCATTAAAGACACAGAGGCTGTCTGCTGCTGGTGTGATAGCCTCAAGTGACATGACACGCCTCAATGCCATCCAGCGACCCCCCACCATGCCTGACTCCATCCTGAGCTACTGCAAGACTACAGACAGTGCTGAAGTGGCTGCCAGGTCCCGTATCGTCGTGGCAACCTGTTCGACTGCAGGCTACCTGAGTGGGTTGAGTTTGGGGGTGGGGCATTTCACCCACGTGGTTGTGGATGAAGCAGGACAAGCAACAGAGCCAGAGTGTCTGCTTCCAGTGGCTCTACTAGCTGGGTCATCTGGACAGGTAGGGGGTGTGGTCTGTAATGACATCACAATGGAGTTACAATGCTACAAGGTTCTGCTTTTGTTCAAATGTTTACCTGCACCCACCCAATAAGACCCTGTGTACTGATATATCCCATGGGGGGGGGGGGGGGGGGGTGTGGTGTGTATGTTAGTTGTCGTGTCAAGATGCAAATGCAAAGCCCCAGAGATACATTGGATGAGGGCTAGCATTTTGGCTGCAACGAGATTTTATGGTACACCGTCATTGTGGTTTCAGTAGCAAGGCCAGTTGTGGAATTTCAGGTGTGGGTCATTGAGCGCCGTGATTACCTTTAGATTTAATATGCATACCCGTGATATCTGAGGGAGGGAGAGGGGAGGGTTATTGACTGTCAGATGTCACTTAAAAACAGTTCCCTTAGGTATGTCTTTACATGGTTCTTTCTTAACACAGGTTGTGCTTGCTGGTGATCCTTACCAGTTAGGACCAGTGCTTGCCTCTCATCTTAGCAGTGAGTGTGGTCTGGGTATGTCTTTCCTGGAGAGACTCATGGAGCGGCAAGCATACCAGAGGGACGAGAGCAAGTTCAGAGATCATGGGAATTATGACCCCCTCCTGGTGACCAAGTTAGTGCACAACTATCGCTCCCATCCTCACCTGCTTCAGCTCTACTCAGAGGTCAGAGGGTGGGTGGTTGTGCCGCTTCAAATTGTGTTGGAGGGTATGGATAATTTTTGTTGTTATCCTAGTCTTAAACGTTTCTTCCTCTCATCTCCCATGGTTGTTCCTGCCGTCCCTTCTATATTGGTCACAAGCAGAGTGTAGTTGGTGTAGCCTGGATTTCCCCACTTTGTAGACTTGTGCCTTAACCATTGTACCATGGTTTTTATAGTCTTCATTTTGTTGTATTAGTCCTGTGGAACATTATCTAATGACCAATTTTTAGCCTTTTTTTTGGAATGAAAAAATTGAATTCCTTTTTTTTTTTTTTTTTCTCCATCAGGGGTAGGGGTAGTGGTGCTCCAAAATTGTTGGGCCTAAAACTATTCCTGCTGTGGCAGGTGCTAACACTGAAGTTTCGTTCCTTTCGGTCCAAGGGCTTAGCCATTATGCCTAGATACACACGCATACATACAAACATGCACAAACATACAACCACTATAGAGATTAGTTTTGGTTGCTATGGATACCATGTGGTATGTTTTCCATCTCTCCCTGCATCCCATGCAGCTGTTCTATCATGGCGAACTGCAAGTGTGTGCCTCACCCACCAAGACACACCTTCTACTTGAGTGGGAGGGGCTACCCACCAGGGGATTCCCCCTGGTATTTCACGGTGTCATGGGGGAGGACATGCAAGAAGGGAATTCCCCCTCCTGGTTTAACCCTGTAGAGGCTCTGCAAGTGGTGAAGTATGTGCAAGCCCTCAAGGACAACGCCACCTTTGCACCCAGGCTGTCTGAGCTGGCTGTGGTGACCCCTTACCGGAAGCAAGTGGAGAAAATACGACACATGTTGAGTCAGTTAGGTTGCTGTGAGGGAGGCAATGGGGCAGGTGTAAAGGTCGGCTCCGTGGAGGAGTTCCAAGGTCAGGAGCGGACAGCTGTTATTATCTCTACTGTGAGTGATCATGTGACTGGTGTGAGTGATCATATGGTGCCTGGTGTGATTCAGTGACTTATTTGAGTCATTTATTTTGCACTAATTAATAGTGTGATTTTTTTGTGTGCCTTCAGGTGCGTTCCTCCGCACATCTTGTGGAGCAGGACACAAGGCACCATCTTGGTTTCCTGAGCAATCCTCGTAGATTCAATGTGGCTATTAGTAGATCCTGTGCCTTGCTGGTTGTCATAGGCAACCCGTCCCTACTTGCCATGGTGAGTGAGCGCAACATAGCAAGATGCCCTAGTGTGTGTGAATGTGTGGATGTATGTGTGTGTGCGCGCACACATATTTTATATATGTATTCAGTTAAGAAAGGTAATAGGTGTCATGTGTGACATGTGCCCATTCAAGTACGGATGCTACAATGCTCCACCCACCCACTCCTCACTATAGTCTGCTATCCTTTCCACAACCATTTATCTCAGCCAAGTTGTTCTCTACCCAACTTACCTTAAGCAACCTGAGTTTGTTTCTCTTTCCCCTTCCCCCCCCCCCCCCCCCCCCTCCTTTAGTGGGTGGGAGGGAGGGAACACACAGACACACTAGGCAAGTGCTCATTATGCATATTCTTGTATATTATAGTGTATTCTTGTATACTATAGTGTTCCCTTGTGCATGTTATACAGTGCACAGTGTGGTGTGTAGAGACAATGTCATCAAGGTCTCCTGACTTGAAAAATGAGTCTGATAGCTTGAAATGTTTTGTTCCCTGCAACACATTCATGTGGATCTGTTGTCACTGCTGGTGTTGCTGTGCTCTAATGTTGCTGTTGATTGCCCAGTCTTCACTGTTGATATTAGACAGAATAGGAAATGAAATCCTTCTAATCCTGTGTGTGTGTGTGTGTGTGTGTGCGCGCGCACGCGCAAACGTTCGAGGTGAACGCACATCATATTCATTCTTCCTGGGGATGTGCCCAAAGTTGTCTATTTGGCAACCATTAAAAAAATAATAATATACTGATTTAGATAATCCAAAAAATTTAAAATTCTGATTGGGAATTTTGATAGTAAAATTTAGCACACCTTAATTATAAGAAGAAAATAGTCAGGTTCCTACCTTTTACTTAAAAAATGCTTTTAGGGTGCACCTTGACCAGGAGTACAGCTAGTCTCCTAGGAGCATTGTTAGCCACTGTAAGCTCAGTTAGGTGGGGCATATCTACTAGGTACTAAGTTCGATAGTTGGTATTGAAATAATTGGCATAAATGTTTTGTCACATGATTGTCACAAGGTTGTCACATGTTTGTTACTCTGTGTACAGGACGAATATTGGTCAGAGTTGCTGGATTATGCGGTAAAGAATGGTGCCTACACTGGGTGTGAGCGGAGTGGGGTCTTACAGGGAGAGACAGCTGCATCAGAAACAGCTGCAGGAATATGAAATTCAGAGACCCAGCAGTGACAGTCATAGCAACAACTAAAGATGTTAATAATGGAGAATTGGGCTACAAAAACTACAACGGATGATCAACAGATAACAGATTAAAACAATGAATTGTACATCACAATTTTATTCCTGTAAACGAATTCACAAGAGACAGTGTCAGATAAATTTAAGTATCAACAATATTAAAGTTGTTTATCAAATTCTTCAATTTTGTTTCGTGCCATGTGCATTGCTACAGTACACTGTAATACTAAATGAAAAGCTCTGTATTGTACAGTGTGTAATTCACTAGTATACTGTAGAATCTCTCTAGTTGCTGTGAGCATGTCTGTCTGTAGACTGCTCAGACAGAATTAGAGGTTGTAAGGTGTATAGTTCCACCCACACACTAAAATATTGACTATTGGCATCTACCCAGGATTATAAAATCTCATTGGTCTGAACATGGAGCTAGGTCAACCAGCAACATATCACAGAATTTCTCCTGCCAGTGTAACACCCACTGATGCATTATATTAACTTATTGTAGTAGCAATGTCTTTGTTGAGAGGACTTACGCTAGTTCAGAGAGAAAGTCCATACAACAGGAAATTAATTTAACCACAAGTTGTAACTAAACCACAGGTTCAGGAGTCATACACACCACACCCCTTTTTTGGTCTGATATGGTGGTGGGGGGGGGGGGGTGGGGGGTGGTATATTGGTGGTGATAATTGAGGCCTAAATTGTTCCTGAATTCTGATCAATCTGGAGAATAATAGTCTGAGCAGATTGATACACATTCTGGAAGCAGTTTGGTTGGGTGAATTTGCATGATATGGATCAGATTTAGAGAATGGTTGGAATCATTATACAGTAGTCCCTCTTGAGAGACCACCCTTTATCAGACAAAAATTGGTCTTACAAAAGAGGTGGTCTTCCAATAGAGGAGTCTCTCAAGAGGGACTACTGGATGTGTACATTCACTACTGAAGTTACTAGCTCTCATCTGAACGGTTGAGTATAGAGGAGAGAGAGGGAAGAAGAGACAGTTAATGGAGACAACCACATGCCCAAACCAAACTAAACCTGACTGTTGAATGTGGTCAAAGGCATTAAATGTAACAGAAACAACCCACAAGATAATAGAAAGTTCCCTTAAATTAATGATAATTATTATTGGCCCCATAAATATTCACATGAGAATGTTTTATAATACTAGCAGAAAACCTACCTTATTGGAAGATTGTAAAGAGGCCACCTGCAGTGATAAACATGTCTCGTTTGCTAAATGTAGCATGTTACTATAGGGACTATTGATACTAATCTCATTAATCAAAGAAACATGATACAATTTAATAAACATGCCAAATTTCAGTGATAGTTTAGATGTTCCATATCACCAAACTACACTAGTAGCTACTTGATATGAATGAAATTTCCACAAAAATATGAAGTGAGGTGCTCTAATCAATCCATGAAAGTTTCGTGAAGATCCCTCTAGTGGTTTGGGAGGGGTTAGAGTCCTCACATAGAGACAAACAAATTATAAATTAGCAAAAAAACCTGCCCTACAGGTAGTCTGACCCTTTACCAAATCGCTACGCTGGAGAAGGGTCTGGGGGCATGGCTACACCAAAGTTGTTCTGCTACCTCAAATGAGGCCATGGTCAGTTATGTGTAGAAATTAACCACAGATTCCAATCTAGGCTATATTACTAATAGCCACTTCCGAATTTCAGCAGAACAACTTTGATATTGCTGTGTCCCCAGACCCTTTCCCACAGTATGTAAAGGGTCTGGCATAGCCAGACTAACCTACAAGATGTTTTTTGGCCCACCTTTGACAAAGAGAAAGAAGTGTGGCCAGATGGGACCCACTCTGCGTTATTTGCAGAGTCAAATTGTGCCTGCATGCCGAAGTTTAGGCCTGTAGTTACTTCTTTTTTTTTCTGACAAAAGTACCATCTTCGGTTGTTTTTTTTTAATACAGAAAGGGTGTGGTCATATAGATAAGCTTATGATGTTCCCCTGGTGATACTGATTCTACATATATATGGGTTTGTGGGTCTAGCTCGATTCTTTTTTTTCCTGGCAGAAGTACCATGATTGGCTTTTTCAAAATATAGAAAGGGGTGTGGCCATATAGACAATCTCATGACCTTTCCCTGGTGAAGCTGATTCTAATATATATATATATGTGGGTTTGTGGGTCTAACTTCAACTGTTCTAGCGTGAATCACAGATACACAGACAGACTGACTATTCGCACTTTATAGTATAGATTTTATAATATACATGAAGTATATATATATGCATATATAGTGTGTGTGTGTACAGAGTAGTTGTGTTCAAACATACTAGTGTTAACTTTCATGCACAGTTCTTGTCTGTCATCAAGTCTTGATCCTCGCCAGAATGCTCTCCAACTTCTCACTGGAATACACTTGGTACTTGCCACCCACTCGCACAGACGCCATCTGTAGCCATGTGAACAACCCACCCCCAATGTCAACACAACCTTCACAGCCAACACAAAGTCAAAATGAAGTAGTTTATAATATCAATATTGAGCAAAATTTTTAAAAATTAAGAGCGTATTGCATAACCCCAGCTGAACTCAAAGCTGCACTTTTAGCTGCATACTTGCTCACCTAAACTAATACAGTGGAACCTCACCTAAACGGACTCTTCGAAATAGGGACAACTTCTACACAATGGACAAACAGTAAGGCACCAGTCGATTCCCTGCAAGAGCTAATAGATCAGTGCCTCTGAAAGCAGACCCTCCTAACTCCAAACAACATATAAAAGCTGGGGCAGCTTCCAGTAAATCCAATGAAAGTAGACCTAAAAAAAAAAAAAAAAAAAAAAAAAAAAAAAAAAAAAAAAAAAAAAAAAGCCACACCCCCAGCCTTTATTTGTGAAAACATGCCCCAGCCCTTTTGTAAAATTCAAGGAACAAAAGTCTAGAATATTGATGCACATGCTAACTGAGGCTCCGTGACCTCTTGATTAGTGAGATGCACGACTCTGGAAGGATCTCCACCAGTTCCTATAGCCTCTCCATGTAGGACTTGGGAGTCCCTACAGCAGGTACAGGGTGGGTCAGGGCCAGGTACGGGAAGTTCCCAGGCAAAAACTAGCAATTGTGTTCATGTGTTTGCAGTCAATCCCTTGAGTTGATGATCTCTTTATGCAGTACTATCTAGTAATTATTGTTTCAAAAAAAAAAGGAGCATACCTAATAGAGTCACAATTATTTAGTGCCTAATTCTATATCCCTAATCACTGCCTTTGATGCTTTCTCCCCTTTCACTATAGTAAAGGAAATAATCCTTGCATATACTCCCCATAAAGTAGTGAGTAGATCCAATTAGCTGTAGTAACACGAGAGATTACTCACAACATTAATAGATATTTAGTGGTTGATCTTGGGCTGACCTCTGATAGAGGACAACCTCTCTACAAAGGACAGACGAGTGCGTCCCAACATGTCTGCTAGGCGGAGGCTCCACTGCATTCCTAATTTTAAAAAATCTTCAAAGGAGATTAAAAAAAAAAGAAAAAAAAAAAAAAAAAAAAAAAAAAAAAAAAATATATATATATATATATATATATATATATATAATAATAATATGAAATTCAACTCCAAGGATCCCAATATATCATCAGTGAAACCTCCCTTAACTAACCATTCATGATATGGACACCTTCCTTTACCAGACAGCAGGAATAATCTTTGAACTTTTAAAATTGAAATCTAAGTTGGATAGATTATGGTATGTGAAGTGGGCCACACTGACTTGCCGGCTGCCTGAGGCACAGGAAAGCTGAGCTCTCCTTTGGTTGTGAAGAATGGGCTACTGTGGCAATAGGAAGAAGCTAAGAGAACTCTGGAGATGAAACCAAATGTGGTTTCAATATTCATTTCACACATTCAATCGCATAAATGCTCACTAAACACAGACTAAAAATAAAAAACAAAAATACATAATAGGAAAAAAATTACTTAAAAAAACAACAACAAACCAAAAAAAAAGAGAGTTTCTTAGTTATAGGCATTTCTTAGTTCTGGGCTCCCTCAACTACAACAATGCCTGGGTAAGGGATTGTCCACTATATCTCTCATGTCTGTTATTATCCCAAGGATAACTACAACAGATCTTGTGATAATATGTTTTAATCGGGAGTCCCAAATGACTAATTAATATTCATAAGCAATTGTTTCTCAATTAGGTGACACCTAATACATTCATATGTAGGAGTGAGTTTGGTGTCATTATTACAGACCATAAATGCTGTAATGGAGTAAGAGCGAGGGGAGGATATGCCCGACACTCCATCGGTCAATTATAGAAGTTCCAATGAAGAGATGATATAAATGCAAGAGGACATTCACTACGAATAATAACTCACAACTACACAGTGAACTCTACTCGGTAATACATTCAATGCTAAACTTGTTTATGTAATGTAGCTACATCGTGTAACACTTATTCTAGTTGAGCTCACCTCCACATTCAGCGCTGTCAGTTTCTCCTCCATGACTTGCTTCAAGATAATCATCAACTTCTCCTCGGCTTCCACTATAGTCATACTCTGCCCAGATGGACAGACAGACAGACAGACAGACAGAGATGTGGAAAATGAACAACACACAAACATACACTATGAGAGTGCATGAGCCACACCTATACTGCCACGCCCTCCCCAACCTAAACACACTCACAGAAAGAACAACAAATAAAGGAGTCCTAGCCCATGCCAGAGAATTACAACTATAAATTTTTTTCTTAATATTTCAACCTTTTTCTAACGTTTCGTCTGTTTCTTCCAGAAAAAAGTAGAAGAAATTGGAGGAAATCCTTTTCTTCCACCATCCCACAGTTGGGATTGACAATCAAAAATTTGGAAAGTTATCACAAGAGGCTCCCACTGACAGAGGTTCTCACTGACAGGGGCTCCCACTGGCAAGGGGTCCCACGGTACCTTGTGGTAGACTTCCTGCAGAGAAGATTGAGCTCCTTCGGAACCAGAACCAATAGCCTTTGCTTCAAACAGTGTGTACGTCCCTGAAGGGTCCAAGTGCCAGCTGAGAGGATCATGAGGGAGGAAGACAATGGATGGACGGGTGAAACAAACTGGACAGAAAATAGGCAATCATATCGAGATAACAGGCAACACAAAGGCAAGGATTAAAGCCAGGGAGAGAGAGGGGAGGGCAAGGAAGAGGGCCAGGGAGAGAGGGGAGGGCAAGGACTAGGGCCAGGGAGAGAGGGGAGGGCAAGGAAGAGGGCCAGGGAGAGAGGGGAGGGCTAGGACTAGGGCCAGGGAGAGAGGGGAGGGCAAGGAAGAGGGCCAGGAAGAGAGGGGAGGGCAAGGACTAGGGCCAGGGAAAGAGGGGAGGGCAGGGAAAAGGGCCAGGGAGAGAGGGGAGGGCAAGGATGAGGGCCAGGGAGAGAGGGGAGGGCAAGGACTAGGGCCAGGGAGAGAGGGGAGGGCAAGGACTAGGGCCAGGGAGAGAGGGGAGGGCAAGGACTAGGGCCAGGGAGAGAGGGGAGGGCAAGGACTAGGGCCAGGGAGAGAGGGGAGGGCAAGGAAGAGGGCCAGGGAGAGAGGGGAGGGCAAGGACTAGGGCCAGGGAGAGGGCTAGGAAGAGGGCCAGGGAATGGACAGACAACAAGAAAGAGTATTTGGTCTAAACTGTGATGAGAGGAGGAGTCAATGAAATGATATTGCAGTAGAGCTTACAGTTGAGGTCCTTTTTCATCAACTCCTCCTATCAACAGGGCAGTTCCAAAGGGCCGACTCTGAAGCACACACACACGCACAGAACAAAATGAAATAGCCGAAGATGGTCAACAATTTGGCAATCCAATGGAGTGCATTAAACAATGGTACATTGTGGTTCCTTGCAACACGAACTTTTCAATCTACATTCATTGATTAATCCCAATTAAAAACAACTATAAATATAATTTAAAAATTCATTATTAAAAATGATTTTTCGTCAGAAGTGATGACGATTCAAAAAGTGATGATCAAGATTAATTTTGGACACAGTGGAGTGGTTTTAATTAAAAAAAAAAAAAATAAAATAATAAAATAAATAAATAAATAAATAAATAAGCAAGAAATTTATGGGCCAAGCAAGAAACAGTTACTTTGGGCACATTTTTGGGAAAGAAATGATGACAAAATTAAATTATCAAACAAATTGATAAGCCTACTTTCAAAATGGTTGATAGAAAGCAAAAAATATATATAATCATTTGTGAGTTCCAACCAAGAAATAAATGAACCCCACCCACATGTGCAACTGAGGATAAAATAAATCCTGTAAACCTTACATGTATGGTGATAAAATGGTATAGTCCAGTCAACAGCTTGCTATATTGGCTGAGTGGGGAGTGAAGAAAATTGAACAAGAATATCTTTGTGCTTAAAACTTGAACCTAGATACCTGACATGCATACAAATTGACTCCAGCAGTGACATAGGCAGGGTCCTACCTGGCCACACCACTCCCTGGCAGCAACTACTGAAAATAAAAGTTGCGATAATTTTGTGCCTTATACAAGATTGCAAGCAAAGCTGCTGTATATTATGGAAATAACTATGTATACTTATAAAAACGTCTCCATAAAAAAAGGAGAGACATAGCAAAGCTAAATGAGAGGTGGAAAAAATGTAAGAGAAACAGCAAAGGGCATAGGATAGAAATTGGTAAAGGGTCGTTAAACCTGCGGTCTACACACAGTCTTGCTCCCCATATTCCTCCACATGCCAATCTGATATAGTAATTTTTTTTATAAAATAAAACAATTCCTTTTTCTTGTGCTGCTTCAATTGACACGAGCAGCAGAACCTCCTGAGGGGGCTGTAGTCCCAGAGGACAGTCTTGACCAACCAGGAGAGCTGGCCCTAAAGAGGGAGAGGTCTGATGACACTGAGTGCAAAAATGGCAGACATTTAGCAAATGGCACCAGTGAGGGTGAACAGAATGAAATATGACCACCACACTACAGTGTAACTGAATTTTATTCAAACAACACAACCTCACAATTAGTCACACCCGCCCATAGTGACCTATGCAACTGTGATATACCCACTCTTACAATCACTCTTAATGAACCACACCCCATAACCACACACACACACTCACTCACCATGACTTTCTCTTCGTCGTCCTCCCCAAACATCATGGCCAGGTTGGACACAGACTGGGTCACACTCTCCACTGCCATGGGTTCGTTGTAGACGAACCAGTGGTTCTGGGCGTCCACTCGGGCACGGTCCACCATGGTCCGGGAGTCTGCTATCAGTCCACTCATCGCACAGCCTGCACAAGACACAACATTGATACTTTTAGTATGAGACATCCTACTTCAATCAAACCCTGCCCCACACACACACACCACACACTAACATTCAGCACTCAAGGTAGAGCCTGCCCCACACACACACACCACACACTAACATTCAGCACTCAAGGGAGAGAAGTTTCTTAATATTGAATTTGTATAGCCACATGAATACCATGCTGGTGGGGAGGGGGGGGGGTAGGGTTATCATTTTTAAATTTTGTTTTTTTTTGTTTTTTGAGGGGAGATGGGGCTATTCTTCCACAGCCATTAAACCAACCAAGTATTCTTCACCAAGCTGATGCACCATCTACAACAGTATCAGTTAATGGATTGGGTAGATTCAGTGGTAGCCCATCACCTGCAACAAAACAGACGTGGACAGACAACCAACTCAAACGGGTCCTTACAAGTTGGACCACAAATAACACACACCAACAGAGGAACAAGTTCATCCAATAATGTCCGGGAACTATTACACTCCCTCCCAACCACAGAACTCCCTTTTTTCTTCCTGTTGTTTTGACCTCCTCACCTTAACCACCAACCTTGTCTTTAACTTCGAGATGATCACATATAATGTAACGGAAATAGAAATTAACACTAAACCCTCCGACCTCAACCCTATCCACAAACACACGCCTGCCCACACACGTTCACCCACCCGCACACATATGCACGCACAAACCCACCAATGTGACTATCAATCTCCAATATCTTTTCGATGCTGCTGGGCTCCATGAGGGTAGAGGTGACCCTCTTCTCCACTGCTAGGACTACTCCCTCCGAAGTGCACACGCCCACAGCTGTTGATCCAAGCTAACAACATATAAACACAAGAGAAAGAGGGAGATGGGCTGAACAGAAGATACAAATAGCCACAGACATGGCTGCACTGCACACAGAGGATAATTGTGTGGACCTTGATTGCTTCAATGGCATATTCAACTTGAAAAAGTCTTCCTTCCGGAGAAAAAGTGTTAACACCCCTACACAACCAAACACACACACAGTGAGAAATTAAAACATGGCATACATTCAGAATCACCAAAAGAAAATATCATGCACTCTCAGAGTGACTCCCCAACTTGGTCAACTTGTTAGCTGCCAAGCATCTCCACAAGTGCAACTACACGCAATCAAGAAAAATGAAATCAGAATGAAACTGTCTGATTCTGAACAAGAATTGTATCTATATAACCAAGCCAACAATTTTCATGCATAATTCATGGCATTACAATTCATCAAGGTGCTATCACACACCAAGTCATCAATCACCAACAGATGACCACCATTACCCATAAATCCCTTCCTTGACTCAAAGCCAAACCATTACCCTTGGGCAATATTTGAGTTTACCAGTCCCAACTAGTGAGGGTGGTCACCATAACTCGCAGGCACTGTACACAATAAGCATTAACTGAATACATTCCCACTATACTCAAGTCTCGCCCCTGGGGTAGGCTAGGGTTATATTTGAAGAATATTTATTTGAATCTAGCTATATTGTCCTAGCCAACTCTGGCCCTAGCCTTAGGGGTGTGTGAATAGTATGCTAGCCCATATGCTTAATTGGGTGTTGAAGTTCCCTTTGGACAGTGATGACCCACCCACATTGGTAGGGAAGGGCAAAGTCAAGTATTATCTACCTATCCTTGGCCATAAACATCTGTAAACGCCAATATTATCCAAGAACCAGCATTATGAAAGTTTGCATATTTTTTAATTTTCTGTAGGTTAAACTTGGTCTTTAGTCAGACTACACTCAGGCAATTTCTCCATTGTTAGCTAATTACAAACACATGTAAATTTTCCAATACATTACAGTCAGGGGAGAAATGGTAGTACAGAGATATTCTGGAGAGTAGCTTCACAAAATTAGAAATATAACCACACCACCGGGAGGATTAACTCACCTGTCATACTCAGATCTTGTCAGAAACATTTTGCTGAATTAGGTACAGAATGGCCGAGTTGCCCAAATCCCAATTCCAGGTCTTCGCAGTAATCGCAGTAATCGCAGTAATCGCAGTAATCGCAGTAATCGCAGTAATCGCAGTAATCGCAGTAATCGGACAGAATTGGTAATGATCATCATCATTCCCGAAAATATCGGCATGTACAGGCATAATGAAGTTTGAGATCGGTGAGACATAAAGGGTATTCTTAAAAATTTATACCTTTTTGCAATCTAAAGACTTTGCCAATTCTTATTTAAATCACCTCAAATTGGTACAGCTTAGAAAAAGGTCAAAACTTTATGTTTTATGTTTAATGTTTCTATCTTAAGAAGAAAGCTATAGAAATGCCATACTGAAAAACTAATGATGCTTTGTGTCTTGGAGTATTCTCTGACTAAGAGGACTGATATATGCATTAGTGAAAGAATTCTCTAACAATGCACCAGTTTCAGTTCAAACTTGGACATGGCACAAAAGGTTTAGAGGTAGGCTACCTGTGCATGGTGGAAGGACCTGGATGTCCACCAGCATCAGCAGGAGCTTGACTAGGTTTAGAGGTAGGCTACCTGTGCATGGTGGAAGGACCTGGATGTCCACCAGCATCAGCAGGAGCTTGATTACCACACATGACATCTGCAGTATCAAAATCGGCTGAAATATTTTGAATACTTGTGATATTGGTCATGGAAACCACATGCTTTTGAATTTATTGTTAAATTAGTGATGAATAAATAGTATGTTACTCAACATGGAGCCTGTTATTAGTTATATTGCAATTTTGTGTAATTTAATTTAAATTTCTTGTAACACCCTGCGTATCTCACACAATAAAAAACAAACAAACAATGATTATAGTAGTAATAATAACCATAAAACAATTACATTGTTACAATAAAACATTGATATTATTACTTATAATAGTGATAATAATAATAATAGAAATAGAATTATGATTTGTTAACTGTGCCTCATTGGGCTTCTTCCCTTTGCATTCTTGCAGGCTGCACAATGGAGTGAGCCTCCAAGCATGTGGGCTGCTGAAGTAAAAGTTCCACCACACCTGCTGCAAGTAAAAGAAAAGTGTAGAGCATGTGGTAACCCTTTCTCTGCCTTGATTAGCTCAGAATCCCATGCCTCAATGAATGTATGAGCCAAGTATTTGTTGACTGGTTTCGATGATGAAATTTTCCTGTTCTTCTCAGTAGCTTTCTTAAAAACAGTGGTGGTTAATTTTGCATAATTAACATCTTCTTCACTAAGAAGATGCATTAAAGACCAAAATTCTACGGCTTGCACAAGAAAAACAATTTTTTCTTTAATTTGAGTCAATTTCTTGCTATAGGACTCCCTTTCCTTCTGTAGAATGTCCAGTTTTATTTCTAGTCTATTAATTAGAGTTTTTCTCTCCAATATCTCACCTTGAATTATGGAAATTGCTTCCTCTGTAACTTTGCATTCATTTTTGTATTGTTCAGCTGAAAATTTTATCTTGGCTTCTTTATTGTGATTCAACTCCTCAGTAGCAACCTCTACTGGTGGATCTGTTAACACTCCAAAAGATCCGTAAATGGCATTTCCTAAAATGACCTGTTCTTCCTTTGACATTACTTTCATGGCTTTATCTACAAACTTTTCATGCTTAGACTTAAAATAAAAAAGAACAACAGTTTTTCTTTCAAGATCAGACAGAAATGATGCTAGTTCTTCTTTCAACATGAGAAGTTTGCGAAGACAATCTGAAATATCCTGTTTGCTGTGGGCTTCCTTTTTAATGAAATAACGCTCCAGAGATTCCTGTTCAGAAAGAAGGCCTTCCATCCGTGTGGCAAAAAACACTCCTTCACCTTTCAGTTTAACCAGTTCATCCGCAGCTTCTTTTGAGTTACCAGAAAAAACAAACCGAATTAGTGTGTTCAATATTGCTGTGCAACTTCTGCCAACGGATAGAATCTCTTTGCTCTCCATGAAGCCGCTGCACTAAATAATTCGATCAAAAAAGAATTATTATCCTTTTACTATCAGAAGCTAATAGATATCTGCACTGTTGTTGGCCTTTCAGCAATTTATCACCTTCCAGGTTGCCTTGCAATAATTACCACATCCTCAGTTCATCTCCATTCTTCCAAGCTACAGAGCTGACACAAGCACTGCCAATTTGAAGTTGGTAATGTGGAAGGGTGGGGTGGGGTGTTTGTGTGCAAATCAACATGTTTGCACTGCTCACATATTTACCATACCTAGGAGGGTTTCACATTATATTCTTAGTATGTCATTCAGTGACTTTAAATTGGAATTGGAATATAATTAGCTCAAAATAATGGTGGATGAAAGCTGAATAATATTCATTATTAATAGAAGTTTTTATTAATTAAAAATTAAAGAAATATATATATCTGTAGCTAAAGGGAACTCTAATTCAGCTTGAACAGGCTGACAGTATGTAAATGTGTGTATGGTATGCACAAGGAATCTAACATACACACACAGTACATGGCATATAATCTCTAGTTGCATTCTTCATTGTTATACTAGGACTCAGTGTGTACCAAACAAGTATTGATGTATGGTTTCACTGTCTTTCATGTTAACAATATGAGGAAACCTTATGCGTAAAGTTGTTTGTATCATGTCTCTCATGATGATATTCATGTGTATGACAAGGAAAGAAGCTTTTCAATTAGAAATCGGAGAATTGCTGAAGGGAAGTTTTGGCTTATTTCAAGTTGAACTGGGACTATTTATCGAATCAACTATCAGCCTATGTAAACCAAAAACAGCTCTCAGCCTATGCAAACAAACTACAGCTATCAGCCTATCCTATTATGCAATTTTAATGATAGCTATCTATCTATCTATCTACCTACCTATCTATCTATCTATCTATCTATCTCTCTCTCTATCTATCTATCTATCTATCTATCTATCTATCTATCTATCTATCTATCTATCTATACATATATATAAAGACCTAACTATGTAACTATGTTTGTCTGTTTCTCAAAATCCCTCTGTTAAATTTTGACCAAACTTTTAGGGATGGAGGAGACCCACCTGAGATGGCTTTATGCCAGGTGGCATGTCTGGGAAAAAACAGAATCTGTCTATCTATCTGTCTGTCTGTCTGTCTGTCTGTCTGTCTGTCTGTCTGTCTGTCTGTCTGTCTGTCTGTCTGTCTGTCTGTCTGTCTGTCTGTCTGTCTGTCTGTCTGTCTGTCTGTCTGTCTGTCTGTCTGTACCATCATTCCGGCCAAACCGGTAGGTGGATTTCTCTGAAACTTGGCATGATGATAGGTTTTTACCCAACTTTAAACATGGGCTAAAAATTTTGCAAAATAGTTACTATGGTAACGAAAAAAGCCAAAAAAAAAGAAAAGAAGGTATTTTGGCCACTTCTCTCTTAATAATACATCTTCTCCACCATCACCTTTCTTACTGGCAAAACATGTTCAACTACTGGATTTTAGCCTATATTGGCTGGGCAACACCGGATACATGCTGCTAGTAGTTCTTAAAACATGAAATATAGAATCATGTTAGCATTCTTATGAAAGTACACTCTATAATTAAAAAAAAAAAAAAAAAAAAAAAAAAAAATTAATTTTTTTATTTTTTATTTATTTTTTATTCAAAATGTAGAACAGAATGGTATAGAATAATCCTAAAATTTCTTCTCAGTCATGAGTCATCTTGATTATAGTTTTTAAAATGCAATTTTGGATACTAGCAAAATGGTTAATAAGTGAGCATGGCATCCAGCAATCGAATTCTTAAGGAGGAATGAAGCCACCACCATACATTTAGGGATTAACTTACACCATGTACATACTATTGCAGAGGCATTGCATCCTGGAAGAACAAAACCAAATTGAACTGAGAGTTGGAAAGAGTTCATAGGCACCACAAAGGGACCAGCTTCCAAAAAGCATCATATTTTCTTCACTAATTCTAAGATATTGACTAGGCTAATATGAATCATGCCAAAGGGCACAATTTGACTATTGATTTGCAAAAATCCCACCAAAAACTCCTCTTCACACACCCGCTACCCCACCTATCCTACCTTCACCAATCCTACCCATCCCAGCCACCTCATACCCCCACCTACTGATTTGAACAATGTACATGCATTTAGAATCCACAGTTGCTCAAATCTGCAGACAATTTTGGTGTTAACCTCTCTTTCTCATACTGTGCAGTATATATTTGTGGTATTTATGCTGTATACATATATAAAATCCACAGTTCAAATCTGCAGACAATTTTGGGATTAAACTCTAATATCTTGAACAGAGACCAAAGTCCATGTTCAATCAACAACTCTACTTTATTGGGACACTAATTTAGGACATTGCCCATTGCCAGTGTCCTTGGATACAGATATTGGACTTGGTCACTTAACATTGTCCAACAATGGTTCACTCATTCTCGCAAGATTTTAGAAATTCTCGCATGATTTTAGAAATTCTGGCTTCTGCTAACTGGCATTTGGAAACCAATTTAAAGCAGTATCCTCTGTCATAGTTCTCACATCTTGAAACCAATTTGGAGCAATGTGTTTATGATTGAATTTTGCTGCATTGGGAAACCAATTTAACGCAGTGTGCGTGTTGATCATTCAAATTTTGCCGCTGTGGATTAGGTGTGTGTTTTTGCTTACTTTACTCAGCTCAGCCACTACAAGCTTGTATATAAAAAGTTACTTTACCACAAAGGGTGCGATTTGATGCCCTAAATTTGAAATTTCTCAACTCCTCCCAAATTTACGCCCCTACTTCAATTTAAGTTTGTTTTAGAGCATGTTGAATTCTATGCATAATGCATTAAATAGGGCATGTATACATCCCTTGTTATCAAACTTCAAACTTTGTTATCAAAGTCACAGATGGTCCAGCAAATATGACCATAGTCTGAAGATTGTATGCTTGTATCATATTGAATTAAGAATTAAGAATTGAGAAGGTGAGTATGAAGCATATGCTTCCTATTGTTGTAGGAAGTCAAAAATTACATCAATTGTAGGGCAATTGGAATAATTTTTGATACTGGCATGGATACAGGGCAACATAAAATCTTTCTAATATAGTAGAGTGGCATTAATCACTTAGTCTTCCCTCTTGGTCATATAGCAGTTAACAGCCATCAGTGTCATCATGCATCAACCTACATGCATGATTTTCTGTACAAAACAAGGCAAGAAGAAAAGTTTAAATGTCAAACCAATTCTAAGTTTTGCACGACTGACCATTAGTAAAGATAGGCAAATGGCCAAAATCTTGGACCAAAAGAAACAAACTTTTCAGGATTTGCACCTGGCACACCAAGAATGGTTTTAGGCCTATAAATTTTTGGGTGCCATAAACCCTGGTGGGGAAAAAGGAATTCAAATTTTTTTCATACAACCCCCCCTCCCCTAAGATTGATCGTTAGTTAGTCTTCCAGGGGAATAAAACACACACACACACACACACACACACACACACACACACACACACACACTCTCTCTCTCTCTCTCTCTCTCTCTCTCTCTCTCTCTCTCTCTCTCTCTCTCTCTCTCTCTCTCTCTCTCTCTCTCTCTCTCTCTCTCTCTCTCTCTCTCTCCACTTGTCAAGGCACAGGCCAAGAAAGTGGGGAAATGCTAGAATCAAATCCAGGACTGGGTTTTTTTCTTTTATTTTCTTCTTCCTCTATATATTTTTTATCCTTCAGTCCTTTCTTCCTCTCCTCCATTCTTTTCTTTCTTTCCCTGTATTTCCCCTTTTGTTTATGCTAACATGGTTCATTCGTATTATGCAAGCAAATTGATTACATAAAAAAAAAAAAAAAACATCCCATACTAAGACCTGTGGCAAATAATTACTATAATATTTATTGAAAAGTGGTGTTTTAGGCCAGAAAAAAAAAAGAAGTTTAAAATACTTAAAATGAGGTAAAACTTGTACTAAAATTTACAATTTTGGGTTTCCATACACTAAAAAGCCCTTAGTTGTAACCTCAGGGTTTCCATATAGTAAAAGTGCTTAGTTGTGACCAATTAGTTGTAACAACAAACTTTGGTGTTTCCAAACAGTGAACAAATAGTAAAAATCCATTCTTGAGCAAAACTTATCAAAGTATCCAACCCACCCACCCCCCCCCCCCCCCCCAATTCATTTGTGTGTTTGATCATTTGTCCAGTAACTCCTCCCAGAAAATTGGGCCTAAAGAGCTCCAGTTTTCAGGGTTTGATTGAGGTCATCCTGGGTGGTTTTAAGGAAATTTGGTTAAGATCGGTTGTTCGATAACTCCTCCCAGAAGATTAGGCATAAAGTGCTAAAATTTTCATAGTTTGATTGGGATCACTCTGGGGTGGTTATAAGGAAGTTTGGTGAAATAGGAATAAAACTCTACTGTAGGGCTATTTTTTCCTAAAATTTCCTGGTTGGGTTCACAGCTCTATGCTTGAGTAAAACATTCCACTTACTACCAACCACAAATGTGTAACCACACATAGGTCAGCAAAACTGTGCCCAAATCACTTGCTGCTCTTTTTTCTTTTCTTTGTTTTGAGCCCTGTAGGTCCAAGCAGCTGGTAGTGACAAAGAACAAACAAACCAACAAGAAAATTTCAAAATATATAGTGAGATATATTTTTGTTATCTCCGTCCAAAATCATCAATCACCACCAGTCCTAAGAGAAAACCAGAGATTAAAAATCTGTGCTACAACAATAATGTCCAAGAGGTACATCCACAGCTCTGGTTAGGTGAGTGAACAGCAAACTTAGGTAATTTTATTACAATACATGAACTCTGTACAATATACAAACTTATGAATCTGACTGTTTGCAATCTACCTTTCAGCATTACACCAGACCATACCCACAAAAAATTCTGGCCTCTGTTGTATGCCCACCTCTGAGTATACATGCTAGTACTATTCACTGAAGGATACAATATTCACATAATGACTTGTCAATCCCACTTGCAGCATCGGTTAGTGGAAAGGGCTCATAATAAAATAATTGTAGTCACTAGCGACTACAGTTGTGAGAAGTGAAGGGGATGGCATACATTATTGGAATGTCACTGAAGTGAAGAATAGTTTATGTGCTCTTTGCCAGAGGCCACAAACACCAAAAAAGACCCTAAATAAAATAATACAACTTTGAAATTGTTATTTCACATTTTTGACCAGTGGAGGTCAATCTGTCACCCCTCCAGGATACTGTACCAATTTTCAGCCAAATCCATAAGTCCAAGGATAGTGAGGAGGGAGAAAGTGGCCAAAGTTTTCTACTGACAACATCAAATTCTTCTGTAAACCAACAATAAAGAAAAGCTGCCCCCCCCCCCCCAAAGGATGATCTCTCTGCAGGACCGGCATGAACAACTTAAAGCCAAAAATTTGCAAAAGGAGTTTGTTCCTCATTGGAAATGGGAACAGGCTCTCTGCAGAGCTGGGCTACTTCCCATTTAACACCACACCATGACTTCACTTTTTCCAATTTCCTCCCAGGTCACTTTGCCACCCCACTTGAGTCCCCCCACCAATATCCAACCAAATCCATCCGGTCATCTCAGAGGTAACAACACAACAACAAAGAAAAACACACCCCAAGTGTACACTCTATAATTAGAAACATGATAATAGTTTTGTTTAGAAGTCAAGATGAGCGTAATAGTGGGAAGGGGTGGAGCAACTATGTGGTACAACAAATATTATGTGAAGATAAAATGGTGGACAGGGATTGGCTGGCATATTTTGTCCTGGCAATGTCATTGTCTCATATCTTCTTGGCGAGTCTTCTTGGCGTCGTACTCCACACACTTGGAGGGAGCAGTTTCAAACCGGTACTGGCAGAAGGTCATCAACCTCTTCACACCCTGTGCACAGACAAACAAACGGTATGTTTGCACTGTGACCTCATAAAGGTTGTGTTACATGAGTGGATGTGTGGGGGTAACATGTGTGTGTGTGTGTGTGTGTGTGTGTGTGTGTGTGTGTGTGTGTGTGTGTGTGTGTGTGTGTGTGCGTGTGTGTGTGCGCAATGGTTTGATGATGCAAGTTCACACTGCCAAGTATTAGCATGTGTCGTATCATACAGTGCCACTGGACTCAAGGACTAGACATTGCCTTACAACCACTAATGGCAGACACCTGGAGTTTCGTTCTCATCATCATGCAGACACAGCTGAAGGTGGGTGGGGGAGTGTATGATAGCATGTGTCTCGTGGAACTGTTTTTAATGAAGGATGGACTATGTTCCTAGTAGCAACACTTACACCAACTACAGTACAAACACTATAGTTATATGGGTAGCACACACCCCAATCACTACATCCACTAACACATCTAACACTGCTTGACATGGTCGACTTCCACCACATCACACACCACACACACCGACCATTGCCTACAGGCAAAAACCTGCCCTTTGGCCTCCTGCAATTACAAACATGTTCAGCTTGCCTAGTATATTATGCAAGGTGGCCCTTTGATGGGACTCTGCCATAGTTCAGTAAGTCAGCCCAAACATGATACTATGCATACACTCTTAGAGTAATGGAATAGCAAGTTCTCATGTCAAATATTTATTTCAAATTGAATAGTCGTATGAATAATCCGAGCCTGTGGGTTGGATGACAGGCTAAACCAAAGGTCTATAAAATTGTATTTATTCTTTTAAATGCACAGAAATATTGCCCTGCAGCAGTAAAATTGACCCAGGTCCCAGGGTCACTTCTTTATCTTTCATTTATTTATTCTTAATTCCATTTCTTCTTCTAAATTAATTAAAATTTTCTATGAATGACCCTTTACCAATCATTAAGGCTTGTCAAAACAAACACTATGAGGGTAACTTTTCTCACAGAGCATTCCCTTCGATGACAGACAGACTGAGTGACTCTTGCAAACTATATATATATATATATAGAGAGAGAGAGAGAGAGCAGGATAACTTCATAGTCAAAAGTGGGTGGCACCAGGGCACACATACCTGTATGTACTTTCTCTGAGTTTCATCATTCAAAACGTGAGCTATTTGCTGTGAGTAGATCTTCTCTCTCCCTGTACGAGCATGTATGCCCACCATGGTGACTCCGATAGGCCAGGGGGCGTTACCAATGGCCATGGATAGGTACGCATCAGTGGCCTGCAGGCACACAGACACAAGGCACACACTTAACACAGAGTTTCTGGTGTCCTCCATTCATTACATGCCACACAGGAGAAGTGGGGCCTCAATCTGTCCTACCACAGACTGCAACACAAATCACAACTGGGGCATGTTCCATCTCTCTAAGGACACCAATTCTCCCTTCCTTTCTCAGGTAACTCCGATAAAAAACAACAACAAACAAAACAAAAAACAACAAATTAAAAAACAAACTTAAAAAAATAATCCTGATTTCCACCAGCATTACTATCCTTGGTGTTGTAATTGAGTTCAGACACTGCCCTCCTTGTCTGACAAGCACACTTAACGATCACTTCTGTCACACAAATATTTGCGCTATCAATGAGTGGAGGTCATTAGTGCAAGGTTGTCAACAATCCCATATCATCAGAGTACGCATAGTTCTCGTCCCAAGATCTCCAGAAGCTGTAACATATCCTGCATTGGCTATACACAGTCTTAACACTAATTTCATTTAGCTGCAATTAAGTTCATTAGTACTGGGTTTAGCCTCACTGGTATGACGTGAACGCCATGAAGATCTCAGCTCATACCAGCTGTTGGAGGAGGGAGATGCAAGGAAGTAAGAAAACTTATTCACTATTAATTATACTGTGAAGGTTTGTGAGAAAGTAATAATTACTGTTGCCATGGCAACCTAGCTAGTGTGTATTGTAGGCTGAATGATTGTGGATTGTTGATGCATGATGGACACTAATGGCCGTTAGTTGCCGGGTTTTCTCGTGCAACAACCCCTTACCTCAAGAATGAGCAAAGACAGATTCTGGTAGTGATAATACCTTACCACATGAAGAACACTTACGTTCTATGCAGCTGTCACGTACTTATCTCACTAGACGGCCAACTCCTCTACCTCACACACTAAGAATAGATATTTCCATCCCCACTGTGTTAACATTCCCACTGTGTTAACATCCCCACTGTGTTAACATCCCCACTGTGTTAACATCCCCACTGTGTTAACATCAGGAGCTGGTCCTGACCAAACAAACCAGTTCTGACATCACTGCCTTAAGGAGAATCAGGAGAGACTCACTGACTGGTGTAGCTATGCAAGACAGGCACTTCTTCAGACAGACAGTCTTCCATGATGAGAGCTAAGATACTAGAGACAAACCTAGCCAACACATCCAACAGGAATGAAGAGGAAGAACTTAGAAGAAAACCATCAGTGCATGCATGATGATGGAGTTCAGGACCTTTGCCAATTCACTCTCTCTACTTCATTGCCCATGCTCACACCACAGCATCTGCCCGTGAATATATTAGCCTCAGGGCACAAACCAATGAGGGAACAAGCCATTAGCCTCTAGGACACGGCATAGCAACGATGAGTGATGAGCAAACAGTTACTCACAACACCAAATGTGGCACTAACAAACTATTATTGATGGCTCCATTTCACATTTAAGAATTTCCCCCCACCTTCTTTATAGGCTAATTTTCTACAGATATATCCCATACCACATACCTGCACATACTCTCTGTGCACAAGGTGTGCACATATCTTGGCCATGAACACGAGAATATCCAGTGACGTTTTCTACAATAAAAGGTGATAATATTATGATAACATACATGTACATATATATAACCACTTGCAACAGGTCAAAAGTGGTAAGGATCATCAAAGACACATACATCCTAATGCTTCGGAGGGGGGGGGAAAAGGATTAAGAATCGGTAAAGGGTTATCTAACTTTATCGTACATAATAGCTGTTCAAGAACAAGAGAGAGTAATAGTTCATACAATAATTATTAATAATTACTTCGTGCTGATCAGGGGAGGGTAACTCTTACTTAAGCCACTCACAAGACACAATCTAAAAGAACATGTTATATAGCGGAGGAGAATAGATGCAAGAATTAGTTTGGCATCTTGCTGGCAAACACTCCTCCCTGGCCAATAATAAACCAGTTGAGTGTACGAGTCCATCAAACAAAATCCCACCCACAAAGTGTGCTGTGGTATATGCACACATGCAAACATTCTGACCTGTTCACTCATTGCTACCCACACACACCGCCATGGCTACATACACCGCCATGGCTACATACACCGCCATGGCTACATACACAGCTAATGATCACAGGTTGAGCACTCACTCGAGCCTTCATTTGTCTCAGGAGAGGAGACAAGTAGGACTCTGTCTGTCGGAAGGTCGCCAAGTCCAATTTACTCTAAAAGTTAGGAAAACACTCTTATGAATATAAATGACATCACTACACACGTGCGCACACACACAAACAAATATGCAAGCCCGAGTGACTGTGACATCCTTCCACATACTATTACCACTACTACTATCATTATTAAATTTTAAAATGTTATATTACCTTCATTACACACATTTGATGATGTGGGTGTGTATTGTTGAAAAAAAAAATTTTTTTTCTCCCTAAGCTACCACAACAGGAGAATATTACTGGTCCTTTTGAATACACTTTACCAGTATTTACTTACTATCAAAATTAACAAAAACATTATTACTACCAGAACTCTATTCATAGAGCATGTTCCACAAAAGAAGTGAAGCCAGCCCATAACTTGCCATGCCCTCAGGCTGACTATATGTGACCACATGCCCTGACACAGCTGCTCTCACCCTGTACCAACTTGTTCAATAATGACAGACATCCACACAGCACATGATAATAAAGTAGGTGGAGCCATGGACAGGTGGACCTTGCCAGCCATTGCTATACATGTCTGAAAGACCACTCTTCAACATCACTTAAAAATAAGAAATTTCGAAGAGGAGATGGAGAGGAGCACTCAAGAACATGTCATGTGTAAACAGATGAACCATTTCTCTGTTTGTTCTTAAACCAAAGCACCACCACACAATTGCACGGTGTGTGTGTGTGTGTGTGTGTGTGTGTGTGTGTGTGTGTGTGTGTGTGTGTGTGTGTGTGTGTGTGTGCACCAGTGGAAGGGGTTCCTGTGTCAGTTCATTGAAAAAGGGACTCAATGTACCATAATATTTAGATCCCTTGAAGGGATGCTGATGAGGGTTGTCATGACAACCTCAGGCTGATAAGCATCTTCACAATACACACTGGTTGTCTGATCTTGACACTCCGGAAGGAAATACTCACAGATTGGGATACACTGGAGGTCAACAAAGGAAGAATTCAACGGTCAGATGACATCACAGCCACGGACACTTCCAAGGCCTTTCAGCTTCATCATGAGACAGTGAGTGACTCATGTCCGGCATACGATACGATGGCATTCATGCAAGTGAAATATTCTCAAACTAGTAGTAGAGCAGTGGGCACCACCTAGAAATTCACACTGTGGGGGAGAATATAGGGGAGGGTGTGTGCATATAAGTGTAACTCTTATTTGTAGGACCACACCCTCCTATTTATGGGACCACATCCTTTATTTCTACTATTGGATTTTCTGTTAGTGGTAAAACTGTCAGTAGTCATTAGTTTGATAGCATACACCCCATAATAGCATATCCAGGTAGTGCACACCCAATCACTCACAAATGCTACACTACTTAATCAGGGAACTGAAAGGGCTGGGGAGGGGTAGACACACCCCTAATGATGACCACAACCACATAATTGGCCCAATGAATAAGAGCATTGTAGGAATTCACTTGTACTACCAAGAAACATTCCCACGTGAATCACACTTTTTACGCAGTCAATTACTTCATTGTAAAAGGAACTGCACATGACAAAGTTAAAAAAAAAAAATAAAAAAAAAAAAAAAAAAAAAAAAAAATAAATAAAAAAATCTTTGGGGTCTGGACCAGGAGTTGAGGTAGAGGGAGCTAGCTAGGAGCTAAGGCTAGATATTTGACTAGTATTGATGCTAACGGAACTGAGCAGTCTGTTTGACTCAGGACGACCAAGACGTGTGATCATGTACAACCACGCATATCTGTCTCCCCTTAACATGGTTGCACAGCAGCATTGCCCTGTCTCCAAGGCAACTATCCACCTCACTCTCAGAGTGCAGCTAGATCAGGCCATCCAAGACTGCCACATAGAGGTCACCACCAACACACAATCAACAGATCATGTTGCACCTATCACATGGTCAGCAATAACTTTACAGCTGTCTGATGCTGTAATGATTACAAGCATGATTACTCCATGAAGCATCCAGGCAGAAAAGGTCAGAAACACAACAGTCACTCCCACAGTATGCATGCACATTAAAATATTGAAAGGACAGTCCGTCTGTCAGCAAACTAAACATTGTCCCAGAGCATTTAATTGCAAGCATTCTAGTAATTCTAAAAAATATGATCCTGCTATACTGAGAACACATTCTTTCACACCATTGTGGCCAGCTAACAACTTTTTACAGCATACACACAAAATACTATAATAGAGTCCGAAGTGCAGACTACATGTCATCAGTGACAATAAACCATACAATAGTTACCTAAACAAAAAGAGCTGATTTTCTTTAATATCTTCTTAAGAAAAAGCACAATATTTGTTGATTGGTATCAGATTGCCATAACGTCCATGTCTTTCCAGACTAGCCTGGTAAGACAGAGAACATGCCTTCAGGGAGATCACACCATCTGTGCAGCTCCAAATGATGCACACTGAGGGAATAGTAATTATTAAATACTTTTTTTTTTTTGATTACACAAATAATTTCTGAAGGGGAAGGGGAAGGGGAAGGCAGGGGGAGTTGAAATCTTTCAAGAATTCTGGTGTTGTCAAGGATGGTTTTTTCTCACAATTGTTTTTTTAATTTTTAATTTCAGAATTATTTGGAGTTGATGGTGCATATGTCCCATAGGATCAGTGAACTTGAGATGTTTCAAGTGGTCAGTTCAATGCCTCATGGTTGATTATATTAGACTGGGTTATTTTTTGTGCACTGACTCAGAACAAACATGCCTGTAGTCCTATATATACATACCCATGGGAACCCTGTAAAATTCCATTAGCCATATCACAGGGAATGCGAGAAAACACAAAACTAGTAAGAGTCTTATTGAATGAAGTACACACTACGTTGTGCTTACAAACCTCTAGTGACCAAACACACACCCACCATGACACCTTCCCATGCCCAAGCAGCCAAATAAGTACAACCACTTGGAAGGCAATAGCCAGTACATGACCACAAACAAAACCAAGAAGTTTGCAGAAGATCACAAACACAAATTGAACAGGTTGAAGCAAGAGAGCCCCAAGCTGAAGGACGAGTTGTGTGTGCCCTTTTAACTTTGAACAGATGAGAATGGCCAGGGCTTCAACTTGTTCCCTAGTCAGTGAATGGGTCTTCATCTATTCTGTATTATTGCTATCCCCCTCCTCTCCCTTTCCTCCCTACAAAAATTGTCCCCAAGGGGAGAGCCATCATATACCCCTTCTCACGAAACTGCACCACACAATTCCATGGAGATGTAGAGGGAAAGGCTTTGAGTTGGTCACTAGCTGGTGTGTAATGTCCCACTATCTAACACACTCTACTCAATGGGAACCTGTAACATGCTCTCTATAAAGCCCTGTCTGTCCACACCACACCAGTTTCACCTGTGTCTGGAACGAGTTCCGTGCATCCACACTACAACCAGTTTCATCCCAATGGGTTCAACCCAGATTCACGTGAAACCTTCACAGGGTAGGCTTCAAGTGGCTCAGATTTATTTAACATTCCTGTGGCCTCATTGTTGATGTGCGCTATTAGGAGTTTAGCTACTACAGTTCTCTCCCTCCTCTCTATCCTCTGTTTTGTGACATTGCAGAAGGAAAATGCCAGAACAAAGTAGCATACCAGAAAATAAAATATCCCATTTCTATACGAGGTAGAGGAAAATCAATTAATCAGCCCAGCCAACTATGCAGCCCACGTAGGTGATGTGGAGTGTGGGTTCAGCACTATGCTAGTGTGGACGCCCAAAAAAAAAAAAAAAAAAACCCGTTTGAAACTGGGTGTTACTGGAGAGAGGTATAAACATGTTTGTAGTGTAGACAGGGCTTAAGTCTAGTCAATCTAAGAGATTTTAGGATCCAACCCACCACAAATTTCAACAGAATTTTCCCCTTCACAATTCATTTTAAATAGGTCTCAAAAACAACACATTAAAAATGTACCCAAATTTAAGCAGGGAAAAATCAATGTGCAATGACAAAATCACAGATTTGCAGTGCAACACCACATGATATAAACAAGTGGTAATGTAGTGATCATGTGAACTAAATCTGTTATGTCCTTGGCCACCCCTCGACTGTACCACACCCACCACTGCGGGTCAAACACTATTTCCTTTTTTCATTTTTTAGAATATACTTTAAAAAGAAGAAAAAAAGAAGAAAAAAAGAAGAAAAAAGAAGAAAAAAAGAAGAAAAAAAGAAGAAAAAAAGAAGAAAAAAAAGATTGAGCTTGTTGGATAAATTATCATTTATAGACTTTCTTCTTAGGACCAAGCATAGTTTGAACAGCTGCACTGTCATGAGAAAGGGTGGTGAACTTCAATGCTATCATGGATCCTGAGTGATTGTTGGTAATGGAATACATGTTGCTAGCATCTGTAGTGGAATTTCCCCTGTCCTCCACTTCATTACTATATAAGTGGTCCACACTTCCACACGACAACTGGGTCTTTCTTCAACCCAAGCCAAACCCAGTTCACCCCCAAACAGGTTTCCCTCTTCAAACAGAGAATTGATACAATGGAATAATTTTGCACACCGCAAACAGTACAGATACAGATGTAGCCAGTAACATATCAGTTCACTACACAACTCAACCAATAAATACAAAATGAATCACTCTCTTCCAACAACATTCTCTCCTTCATATATTAAACAGTTTGGTGACTTCACTCAGTGGGTCCTAGCCAGTCAGACTTCTTGTCTCTGTTTCTTGCAGATCTGGTCTGTTTCCACCTACAATTGTTCCCAGCCTTCCCATCTCTCCTAATTCTTCACTTGTACTCTGGTTTCTCTCTAGTGTGGCTCCTAGACTTATTGTCCATTCTTTGTCTCCCACATGACTTATCAGAGGTTTTTCTGACAGCATCCACATGTTATGCTTACAGTTAAACAAAAATTACATGAGAATTTCTAATCTAAATACTACCCAAGATGGTCAGGGAGGAACCTGAAGGACTCTCAAATACCTTCGTCTTCTCTGATTGATAGTAACCCCATGGCAGCCATATTTATTTAGCAAACTTGTCATCCTTTCCCTACTTAAATTAGGGCAAATTTTCAATATTTTGCTCTTGAGACATATCTAAAGTGAATTGTGAAGAAAAAAAATTCTGTTGTAATTTGTGGTGGGCTAAATCCTATTTTGACTGTATATAGCCTAATATGACAGGATGGTACAACCTGTGGAGCAGAAGCAGCTGCCACATACCTTAACATGATTCTCTCCAGCTCAGCTGCAGTATTACTTGTGAGCTTTCCAAACAATGGCAGTGAGTCATCACCACAACACTCCATAAGCTGACCTGTCTGTTCCATCATTCACACACAACCAAAGAGGAAAGAATTGAGGGGGCAGGTGGAAACTCTCTCCCCCCCCCCCCCCCCCCCCCCTCCCCCAACAACCAAAGAAGGGACTAAGGAACACAGGCATGCAGACAGACAGACTTATGTACTTACTCAGATCACTCACCACACCACTGCTCTTACACACACACAAACACACACACACTCAGTGTGATGGCTGACCTGGTAGATGCTCTTGTCCTCCAAATTCTTGCTGTTCAGGTGCTTGGCCCATTCATTCATCAGAAACTATAAACAAACACACACACACACCACTAGCTCATGAATATGAATGGTCATGTTGAACTGTTGGTCTGAATGTTAGCTGACTACACCTCATGTAATGTTTGCATGTTTTCCTGCAAACCTGCTGTCTGTCTGTCTGTCTGCCTGTCTGTCTGTCTGTCTGTCTGTCTGTCTGTAATCAACCCTGGTACAGTACTAAAAATGTGTCATGCAAACACAGAAGTGTTTTCACACATACACAGACCCCTCCCACTAACCACACCCACCTTCAGTGTTCTGTAACAGAGATCCTGCCTCTTGTTGTCATCCTCCTCGCCAGGACTCAGAGTGCCAAACTCCACCTTCATAACCACAGCAACGACATTAATGCAGAACATAATAAAGCAGTCAACAAATACAACCAACTACTAATTAAATAACATAACACATTCAACAATGAATAATGAATTCACCCAACAAATCATTCAACCAACAACAAATTCAACAACAAATTCAACAACCACAACAACTTAAACAGATAAACAAAAATTGAGAGACAATTGCACAAATTGTTTGATTCTTTACTAAACCCGAACCAAAAAATCACATCCCTAATAACCACAAACAGAAGGAGCCAGAAGGTTTCTCACATGACTTTAGTGTACAAATCAAATAGAATTACCACAAGATAATGGGGCAGGTATTGTGATGATGAGACATTAGACACCAAGAGCTGTCCACAAGGTCACCATGGCAGTGTGTGCATTGAGCTGGTGGTCTGTGGTGGCCTGTGGACAAGGTCAGAGTTCTGCAGGAGCTGGTGGTGGTCCACAACAATGCCCCAAGAAGCCTTCCCCGCCCTGCCTTCACCAGCACACTGTGAGTGGCATGCAGAGGTCAGAGACCTACAGACACCAAATGTTTCCAGAGTCTGTTCAAGCACAATGCTCAGATCTTTGTCCCTGACCTTATGCAGTGGTAATTAATAAGGTTAGTAGTACCCCCCCCAAAGGAGGGGGGGGGGGGTAACATCAAAGGGGAGAGAAGTGGGTAGCAACAGACAGGAGGCAGTAAGGGTCAAAGGGGCCAGTGAAGTTTGTATGTAGACAATTATATTCTAACCGCAGGGAGAACCAATGCACAACTATACTGTTATTAGCTTTCCCTTCATCTACCTTCCCTGTTAAACAGTAGGGCCAGCACAGAGCAAAACATTACTGGGTGATAATCTCACAATCACATGCGATGCTCTTCCCTTCTACCGAATCTCAGCTGTAGAATATCAGCCATTTAGTGGAAATCCAGTCCTTCAGCAGTCTCTGTGGCCCTCACCAGGAGCTACGGCTACCTGGGAAAAGTGACGGCAGTTTTCTGTGAATTATCTGGAATTTGGATCCATTCAATCTTGAAATAACCGCAAATTTCCTTTGGGCCTGATGTGCAAGCAAGAGCTCCCAGATGGAGCTATGAAACCTTCCACATTGAAGGAGCAATCAACGAAGTATGCATTCTGACAAAGCCAGTAGAAGTGGATACTACTCCCCAAAGTCTAGTGTCTTTTCAAAGAGAAAAGCTTTACTCAACCCTTTTTGAGTTCAGACGGGTTCATTGAGTTCAGTCTTGTTCAATTAGTTTAATCTAAGTTCATTGGGTTCAGTCAATTTCATTGAGTTCTGTCAAGTGCAATGAGTTTAAACAAGTTCATTGAATTTAGTTCGAGTATATAGAGTTCAGCCAAGTTCATTAAGTTCAGTCTTGTTCTATTAATTTAATCTAAGTTCATTGGGTTCAGTCAATTTCATTGAGTTCAGTCAAGTGCAATGCGTTTAAACAAATCAACGAGTTCAGTCAAGTTCATTGGGTTTAGTCAAGTTCATTGAGTTCATTCAAGTTCATTTAGATAGACCAGTTCACAGAGTTTAGTGAAGTTGATTGAGTTTAGTCTAAATTCATTGGGTTCAGTCAAGTTCATTGGGTTTAGTCAAGTTCATTGAGTTCATTCAAGTTCATTTAGATAGACAAGTTCACAGAGTTTAGTGAAGTTGATTGAGTTTAGTCTAAATTCATTGGGTTCAGTCAAGTTCATTGGGTTTAGTCAAGTTCACTGAGTTCATTCAAGTTCATTTAGATAAGACAAGTTCACAGAGTTTAGTGAAGTTGATTGAGTTTAGTCTAAATTCATTGGGTTTAGTGAAGTTCATTGAGTTCATTCAAGTTTATTGAGTTTAGTCTAGTTCATTGAATTTAGTTTAGGTTCATTGAGTTTAGTAAAGTTCATTGCGTTTATTCGAGCGCATTGAGTTCAGCCAAGTTCATTGAGTTCAGATATGTTCAGATATGTTCATTGAGTTTAGATTGTGTGTAGTGAAGTTCATTTAGTTCACTCCAGCTTATTGATATCAGTAAAGTTGATTGAGTTTAGTCTGAGTTCATTGAATTCAATCAAGTTTGTTGAGTTTAGTCTAGTTCATTTGAGTATTGTCAAGTTGATTTAGTTTAATCCAGTTCATTTAGTTTAATCTAGTTCATTGAGTGTAGTCTCAGTTCATTGAGTTTAATCAAGTTAATTGAGTTCATTGACAAATAATGGTTTATACCTCCAAACTCTCCCACAATCTAGTAAAAATGGCAAGCCAACTCGTCCAGGGATTTGAGATGTGATGGTGACAGTCCTGATAGCAGACACTGAACCTGTTGCCAAGGCAAACCCAGTATGCTATGATACTGTGTCATCTCGCATGCATGAAATGGGTGCTGATAAGATAATAAGACCACCAGCAGCTGCAGGATATCGGCAAGAACACAAACTCAGCTGTGCAGCAAGAGGAAATTAATGAGGGACAAGATAACTTTGTTGATGGCTGATGCATGATTTGTCAGGGATGGAAATTCCACGAGGAGTAAAATAAATAAATCAAAAATGAATAAATAAAAAAAAAAAATTCATGTAGATTTCACTTAGATATTAATTACCTTACTTTTGGGTAATTAGCATATTGCATTATACATACCCCTACACCTCACCTTCAAGTCTTCTATGGAGGTATTGTCATCCCGAATCTTCAGATCCAGATTGCTGGTCCCATCAATACCCTAAAGGTGGGTGGAGGAGGTAAGGGGTGGAGGAGGTAAGGGGGAAAATGGTGGGAGAGTTAGCGCAATCATAGAGAGGGAAAAAAAACAACAACAAAAAACAGAGTTAAAATAGTGTCATGGATAACTCGTGTGGCCACATCAGAGAATGCACTGTCATCCCTCACATCACCAGATCCTCACCAACAAATTGAATTTTACATGCACATCATCTGCCATAACATGTTTTAATTAATTTAATGATGCTTAAAATTTAGTGACGCTTACCACCGCTAGTTCCCGTGGTACCCACACACCTGTGCCACACTCCTCACATTTCACACCTGTTGTGAACACATGAAGAGAGATACTTTTCGGACATTAGTCTATCTAAATTAAGTGTTTATTTTATGTTGTGCAATATGTCTCCTTCCTGCTGGAAATGGCTGAGGAAGACATGCAGGAAAGAAGGAACCGCCCATGGGAAATGGGCAGCTGGCACTGAAATTTCGAGCTAGAGTAAGTGTGGCTCCTACAAATGATGATAGACACACACTAATGATATTCATGATATCCAGTTATCTTTCAAAATTGGAAGGTAAAGGACCAGTCAGGTATAGCAGTGTCACCAGACCCATCTCCAGAGTAGCATTAGGCAATGGGTTTGTCCATGAAAGTCTAAAGGTGGGCTCACAATATCTTTTTCTTCTTTGTTGCATTGCAAAGTGTCCTCATTCGTCCTCAGACCACACATCCTCCTGTGTAGTCATTGTTCACAGAGATGCGTGGTTTAAACTATTCTAGGCTGCAGATGATGGCAGTAAACAAAAATTATTTGCCTAAATACAGAAGTTGACAAAAGCAGGTGGCACTAACAAGCAATCTGATTGGACACACGGATTAGGATCTGGTGCACCTAGACATAGAATTAGAACTCTAGGCTATCCTTGTGTCTTGGAGCATTCACATAATTTTTGAGAACGGGTATGGATGCACAGGGTCGAAAGACACTTGAGGATGCAACGGAACATGACGATGGCACTTAGTGTTGTATTGTGAGCCAGCCTTAAGTCACTATGTACAACAGTGACTGGTTGAAGGTCAATTCACAATATCAGCTGGAATCAAAGTGAATTGATAGCTCTCTAAGATGATTTGTCCCTTTCCAAAATTATTCTAAGTTCCAACCCAGCCTATCTTATTGCTTTGGTTGCCTAGCATCAATGCAACATCCTGAAACAGCTTTTAACACACACACACACACACACAACACATCTCCAGCTTCGAAAACTGTCATACAACTTAAGGAGTGACAGCTGTTGTATCATATCATTGAAAAGGGAGGAGCTTATGGTTTGTCTGGACAGTAGACAATGTTGGACCACTTCACTCAAGTGCATACACAATACTCAGGTGGGCTGAAAATGTAACACAAACCACAAACAAGACAAGTAACACACCACAAACACACCACAAACACACCACAAACACACCACAAACACACCACAAACAACACAATCACACCATAAACAACTTGTACTAGAACATGGAGATTCAAACAGAAATGACCTTAACATTTCTAAGATACTATCTGAGCAAAATGGCAGGACAAAGAATTCAATCTCTTTTACTTTCTTGCACACACACACACACACACAGCAAGTTAGTTACCATTAACTCCCCTCCACAAATCTCCCTGGAGGACAGCAACATTTGATTTGGTCATGCCAGGAGAACCCCCAACAATAGCACACGAGAGAATTAAAATACACTAATAATTATTTAGATAATGTACTAATTAGTATCCATGAATCACATCATGTAAGTTGGATTAAAACAAGAGTGGTCCTGCACTAAGACCTGTGGCAAATAATTACTATAACATTTATAAAAACATAGTGTTTTAGACTAGGCAAAAAAAAATTATTTAGAACAGGCAAAAATATTTATTTAGAACACTTATGAGATTAAAGCTGTGTTATGATTTATAACTTTTGGGTTTTATACAGCAAACGATTTGTTAAAAGTCCATTTTTGAGCAAAACTAGTGGATGTACGCCCCCCCCCCCCCCCACCACCATTCCATGTGTTCCCAGCTAGATCTGTGTGCCACAGGTAAATATTAGTGCCAGTGATTCTATTGTGTATATGTGACTATTGAGATATTTGTAAGTATTGCACACAGTTGCCATACATTATAATAGAGGCACTATTACTAATCATCCTTTTGTGACATATCCAGTATGACCTTTGTTCTTTCCTGTGGTGGGTTCCTCAAAGGTCACCAGCATTACATCAGTGTTAGGAGGCTATCTACTGGCTGGCGAACCCTTAAACTTCACCTAACTGATTCTGAATAAACTGACCAGCTGTCTTGTCTCCCAGCAACATAAGGAATCCTTGCCTTAAGATTAGAATCTTTAAATCTTATTCAACTACCAGCAGCTGCTCAACTAGAAGCAGCTGCTCTGACCAACTGATTGAACTCACTGAAACAGTTCACTCGAATTGTAATTGGTCCCTAATATTTTCCCTTCCATAATGTAGTTAATTTACAACTGGTGTGCTGATATCTGTCCATGCCGTAATGGCTGAATTGTCTCTATCCAGTGTAAGTCCAGGCTGGCTCTGTTTAAGTTCCAACATTATCATGGAAACGTGAATCATTTCCTAGCCCTCCATGTTTCGTTCTGTGACACTCTGACCACAAGTTGGGAAGAGTAAATTTCACATTATCTCGAAAAATCAATTTTATGAAGACTGGTCCAGTAGTTCCTGAGACATGAGGGTTCAAAGGTAGGCAGTTGCAACCCTTTGGGCTGAAAATCTCTAAACTTGGGGGGGGGGGGGGGGGGGGGGAGAGAAGGGGGCGTATCTCCCAAACCACTGGTACAACTGACCTAAGATTAGAGATTTGGTGCTGTGGGATTCCAATCAACAAGTAGATCAAGTTTCATTACAACTTGAGATGGTTGGGTCAAACCCATTGGGTGATTTGACATGGATTGACCTATCTGCTCAGCTAACACCGACCACCATCTCCTCCCTTCCCTTTCCTGGGAGTCTTCTAACATGACATCATACAAGCACATGTGCTCAGTGCTGATAGCCTGTGCATGCAAGTATTCTCCTGGCCAACTTTCCGCTGTCTTCATATTGTCTTCATCAATGTCCATCTTTGACCCGCTCCCCTCAGACAAATGCACATGGAAGAAAAATAAAAGCCCATGGGAGAGAAGAGAGTTATAAATTAAGTGATATCATTTTACCAGTTCAAATTTGAATTCTCATCTTTTTAAAGAGTATGTGCAGATCAGAGAAAGCTATGTCTGGTTTCAAAATGATATCAGCCTTCCGCCTTAGGGCCCACATGGGCAGTGCACATGGGTGCAGTTTTGATTCATACTTCAATAGGTCCGTCTGATTGCTCCAGTTCAAGTCATTAGGCATGCAGGCAGCTGCTGATAATGTTGTTGAACATGATCAGAATTTTATTTAGGGGGGGGGGGGGCAGGCATTTAATGGTGGGTAATGATCAGAACTAAAGCACGTGGCAAGCAGAAGAGGAGGAACACACATGATGTCTTCCAGAGAAAGTGGAAGGACAGCAGCTCAGGGATGTTCCCTGGACACCCACACACCTGACATCACCTTGCTGCATGACTCTATTGAAGGTTTCATTTCCCTTTAATCAAAAAAAAATCTTCATTGAAACAATGGATAGAGTTTGAAATTAGCAGACGTTAGTTTCTGGTTGGATGATAGAAGAGCCACAGTCCTGATGACTTCACAGTTAGTAAGCATGATCAGTATTGACACAGTATGACTTAAATACAACTGACATATTAATGGCTAATTATAGACCAACACAAATGCATCCGATAACTTGTACACACACGATGTGGGAGGGGTCACATATCTATGATGGCCAAATAGAACCTAAAGTTATGACCCAATTAGAGGAGGAACCTTGCAAGGATGTCCATTAATTAAACAAAAATGTGTTGCCATGAAGAGGAAGTGCTTCAGCTGCTTTATGCATGAAACACTCAATCTGGTAATCAGCAAGAATCATAAAAATTATAACAATTGATCCTTTGGAAACATGCATTGCAGTGGAAAAGTGAAGGTAAAAAAATCCTTCCTTGTCCAAATTTTATTCCAGTAGGCTAAGCAGTAAACACAAAAAGAAATAGCTAGTAAAAATTTTCGCCATTTTAAACATTATGTTAATACTATCTCCCACAGACCCCAACTGTGCATGCCAAATTTTATTCCAATCTTCCCAGTGGTTACATGAAAATAGAAAGATAGATAGATAGGTAAAATACTGCAATCGCACATTTCATTATGTAAAAATCACACCACCCACTCCAAGAGCTCATGGCAAATTTCAACTCAATCTGCCCATCTGTTCTCTACATCCCAGTGGTTATGCATGCATAGAAAAAGATAGGTTGATAGACTAAAATATAGCAAATAGAGAAAGGCAGACCAAAAAATATGGCAATTTAAAATTTAATCATGTAATAACCATCCCACCCCCCGAAGTGCTCATGCCAAAATTCATCCAAACTGGCCCAGCAAATCCCTTAATCCCAGTGGTTATGTACAAATAGAAAAAATAAAAAGATAGAAAAAATAAAAAGATAGATAAAATATGGCAATTTAAAATTTAATTATGTAATAACCATCTCACACCCACCCCAAGTGTTCACGCCAAATTTCGTCCTAATCAGGCCATTGGTTTTTATCAATCCCAGTGGTTATATACAAATAGAAAAGGATAGAAAGATAGACTAAAAACATGCCAATTCAAAATTTAATTATGTAATAATCACCCCACACCCACCCAAGTGTTCACGCCAAATTTTGTGCCAATTGGGATGGTCCATACCTATTTAAATTTTGAATTGCTGTCTTTTAGTCTATCTATTTATTCTTTCCTGTCTGTGCATAGCCACTGTGAGAGAACCTATGGGCCAATTGCCATGAGCTCTTGGAGTGGGTGGGGTGATTTTTACATAATAAAATGCGCAATTGCAGTATTTTACCTATCTATCTATCTTTTTCTATTTGCGTGTAACCACTGGGAAGATTGAGATAAAATATGGCATACACAGTTTGAGTTCGTGGGGGATAGTATCATATAACGTTTACAATTATAGATTTTCCACTAGCTATCTCTTTCATTACATTTTTTTTTGCGTCAACTGCTTGGCCTACTGGAATAAAATTTGGACAAGAAGGCATTTCCCCCCTTTCACCTCCACTTTCCCACTGCAATGGGCATTACCAAAGGTGTGGTCCAATGGAGGCAAATCCAGCATAGATATGAACTTAGCCCAAATTAATCTATCAATAAACTCTTCCCCTTTTGCATCGGGTAGGCACCACTTGGAAGGAATTTCCATGAAACTCTGAGCCCACAGGAATACAACAAGCTCTTTTGTGCAAAGCACCAGTAAAAAACTAGTGATCCAAAATATTATAAACAAATAAAAAAATTATATACATATACATATTAGATAGATAGATATGTAGATAGATAGATATATACCTATATATGTATATTTGTATATATAATAAATAATACAATAAATAAATAAACGACATGCACTGGTATTTAAAGTAATGAGATTAGAGTCCGACCTTGGAAGCACGTAATGACGTCTAGATCTGTAACACAACTCCTAATTACACTAATTATGCAGCCAGGAACACCCCCACACTAGAGTTCACGCTAAGGTCAGGGAGGAGGCTCATTGAGGTCAAACAACACACACACACTTCAGTGCACACGAGTGTTTTGAAGTCCCCAATTCCCGAGAGACACCAGTTGCTAATAAGACGCACATATATACACACGCTTACCTCTTGCCGGGCCAACTGCACCAGGTAATCAGCGTCGATCTTGTCCAGGGCATCCTTGAAGTCATTGCGCAGCCCCTGCAAACAGAACACAAGGTATAATGACACACACACACACACACACACATACACACACACACACACACACACACACACACATACACACACACATACACACACACAGCTGCTCTATAGAGATCATCACTTCCTCTTGCTATCACAACACTTGCACACATTGGGTTTCATCAGGGGACATGTGGCCCACTTAGGACATGAGTACTGGGACATTAAAATCGTTTCTCCCAAACTAATTTTCACTGATGTATAAGTTCAAAAAGCAAGTTAACTGTACAGAACTTCTATTTTACAGCCCCAGACAATAACAATATCACCATGGCAATGTGTGTTTACATTATCCCACTAGCCTCAGGCTAATGGCCATGGTGAACGTGGACACAACTGAATGCATAATCAAAATAAAGTACCTTGACCACTTCTGGTGCCAGGATCTCAATCTGTCTGCAATATACAAACACAAACAAACAGAAACAGAAACAAGCATTGTCACTCAACCACTTCATACAGCATCAGAGTACACCCCAATACCCGCTACACATCCCTAATCAACACTGAGTCACACTGACAAATGTCTCATCAAGTAACTAAATGTTTCACAAGCTCTGAGTAACTAATCGAACACTTCTGTTGCTCTCTTGTATGTGTGGCATGCATGTGTCTGTCTATAATATGTCTGCTCGCTCCTAAATGAAGCTTTTTAAATGAAACAAAGAATTCATCATTCTCTGGTGTGCACAATCAAGAGCATGGATTGAGGGAAGACTGAGCACCCGGTCACATAGTCATGGTAAGTAGGCCATGCTGATCAAGAAAACAGGCAGGTGGATGCTGCCATACTGGAGAGAGAGACGACCCACATACACATCTACACCACCTTACTCGCTGTTGCCATAACAACCATGAGTTGCTGTATGTGATGGACCTGTCATACGGCTACATGCATTATCAGATCGAAGTAATTGAAGGGGGTGGGGTTCTGCTCAATATACAACTACAAAATAAGAAATGAGATGTTGAGACAGAAAAGGAAATCTGCTATCTTTATCCAAGAAAAGTAGCACTACACTCCAATCTTCCTGCAGGCTATCCTGGAGTGTAGTTTACCAAGAGCCACTGGACTGGATGGAGCTCTACAGACCACCACTGCCTAACTATTGCCATATGTGATATTCTCTACTGCTCCGCCATTAGCTAAGTGCTAGTTCAATGGCAACTTGGAGCTGTACTAATTTGTTTGGCAGTTTTGACAGGTCCCCAAGTGCATTGTTGAGAAACAATGACTGTAGTAATGACTACACATCTTCCCAGAGGGCATGGAAATATTGAGCATCACGGGAATACTGCAATGGTTGATTACAAGATGTCCCTTCCTCTCTACTTCAGCTACACTGCGAGTTCATATTCATTCCTGAGAAGACCAAGTGATCTTTGCTGGAAAGGATCACCATAGCACAAACCATCTGTAATCTTGCCTCAGTTGTCCACCATCACCAAGGACAACCAGGTTAGCCGGAGTGTGAAGGAAGAAAGATGGCCCACAGTACTGACACAAAATGTACAGGAACTACTGACAATAGAGAAGAAATGCAAGCATTGGCTGACAAAACATGAATGTTTTTAGGGAATGCAACTCACACTACAAAGTGACCATATATATATATATATATATATATATATATTTTTTTTTTTTTTTTTTTGCAATCAAAGGGCACATCAACATCAAAGGGCACATCAACATCAAAGGGCACATCAAAGGGCACATCAACATCAAAGGGCACATCAAAGGGCACAAAAGGAACAGCTCATTATTTCTTGAGGCAACCAATGTTAGTATGCTGCAGGTTTCTGTGGGTATTGTGGAGGGAGGGGGAGGATGCTTGTGGGCATTGTAGGTCCCTCCCCTCCTCTCCCCCCCCCCCTCCACAGATGAGCTGATAGGGACTGACTGAGTCTAGAAGAGATCTTCAACACAAGTTTGAACAGCTGTTGCAACTACACAGGGATCAGAAGGTTGTGGTCTAGTTGAAACTGTGGGAGGGGCTAACTCAACTGAGAGGTAGTCAGTCATTGCCCAAATAATACGCTGGCATTGCTTTTGGGCTAATAGGTGCAGTCTAGCATATTTTAGAATAATAAGTGAATATTTCAGATTTGAAATGTGGATTGTGTTACAGTATAATAACTCAAGTACACCCTCTCCCGTGCAATCACAAACTGACTTCACTTCTATGCTGAGAATAATGTTGGGAATGATCTGAAAATTAAAATAATAGGCAATTTTTAAAGAATAACTGGTAGAACTTATTAGAATTGTAGAATAGAATAGGTACATTTTAAAAAGCCTATTTGGGCAATGGTTACTGAGGGGGAGCAATAATTGCATAGGAGGCTTTGAGGTGAATACCTCTCGATGCCTTACAGGTCCTGCCACAGTCACCTCGACCGTGGGCTGGCAGTTCATCTCGTACCTCTGGTGAGATCTGCTCAGGATTACGCCATTACATAACATCCTACCATCCCCCAAGCCAACAGTATGGTCCAGCGCATGCACCAGCAACTTAAAGATGTTCTGAAATCTCGACTGACCAACAACTCCAGCAGTGACCAGCCTCCCATTGCCCTTCTTGACATGAGGACAGCCTCTGAAGAGGGCAGTGGTTATTTGGCTGCTGAAATGCTCTATGGGTCGACTTTGTGCCTCCCTGGAGATCTCATAACACCCCATGTCTGCACCAGGAACTATTACTGCACAGCTCCGGTATCACATGTTTCAGTTTTGGCCCAGCCCAGTTGCCCGGCTAGGTCAGCACACCTTCTTATTCCCACATGTTCTGAAGACGGCTGTACATGTCCTCGCCCACCGCCATGCTCAGTGGCCACCACACCCACAGCCCTACTACGGTCCCTTCCACATCCTGGAACAAGGTGACAAGTACATTAAGGTTGATCTTGGTAAATGTCAGGACACTATCTCCACTGACAGACTAAAGCCTGCCTTCATGCATTCTACACGATCAGAACCTTGCCTAAATCCAACACAGCTACAGCTACAGCTACAGCCATGCTCACAGCCAACTCTCTCTCCTGATACACTCATTTCCATGCCACCCACACTGCCCCAGGATGTTCGTCCCTCTTCCAGCCTCCCTCACACCACTCACTGTGGATGATCCACAGTGTATGTCACTGGAGGGGAGGGGAGGGGAGGGGAGTGGTGCAGTGCCAGGCCAATCTGTCAGCTTGGAGGGAGAAGAGGGTAATCAAACACTGGACCTATTGTTTATTGTACCATATGGATGGATTGAATGGAGTAGTCATTATTGACTGTGTGTTCAGGTGTAGTCATGCACTTCTGATGACTAGTGTCGTTCTATCTATCACAGCATTCTAGAATTCAAATTTTTTGTAGCTCTTTTGAACATTCATTATCTTGTGTTCAATGACAATGTTTGCAAATTGATTTATATTGAACAAGACTGCAAGAAGCCATGAATGACGGATCCAGTCCTTTCATATGGTACAATAAACATATCAGAGACAGATGTCTGACTGCCTATTCTACCTCCAGACTGAACAGATCAACCTGACTCTACGCCCCCAACCAATACAGCCTGGTCTCAATACAGGGTAGAGGGTTCAGGCCACAACCACAAACATGCAACACAAGAGGAGAAGACAACCAACAACAATACTTGTATATATCCATTAGTAGCTGCCGAAAGGGCCAACCACCAGCTGCATCACTACACCTGCTACATGATTAACCAACTAGTAAAGCAGCTGAACCCAACTAAAAATGCATTCCATATTAAGTGAAGGTTACAATACTAGCAGTTGCATGATGGATTGAAGTGTGGATAGGCCGAATATAACAAAATACTGTAGAAGGAAGTTCTCTATTTGGTCCACCACCTTAGAATCCTGATCTTACCGAAATGATAAGTTCACTTTCTGTTGATCTGTTGTTATGACCACCCACCCACCCACCATTTAAAGGCTTCAGCTTCTGGTGTGTATGTTTATAAAACATACTTGTCAACACTGACAGCCCAATCATGGTAATATCCTGGCTCCATGAATAAGAATGGCTTGGGCACCATCAGCAGAGAGACACCAATCCAGAGGTAGCCACCAGCCCTAATACAGGTCCTTTGAATCTCCATAGTTGCCCACCAGCTGTCACCATCACATATGGCATGTGCCTCTTCCAGATTACAAACCACTTCCTCTGCTTCACTGGACTCCCCCAGACATGAGCATGTAAGGCTAACACATCTCCATGCAAGCTACCAGATGATGGTCAGTTCTCAGTAACAATCACTTTTTAGAAATAAATGACTATTTGATTTTTTCCCTTTTTTTTGGGGGGGGGGGGGGTGATCAATAAATAATCAACAGGATAAACAGGTTCCAGTAAATGTCACCTACCACTAATTTCATAAACATTAGGTCCTGTTGGAGTACAAGTATACCTTATCACTCCACAACAATACAATAAATAATTAATACTATTTTTTTTTTTTTAATTAAAAAAAAATTAACAACAAAAGTCAACTAGGTGCGGACCTCTGTCTGAGACATAAAGGAGTGTAACTGATGATCTATGTCATAATGCCTTCAATATGGACATAAGTTTAGTTTCCTACAACAGCCAGCGGAGATAGATTATAGCATGTAGTTCCTCGTTAACCAGTTTACACTAATGTTTGCCCACACAACCTTTACAGAGCTGCCTGTGTTAACTGGTTTAGACGAGTCGGTTCTGTACGAATCCAAACAATCAGACACAAAACTCCATCCGACATCCCAGGGCATTACCTGACAAGTGTCTTCCTCCTGGCAGCCATTTGTATTCTGGTGGGTGTAGGAAAAGACTTAGACAAATATAGAGATGATTAAACAATTAGCTTATTTTGCTTCAGTTAGTGAGAGCATTGTAAGTATCAGTCCAGAGGTTACCATCTTGGTTTCTATCTGACATATTCTACATTTTGTCTCAGGGTTATGACAATTTATAACCTAAAGGGCAAACTCCACTTCTGGGATAAATGCAGAGTTTGTGTACGAACATATTCTCATCTGAGGTTTGTTTGTGCCTGATGAGTTCACCTGGCAGGCATGTCTAGAGTTGAATGATGTCGAGTTAATGTTGTAGGCCTGAGGTCGGGTGAACCTTGGTCAGATCTACCAGCCACTAATGCGATTAGCAAGTGAGTCACTTGGCTGGTCATATGCAGCTATAACAGATGTGCTGGCAACTAGCCTCATTGTGCTCCAGCAATGACATGGCATATACGGAACACTACACAATAGAAATCCTGTCCAAACTGGAACCTTCAGACATACTCAATTAGGATTGGAGAGTTAAGTCTTGTCCACACTGCACAATAAAACCAGTTTCACCTGTGTCTGGAATGGGTTCCATGTGTCAACACTATACCTGGTTTCATCTCAACCGGTTCCATCCAGTTTCACCTGAAACTTTCAGAAGGGTAGGTTTCAAGGGGCTCAGATTTATTAAACATACCTGTGGCTTTATTGCTGATGTTCACTATTGGGAGTTTAGCTACTAACAGCTCTCTCCCCCCTCTCTAGCCTCCCTCTCTATCCCCCCTTTGTGCGATGACATTGCAGAGGGAAAGAGGCAGAATAGCTGAGCACACCTGAAAATAAAATACCCAGCTTCTAAACATGGTAGAGGAAAACCAATTGATATGCCCAGCCAATTATTCAGCCCACGCAGGTGATGTGGAGTGGGTTCAGCACTGTGCCAGTGTGGACACAAGAAAATGTTTGGTACCGGGTGTTGCTGGAGACCCATTCTAGTGTGGACAGGGCTTAAGTGAATGTATGCGATCACTACAGCTGCATGAGATTACTATAGTTGAGAGGGTAGCAGGGGAGAGATGCCATCAGCCCAGAAATGCTCACCCACCAGACTTCCTACCCAGCAGCAAGAGCTAGCATTAATGCAGGAACAATGATTGGCCTGCCATGCGGAGCACTGATGTGTGAGCACCTGGTCTTATTTGGTTTCATCATTCTATTCCCCCTGTAGCAGAGACCATTCTCTGGGGTTCTCCCTCCCTGTGGTTCCCCCTCCCAGTGGTTCCCCCTCCCTGTGGTTCCCCCTCCCTGTGGTTCCCCCTCCCTGTGGTTCTCCCTCCCTGTGGTTCCCCCTCCCTGTGGTTCCCCCTCCCTGTGGTTCCCCCTCCCTGGGGTCCTCCCACCGAGACACGTACCATTACTGACTACCTCATGTGACTGACTGTTGGAATCAGCTAAAGGAACATGATATCCACCCTTTACCAGCTATAGACATTACGTCCTAATAGCAGTGCAGGGAAACAAGAGGTATCTCTGGGCTCCCTGGGGGGGGGGGGGGGGGGCATATGGGGGAATAACTGGTTGTCTTAACCTCTGACTGTTTGTTTGTTTGTTGTGGCCATCAACCCTCACAATAAACAAAAAACAGTACAAGCACAGGACAAGTAACAATAGGATAGCAATGAAGAGATATTCTGAAGTGAAGAAAACAGAGTCCAAGATAAGACCAAGTGAGCAGGCCACACAGTGTGTGAGATAGGCAGTAGGCACTGGCATGATGAATGGCTCATGTTCACAGAGCTAGCTGCACAGTCAGCAGAATTTTACTTTTACTGCAAACCGCACTATCATTGGATATATTTACTACTTCTACACTTATGCTGTTTTCTAGTCACACAGCCACACACAAGTGATGAGCCATTATGCCCCTCCTGGAGAGAGAGAAAGGGAGAGAGAGAGGGAGATAACTGAGTAAAGATGAAGTTCAATAGTGCACAAACAGATCCAAATGAAACAAGAAACTATTCCATAGAGAGCTCCTTATGGTGCTGCCACTCCAGAGGGACCTTCATTACAATGTTCAGATGATAGTGTTGCCAACTAGATGAAAAAAGTCATGATACATACATGGACAGACCCTCACAGTTGCCATGGTTATTACCCTTTGGATTTGGTTATGGGATGACAAGAATTGCATTCAGAAAGTTGACAGGGCAATTTTTCTTTAGCAGGTGGAGGACATTGTGTATGTTTGCAACTTCACAGATTTAGTTTATCAAAAAGTACCAGAAATTCCAGAGTTGTAAAATTTCCAGTTTCCCCCCCCCCCTCCACTGCATATGTACTCTCTCTCTCTCTCTCTCTGACCACTACACTATGAACAGACATTCTATTGTCGCCGAAGAGCAACAGTCTGAGGAAAACCACACATGCCATTGGGCAGAGGCAGACATCAGACAAAGGGAGCTGGTAACATGCAGCAGGAGAGGGTGTCCATGCGAGCCACTTGGGGAAGACACTTCCCTCTCAATGGACAGAACAGAGACTCCTCACATACCACTGGCCATGAAGGAAGGGGGTTTCCCCACTGGCCATGAAGGACGGGTCTCCTTGAGTGTTGCCCACAATCCCTCAACCATTGTGTGCTGATGACCACACCTGGTCTCAATCCTTACAAGGTGAAAAGGGAACTCTTGGTAAAATATGCAGAGGAAATCCTGAGTTGGAATATCTCACTGACCTTACTTTCCTTGGAAGGTGTGCTTGCATGTAAGGCTCAGATATCCCTCCCTCCTCCCTACCTGCTCTTGTCAAGGAGGATTGCCGTATTTTTCAAAAGAGCTTCACTCAACCACACACCCACCTACACACAAATGATGTTTTCTGACCCCAGTAGATACTCCTTAAATATGGTTTTGTGGAGACAAAATTTAGAGGAATATTCTATTCCCAGCTGGAGTAAGTCAACAGTGGATCCTCCTAAGTGTGACACATATCCTTCACAGACTGATCCTAAGTTTCCATTCACTAGCTGGCCCATTGCCCCAGCCAGGCTCACCATGAATGAGTTAGTAAGTGGCCCAGTGGAAGCTCCTTCACTCAACAATGGCCACACTAATTCAGACATGCACAGACATTGGCACCAACTGCAGCACTAACACCAGCACCTATACCAATAATCACCAATGGTGGACCAACACACCAGAACTACAGGGAGGAAGACTGCAGCTGAAGGTAGCCTCACCAATTCTTTATAACCACCAAACAGGAATGAAGACGACCATGTCTCTGGGAGAAGGAATACTAGGACCTTTTGATGGTGCCATTGGGAAATGGCCCAGAGTAACCTCAACAGTACCTCTCTCTGTAGTACTCAGGTATGTTAAAACAGCTCTCCACTATTACGACAAGCATTCTTTTGCTATACCAAAGGAATTCAAGATACATACACAATATATTAATCACTGAAGTTATTATAAGAAATAAAACTGTGCATCCACCCATCAGAACTTAATGTTTAAACCCTGACTGTAATCAACAGAATCTTACCACCACCTGATCTACACAAGTGAACCTCCCTCCATCACCAACCCCCCCCCCCCCCCCCCCCATGTCCCTCCATCACCAACCAACCATATCCCCCTCTCCCTCCTCCCTCCCTGGCTGACTGGTCCTCCCCACGAGAAAACCTTGTCAGTGATAGCTTGAGTATCAAGAGAAATTGACCCCATGACCTCTATATTCAGGTCCTCAATGGTTAATATAGCAACATGATTGACTTATTTTGCAAGTTGTCGTGGAAACATTGAACAATGGTTGAGCAAGAAAGAATGTGCTAATGATTGGATATTGGGATAATATTTTGATATTGCTGAAATATATATATACACACACAGTTATGGGAGCGGGAGGGCGGGTAACCCTTACCTTAGTCTGAGGCAAGTGTCGTTATCTGTTTCACCAAATAGTCGGATAGGTTCTTCCCTCTCCCTCAGCCTACGAATCACCTGCAGTGTTCCGAGGAGAGACAGTTAACATGAGCACACACACTCAACCACAACCATCAGTTGATAGAACACACACTTGAATGACCTGATCTGATGTGTTCAAGAAAACCAAAACCAAACCAGACGTCAACACACACACACACACACACACACACACACACTAGGTGCTAAACTAATTCTGTACATTCCAGTGCAGCGATATGTTCATCATCACCCATTCAACACCACTGGACACCAACTGACAGATTTCAACACCCAATTAACAACTATATAAATTGACCACTAACTTAACTAAAGTAGAATCCTTCCATGACCACCAGGACCTTGTTGCCGTACTATGTGGGTTTGATTGACACATGGACACAAATACATTAGCAATGGGCACCATCTGAAGTAAATGACTTGAAGAGTACTGTCAGAGCAAGTTGCTAGGTAATGCCTCACATAACCACGACAACCAATGCAATAGTTACAAAATTAGTGAGAACTTCTGAGCAACCAACACCTGATTCACAGTCGGACTAATATAATGTGATTTCATAATTGAACACACTGTTACTTGACGTTACCCAGTGCAAAAGTAGAACTCATAACTAAAATATCTTGATTACAGCATTTCGTTCAGTAGCGGTGGTGAGTTAATTACAAAATTATTACTTGATAATTTGAAACCTGGCTTCAGACAGCCTAGGACCTTGAGAATACAGAGAACCCCACTTCATGGTGCTATGTGGGTAAGGTAAAGGTGGTCAGACAGTGCACACGTGTCAGTTATAATTATATTTAGAGCCTCAGAAGTTACAATAGAATATATTCCATCTGAACATTTGCAAATATCATGCACACTAAGTCACCAAAAATAGGGCCATTTTTTTTTTGTCTTTCAAAGAGTTACTGTCTCCAATTGTCCACACACCTATCAACTATCAGTGTTCATGTTTCTCTTGTGAACAGACACAATAGCTACACTGACTGTGTGTCCCCAACAGAAGCACTCAGAATGACATCAACTAGAATTACTTGCCAGTGTATTGTCTGTGCCATCCACATCACATGCCCTTCAAACATACAGGTCACCATGGCAACAGAACATGCAAATGGTAGCCCACATAAATAAAGATTGAGGTTAATTCAAGGACTTCTTAAGACGTCAAGCATTCATTTCAAAGTGGGTGAGATAGACCAGAAACATCCATGACTGACCAGACAATCAAATTTCATATAAACCACTGCAGGATCATTCTGAAGAGAAACTCAATTAAGGGTTGGGTTCTTACTGAGGACATACACACATCAAAGTGAGAAGGTATTGAGAGACCTACACCACAAAGTTCAGTCCAAGTGACACTCCCTGTCGACAGATCAACACAAAAACAATGCTTTATGCTGCCTGAAAAGGTCACAATAAAGGATAGGTCAGATCTGGTTTCAATGGACACTTCCAACTTGACTTGGGTCACGCCTCACTTCAGCCTGAATGACCGAGGATGGTTGAGGATGTGAGTGTACCAAGAACAGCTGGAACTAAAACCAGTTGTATATTTGACGCAGAAAGAAATTGGGTGTAGTTGTGGAGACTAAATACACCTGATGACCAATCCCAGCACAAAGGTTGGCATGGCTCCAGTACTCCTCTACCAGAGGGAGCATCAAGACATCCTCGTGATGGGAGCTGTATCCCAGCTCAAAGCTTGAAGGGTCCAAACTCAGGAACTTATGATTAGCATCCAAGGAAGCGAGCCAGGTCAACTGAACCAAGCTGCAGTGTACATGGCTGGCTAGCAAGCCTTTTTGTCCTCAATGTCTCTGTGCACCCTGATCTATGGGAGTCCTGTGGTGTTATTGTCCCCCTGCAACCTCCTGGGAGCACACAGTATCTGAGAGGCAACCATCAGCCCCTCTCTCTCTTAGGTTCTGTTCTGACTATTCTGCACTGCACCTTGCAGGGGACCAGTGGAGAAAGTGGGGGGGGGGGGGGGGGGGGGGGGTCGGGTCCATGAACGACCATGAGATGAGATAAAGCAACTGACTGAACAGTAATGTAAGAGATGCTGTAAAGGACAGTGTTCACAACAGAATGAATTAAAGTCCACCCGATTTCCTGGGGTCTGATGAAGTCATGTGACCAGACAGGAACTATTCTAATGTGCTCAATTTCTTATACCTTAAAAAACAAAAGTGATTTGGCCAATCTGCACTGTAAAGTTGCCATCGTTCTGACAGTTGTTTGGGACGAGAGAGTGCAGTCATTCTATGGCTCATTAGCAGCACATACCTGCACACACACACACACACACACTCTCTCTCTCTCTCTAGGCATTGCACTCTGCTAGCCCTTGGCAGTAAAACATGACTGAGGTATGATCAAGACAGTTCCCTCACACACAACCACACACACATTCAGTGCAAACAGCCTTTCATACACTGCTTTTGGAAGCTTATATTATCTTGTTATTTAAAACGAATTTTACTTCCTTTGGAGAGCCAATGGACCATGCTCAGATACACTTAGAGGCTTGAACTTTTCGTGACACTTGATCTATGAAATGCTTCGATGCTAATTTTGCTATGAACAACAAATCCAATTTTTATGACACAAACGTGATATTTTACACTCCTGTACACGAGTGAGTGAGTGAGTGAGTGAGTGAGTGAGTGAGTGAGTGAGTGAGTGAGTGAGTGAGTGAGTGAGTGAGTGAGTGAGTGTGTGTGTGTGAGTGTGTGTGTGTGTGTGTGTGTGTGTGTGTGTGTGTGTGTGTGTGTGTGTGTGTGTGTGTGTGTTCAATGAATTATCTTAGCTAGACAGGATTTCTATTTGGAACATTTATTGAACTTGTTGTCGCAATTGAACAAAAAATGCTGAAGGATGGTCCATCATATGCTGCATAAAGGTACAAGGGTAAAAAAACAATGGCATCCAATTACTTTCTATCAATATCACACAGCAGAGTGGAATCAGTAGAGCCAGCTCTGCAACATTTGGAACTAGCAAAAAAGAAAACTTTTGACGTAAGGATGGTATATAGCATGGGGACACATACTGCACCAACATCACACTGGGTTGAGGCAGGTTGAAGTAGGTTGACAATAGCTCTATGGGGACACACACTGGACTGGACCAACATCACACTGGGTTGAGGCAGGTTGAAGTAGGTTGACAATAGCTCTATGGGGACACACACTGCACCAACATCACACTGGGTTGAAGCTGATGATGCATGTTGGCATGCTAATAACATGCACGGTTTCCTTCCATATTTTAAAAGTAGCTATATATCAAGAGAGCAGGGTTCCATAACATTTAGTTCTCCTTTTCTTCATAAGTTAAAAATTCAGTCCACTCTCCATATGAAAGAAGAAGCTGGGGGAGAGTCAGAGAGGCCCACACGTCTCTAAAATCATTGTTAAGGCTCCTTGATGACAGAAGCACAGAAAATGATATATCAAGTAGTAGAAATGAACTTATGAATGATCCTACACTGATAATGTAGTTAAAAATAATGTTGCCCAATAAAACTGTAATGTGATTCCTACCGTAGGAGTTTTGACGTATATAGTTTCAATATTTATTATTCCAAGAGAAGATTAATATTTAGGCTAAGTGACCAATTTGAAACTCTTTCAATGCTCATTTTACTGAAGTGGAGCTAAGCTCCACAATAATCTCTACACAATACACTACACATATTGAACATGTTTTTTACTAAAGGAGACTAAAGGCTGACAGAAAAACAGACTATAGGGCAGGTTTTGGCTAGTATATATAATTGTACACAGATATAATACTAGGTTGTTCATGTAACATCACAGTGAGGGCAGCTGCACTGGCTTACAAGCAACACAACACTAGACCACATGGGACAGATAGTTGCTTGTGGCAAGGAAATTATAGGAAGAGAGTTGCAAAGAGTGGAGTATGAAAGTGCAGGGGCTGCAATTTCTATTGTTGATGTCCAGAATGTGCCAGCATGCATATACTGCAGTGCACAGACATGTCACTCTCCCCTTGGTTACCACATAGAGCACTGCTTGGTTACATAACATTGTCAGTTAGGGAGTAAATCATCTATAGATTCAAATATACTATGTCTTGTTTGCTTGTGTCCCAGCACTTAGTTCATCACTAAGCAGTTTCCCCTCTGCCTATAATACATGCACATGTGCCTATTGAGATACGTATAATTTTTTACATGTGGTCATTCCAAGAAATTGTCACCTCTATACTATATGGTATCCACACACTGAACACACATTCTCACAGAGAGAGAGACAGACACACACACACATTCAACTGACACATCAAACACATACACTCTGACCAAGATGGGTAGACAGACAGACAGACATACATACACACACAGATTCAACTGACACATGTTCCTCCAATGCAATCACCTCTGACTTTGGGATGGAGAAAATAGGCGAATCTTCTACCAAAGTGGATGTTGGGCTTGTAAGAACAGGTGTAGTAACTGGACTAGCAGAGGAATGTCCCTCTGAGCTGTCACCTACCTCCCCAGCTTCCATCCTCTTCAGTTCAGAGCGTTTGATAAATTTCTTACCCTATATTCCAAATAATGCACATTTAATCTGGTCCACAGGTTCAAGCAGTACTATACCTTGGAGCCCTTTTCTTCCAGAGCTTTCCGTTTTCTTCTAGTTTCCTCCATTAACTTTTTTAAACTGTCCATTTCCAATTCTTCAAGAAACTATACAAAACTTATTAAGCTGTCAAGACAACAAATTAACATATAAAGGTCAGCAAGGTCGAATGGAAGTTGTCTACTGTGGCCAGACCCTTTACCTACCGCTTTGCTATTAAAAGGGTAGGGAAAAGGTTTGGTTGGACACTACCTCGGATGCTTCAGAATATTCTTAGCTACCATCTTAATGTTATCATTACATCTGCAATCATCATCATAATCATTTCTACTTTTTCATTACTTTTTCCCTGTGGCACTCAGGTCTAGGTACACTTGGAATAGTGAAGGTAGTAGTGGTTACAGTTACAACTACCCCTTTTACTATATGGAACCCCAAAAAGTTTCAAACCTTACCACAACTTTAACCTTATCCTAAGTGTTCTAAACAATTATTTTTCTTGTTCTAAAGCACCTGTTTTAATTAATACATATATTTTATTTTTCTGCCCAACCAGTTTAGTTTCTGTCAACTGTTCTCCAGTTGGTTGACTGAGCTTGGAGCCATGCAACAAATGAAATAAATAGAAGCTTGCTGGGGTATTAGAAGAGAAAGAGAGAGAGAGAGAGAGAGATGAGTAGGAAAAAAGTTTTAAAAAAAAAGAAGGCAAGGTGTTGAAGGTGTTCATGAAGTGAAATCATAAGATTGGCAGTCTTTTCTCTCCACCTTGGTCCTGCTCATTTTCACATATTATAAAAAATTATTACAGTTAAAATGCTGCTGCATATAGAAATTCAAATGGTTTGTTTTCTCCATTTTTTTTTTTGGGTGTTGAAAACATCAGTTATCTTTAATAGCTGTGGTTATTTTGTAGATTAGTAGACAATCATATTTTCATTATTCAGTACCACTTTGATAGCTGAAAGTGTGCAATGAAGTGATATAATGGGAACAATATATATTATTGCATGACTGAATAATCAAATTGTCCAAGTCACTTTCTTGGTTTATTATCATTATTATCATTATTATCATTATTATCATTATTATCATTATTATCATTATTATCATCATCATTATTATTATTATTATTATTATTATTATTATTATTATTATTATTATTATTTAAAAGTTTTAAAAAATCTATATATATTAGAAGACCTATGTAACTATGTAACTGTGTAACTGTGTAACTGACTATGTAACTATGTTCTTCTTTTTCTCAAAATCCCTCTGATAGATTTGACCAAACTTTTAGGGATGGAGGAAACCCACCCTGAGATGGCTTTATGCCAGGTGGCATGTCTGGGAAAAAACAGAATTTGTCTGTCTGTGTGTCTGTCTGTCTGTTGTCGGTCTATCTGTATGTTTGTACCATCATTCTGGCCAAACTGGTACGTAGATTTCTCTGAAACTTGGCATGATGATAGGGTATGACCCAACTTAAAACATGGGCTAAAAATTTTGCAAAATAGTTACCATGGTACTGAGAAAAGGCCAAAAATGGTATTTTGGCCACTTCTCTCTTAATAATACATCTTCTCCACCACCATCTTTCTTACTGCCAAGACATGTTCAACTACTGGATTTTAGCCTATATTGGCCGGGCAAAGCCGGGCATATGCTGCTAGTTTATATATATTTTTTGGTTTATGGGAATAGTTAGGGGTATCCCCCTCTACGGACAAATTTCAAACAAATTTCAAACCGCAGCTATAAATACTAGAATCTTCAGCTGTACTTCACCAACCGTACTGTAGCTAACTTGTTACTGAAGTAACTAACTTGTTACTGAAGTAGCTAACAGGTTACTGAAGAAGCCAACGTTGAAACTGGGTTAGAGATATAGCCACTTGTTAAATTAGGAGGACCTACTGAAAGGGGACTTCGTATATGTTTCTGCTTTTCTGGAGTAGAAGAATCCCGCTGGCCTTTTATGGTGTAAAGGAACTAATTGAGCCAGCTAAAAGCCACACTATTTCTTTCCATTCGTCAGTACTATTGGACATTATTTTTTTTTTTTCAGGATTACTGCAGTTTGAAAGAATTTAGCTAGGTATGACGTTGGAAACAGAGAGTATGGTCCATGACAGCTACAAGAGAGCTCACACTCTAAGTAGATCAAGGTACAAAAGAAAGCGCTACAGTGTATCTGGTCGCCCGTCCAAAAGGCATAAAATTGTATTGAGAAAAAAATCGAAGTCCGGAATGGTGAATCTACCTCTGAGGCGGTGCACTCTTCGTAGCAGTCTTTGTTCTCCTGTTCAATGCACAGGTCAAGCTGATGAGGGAATAGCAGCAATACCCAGGTGCCATAGTGACACAGGCCCTGAGGTAGTGCACAGGATTTACTTTCCATCTATTCCAGCCAACATCCACTCAGCCTTAAAGAAATCTGTGACTAATAAGACAGAAAGTGTGGTTCCAGTCAAGCAGGAGAACAATGGACCTCACTCTCCCTACTATTGCAACAGAAAATATTCTGAGATTTTGTCTTCTGAAATGCAAGACTTTTCAAGTCAGAGAGTTGATAATTTGCATAATGCAGTCAATCAGTGTAAGAGTGAAACTAAGGAGGAAACTGAACCAGACAAGAGAATTGTGAGAAATTCATGGGGAAGAACTCCATTCAAGAAAAAGCTTGCATCCCCCCACAGCCAAATTGCCCCTGTAGTTATGCCTGATGTGGACCACTTGTCTAGCAAGTCAGAGGAGAGTTCTGGAAGTCTCTCTCCTTGTGAAGACGCAGTTCTTGCCCATGTTCACCCAACCATTAACAAGTGCTGCACAGAACATGTTTCAGTTAGTAAGGACGTTTTGGATGCAGTCTCTACAAATAATATATTAGTATATGCTACAACTGTCAAAGTTGGTTGGGGGACAGAAGCCATAAAAAATTTGCACAAGACCAATAACCATAGCGAGTGTGAAGATGATGGACTCTCTGATCTTGCACCTGATCCTTGTCTCCTGGATGCAGCCAACACCAGAAAAGAACTCTCCATTTCCCCACTGAATGAGGATTCTGAAACTTGCCCAGAGGCCTGTATATTGGATGATCAAAAAAGACCTGTCTTGGATTGTTCCAGCAGTAATTGTAAGCAAATTCAACCATTTTATCGAGATAGTTTTTTTCCTCAAAGGGACTCAGATTACATGAACACAACTACTGCATATGGAGAGGAGAGACCTTTGGATATGAGATGCAACCGTGTGTGGCAGTATCGCTGCAGGAGTAAATCTTCCATGGATAGCTGTGAGTCACTAGGTAGTAATGAGGACCGAGTGGAATGTACTACTCTACATGATGTTTACCTCAACTTGGAGGATATTCCAACTCTCCTGAGGTCCAGTAGTGCTTTAAGTGGTCAATTTGATGTCTTGAGACGAGATAGCATCATTGTGGGCCTGTCAGAGTCCATGACTAACACGTCTACATCTAGCTCTGACGACAGCATGAGATTGGAAGAAGCTTCAAGTGATCTTGGGTGTACAGATACAAATCCCCCCAGTCTGGGACCAGTTTGTAATATAAACCTCCCTCCGCATAAAAGAGTGCGTCACCGTGACAAACGAATAAGAATGCATATTGTGCGAAGGCCAAGAAAGATTCTAGTTCTTGGAGACATGATGAGTGGTAAGTCAAACCTAATATCTGCTTACTGCAGTGACAAGTTCAATGAGACCTATGTCCCTACCATCTGCCGTTGCATGGAGACAGATGCAACTGTATGGGGGGAGAAGATCAATTTGGTAGTGGTAGACATCTCTGGAAGGGATGACTTTGAACCTCTAAGGCGACGTGCATATCACAAAATGGATGCTGCCATCATATGCTATCCTGTAGACAGTACTGATAGTTTCGAACGAGTGCACAGCTTTTGGGTCCCAGAGCTCAGAAGATTCGCCCCCAAGGCACCTTTTGTCGTGGTTGGCACTAAACGTGACATCCGGGATGAGGCCAGAGATAGACTAGAGGAGCAAAAGATGTTGAAGGGAGAGGAGGAAGAGCTCAAAATGGCAGGGAGGCTCAGTGCCGAGGCTACATTTGTTAAAGAATTTGTAAGTCACGACAGAGGAAAGAGAATGTCAAACAATCTAGGAGCAGCAGGTTTTTACGAATGTTCCTCCATATACCGTGATGGGACGAGAAAATTATTTGAGGGTGTGACCAAGGTTGCATTGCAAAAATCTAGACGTAAGAAGAAGACTCGGAACAATCATGGTGACAATATGTGCAATATTATCTGACCCAACAGCAGTAGCAGCAACTCAATCTAGTTTAATCACAACATATTTATGTATGCAAAACCGTATTCATAGCTGTGAATAACCACTTTATAGTTATGTATCTTATCATTGGAATAACTACTTTTGCATATTTTGTTATTTTAAATGTCATTTCTCTACAGAAGTACAGAAATGTTTGAGAGTTTTGATTTGGACCTCCATTTTTGCACATGTGTGAAGGGGAGGGGGAGGAGGAGGAGGAAGGTAGAAAATTGTGTACATATTGCCACTGTATGATAATTTACTCACTACAAAAAGAACTGTTTCCTCTTTCTCAGCAAAGGTGTGAAATGAATTAATCTGTTATGAAATTGCTACAAGCAGTTAAGAGAATACTGGTTTTGCTTTCATTGTGGGCATTAGAAATATATGCTGGTTCTATCTGTTCACTCTCATTTCAATTGTCATTACATATTGAAGTTTCATTAACATTAATTGTAATTGACATCACAGCCACAATGTGAACACACTCTTGGTCAATGTAAAAATGCCCTAAATGAGGTGAGGAAAAGAAATGAACTACATGAGCCCTGTACAACAGCAAAAAAGTATAAATAGACAGCGTAATTTCTGGGATTCCAGCCTTGGATGCTTCTAGTTTACTATTTGATGATTTCAACAGAGGTAACTAACATTCAGTGTTATTCTGGCCAGTTTTGGTTGTCAGCAATAGACTCACATCTACCCACTTATCCTAAGTTACAAGTGAAACTTGGGAAGAGATATATATATTGGGGGGGGGGGGGGGGGGGGAAGTTTTGTATGTAAGCCAAGTTAGTAGGGAGAAACACTGAGAAAGTCATAAAAATGTAGACTGAGTAAGAATATATGCATGCTAATAGTGTCATGCACAACACACAAAGAAAGATTAGGAAAGGGTTATTGATTTGGATTTAAAATAACTGATCATCATTTTCATGATAGCATTTCTACATCTGTTCATCCACCAGTCCATGTGTTCATGGTAAAGGACAGATACCAAATAGCCATCTTATAAAAAGAAGAAAGAACTAGCTGGTGAAGTAACTTGCCAATGTTAAAATCCAGTAGCTTTATTCTGAATGCCTTAGGATAAGTGGATGGATGTAAGTGTATTCCTGATTTAAAAAAAAAAAAAAAAAAAAAAAAAAAAAAAAAAAAAAATTGAATTTTTGGATGTTGCAATATATATATCTCTTCCCAAGTTTCACTTGTAACTTTGGTCAGTTTCTTCTACAAATATTTTTACTCTAGTAGAAGAAACTGACCAAAGTTAAAAGTGAAACTTGGGAAGAGATAAATATTGCATGATTTCAACTCCAAACCGTTTGAAAGACTAAAAAGAATCATAATAGAGACTCTAATTCATTATAAGAAGCATGAAAGGCACATGCCTGGTTTGCTAAGACCTCAGCAGAGAAATGTTTTGAAGGCAAATACACACCATCAGGAGTGGGACAAGAACTGTAAGTCTTATTCATCATCTTAAATTGCACCATGTTGTGTAATAGATTGACTCAATGGTATAGGCAGGAATTTATTTGATCTGTGTGATTTATGAGGGCATAGCATCACCTGGTTCATTCTGGTGGAATGACTCCATTATGTCATTCAAGATATTTACCAATTAGAGCGGCTGCACCTGAGGTCATCAGAGCACTGCAGCACTGAGTGTTCAATCTGCATGGCTAAAGATAATGGCTACAGCTGTAGAGCTCCTGACTATTACTATTTTCTGCAAGATGCAAGAAGTAATAGTTCAAAAAGAAATTTCATTATATAAATTTCAGGTAAATCAGCAAGGAGAACTAAAGTTTGTCATAGCTAACTATATTGAATGGGACGTTTTTAAAATTTTATATCTATTTCACATTTATACAGCTGTCCTGGCCTCTATCGCTACCTTATAAGCGGTGCAAGTTTGGAACTGAGGAGGAGGCAAAGAATTACATAATCGTATTATAAACATGGATGCAGTTCTTCAAGTTTTGTTGGAAACATATAGCTCAAGTCCATTCAAATTCACTTTGCCTGTCATTATTGTACAGAGATTCTCACTTGTATGGACCATGTGTTTCCATGGTTATAGTAGAGTATACACTCACTTGAATAGAATCTGTCTTACCATGGTTATTGTAGAGATCCTCACTTGTATGGTCCTTGTGTTGCCATGGTTATAGTAGAATGGACCCTTTGACATTGTGAGTCTATAGGATGCTGCCACAGGTATTATCATGGGAGTGTGAAATGTAGGAAGCAGCTATGTGTGTTGTCATAGTTGCAGTTGTCTAGAAATTGAAATATGGGTGAGATGAGAATCTTGTAACCCACTGCCCCCCCCCCCTCCTTCTCCTGTCCCATATACTTAGCTGTAATGTCAAGTATTAGTTCAATGGTGAATTAATGCTGAATCTTCTTAGCTATTCTAATAGGACAATTGGGCATAACTTAACGATTGTGTAACATAACTAGTTAAACCAGCACCCTTTTTGGGGGTCCTGGTCAATTAATATCTGCAATATGACTTGGGTACAAGATGAAGGAATTTGGGATAGAACAGGCCCGTAGCCAGGATTTTTGAAAGGGGGGGTTCTTTTTTTGGAAGGGGAGGGGGGGGGGGGGGGGTAGTAACCTAATTCTCATTAATTATTCGTGAGATATATAATATGTACCGTCACTTTGTTGTCACTCAATCCCTACCCATAATCTTATTGCCAAATTAAAGCTTAGTTCAAATGCTTTCCAATGATATGCTCCATGGCATGTTCAAGTGTCCCACATTCTCAAGTATTATTGTTGAAGTACCATACAAATTTCACCAAATATGGTTAAAAAATATGGCTATGCATACTGGCAAAACAGTCCTACATAATGTAATAAATTTATGTGTATATATATGTATATATGTATATATATGTATATATGTATATATCTATCTATCTATCTATCTATCCATCTATTATATATTAGAAGACCTATGTAACTGTGTAACTATGTTCATCCGTTTCTCAAAATCCCTTTGTTAGATTTTGACCAAACTTTTAGGAATGGAGGAGACCCACCCTGAAATGGTTTTAAGCCAGGTGGCATGTCTGGGAAAAAACAGAATTTATCTGTCTGTCTGTCTGTTGGTCTGTCTGTCTGTATGTTTGTACCATCATTCCGGCCAAACTGGTAGGTGGATTTCTCTGAAACTTGGCATGATGATTGGTTTTGACCCAACTTAAAACATGGGCTAAAAATTTCACAAAATGGTTACCATGGTAATGAGAAAAAGCCAAAAAAAGGTATTTTTGCCAGAAAAACCATTGGAGCTAGAGATCTAAAACTTGGTATGAATATACAACTCACTCTGGGAGTAACATGGGCTGTGTCCCACCTGGCCACACCTCTTCCTTTCTTGTGTAAGGCTATTAATACCAAAAATGATATTTCAGCAAAATCACTTGAACCTGGGAGTTAAACCAATGAACCCATATATATTTAGAATCAATATAATCTGAGGAATGTTTTAAGTACATTTATATGACCACACCCACTTCTATTTTCGTGTCAGGCCCAAAAGAGGACAAAAATGGTACTTTGGCTAAACAAACCCTTGGAGCGACAGATTTGATATATGGTTTGTATGCTCAACGTTGACTATAATGTTAGATGTTGAAATTGACCGGGCAATGCCGGGTATATGCTGCTAGTATATATATATATATATATTGCATATAGTGTCACAAGTTGAATCCCAGCTGGCAACCTTCATTAGAGGTGGATCATAGATTGAGGCACACTACAGTGGACACAGACCTCCTTCAATATTTACTAGAAGATTTCTGTCGCAGTGCAAAGGCAACTCAGCATTAAACTGGACCTTTAGAATAATCAGAGTGATGATGTTTTTATTACTTAGAAAGATAAATATGTGAACAAATCATGTGCTGCAATAGATCTACATGTAATATCCATGCTATAAAGTACAAATAGTCTGTTTGTCTGTCCGTCTGTGCATTGTCAGGTTCATGCTTGAACAATTGAAGTTAGACCACAAACCCATATATATTTACAATCAGTATCACCAAGGAATTTTTTAAGCACGTCTATATGGCCACACCCCTTTTCTATACTAAAAAAAAAAGGAAAGAAAAGTATTTTGCCGGGGGAAAAAAAAAATTGATCTACAGGCCTAAAACTTTGGCATACAGACACAACTTGACTCTGTGAATAACAAGGGGTGGCTCCCATCTGGCCACACATCTTCCTCTTAGTGTGTAAGGCTAAAATTGTTAAAAATGGTAGTCCAAAAAACTTTTTGACCTAATCAATGTTCACTTTTGTTTCAAAAAGTCTACAAAATGTTTTCAAAGCAGACACTTTGGGATTATGTGGGTTGAATAACCGCCCATAGGGCGGGTTTTTTGCTAGCATTCATAAAATATCAACCTATATGTAGAGTTATAAAAATTTTGTTTCTTTAGTTTCAATACAATATGTACTAACAGTTAATTAAAAGGATCTTTACCCCAGTAAAACCGGATGAAAATACCAGGTGTTGCCAGGCCAGAAATAAATTTGTGAAGATAGCTTTTTATATCTTACAAATAGAGGATAGACAGTCAATTAGCAATCCAATCCACTCACAGGACATATTGGATGCTTCATTATATCCCCGTCCTCAAACATATTTGATATCCAGATCTAATTGGTACCGGCCATCGAGGATGGAAGTAGCAATCACCTAGCCAGTAACTTTAGTTAATTTGGCATATTGCAAAAAATCCTCTCTGATGTCATGGTGTACAAATTGCACACATATATGAAATACTTCTTTATTTAAAGAAATTATTTCATCCATCATTATAAAAAAAAAAAAAAAGATTTGTAATTCTTATTTTATCAACTAAATATTGTTAATTATGTTCTTACCTGAATAAATTATTTTAATTTTGTATGTGGGGTGATGTGTACGTGGTATTCTTTAGCTTTGGTCTTTCAAGGCAAGCATTTATGACTGAGTTATGCTTAGCCAATTGAATACCTTCATTAATGCCAACAAAACTTCCTGGTTACCATTATATCAAGGTCCACCATCTTCCCTAAGTGCCAAGCATTACCATCCACAAATAAAATACATTCTGGCAGAACAATGAATTGCGTCTATTTTCCTCAATAACTTTAGCCAGAGCAGAATTAATGCATACATCTACATTGTGCTGTGGATTTTCCACAGATTGGACAAAAGTACTTGAATCTGCCATTGCATTAAGGTGGTACAGAGTAGAGGAATGACTATCTACTATGTTATTGACAAGAATTCCATACTTATTCCTATCTTCTACAAACAAACTAAAGAAAATACAAAACCTACCATCCAATCAATAACTTATATACCAACCAAGAATATTTTATAGCCATTTCACCTGAAAGCAACAGCTATACAATACACTCCTTGGGGAAAGGGTTCAGAAAAAACAAAATGTTTTAAAAATCTAAGATTTGATCTTTATCCAAAGAATTTACCACACCAATTGCTTCAGTAGTGGGCATAATATGCATAAAAAATTTTAAAAATGATGACATCTTAACTTTCATTAGATAAACTGTAAGGGCCACCATTACCACCAAGATGGTTCAAACTTGCACAACTAACATTTAGCAGCTGATCCCAAGCTAAAATTTTCCCAACCGCCATCAATAGTACTAATTACAGGTATATGATTTACATCAGCAACTCCGTCACTAATGACAATAGAAATGGACAGTGGACATTGTGCCTTCACGTACTTCGAAAGATCATCACTTCTGGAAGTTGCCCTCTTCTCCCAGCAAGCCTTGCCTCCATATTAAGTTTAACTAGATGTACCAATATCAGGACCACCATTACCATTTACATCATGATGATTTAAACCTTCATAACCAGCAGAAGGTCCCAACTTAAGATTATCACTGACACAAATGCGACCAAAATGACTGAACATAGGTACATAGTTCACATCAGCAACACCATAACCACTAAGGGTAGACATTGCAGGGGCGGCTTGAGCCCCTCACTTTTTGGTAGGTGGGGACAGAACCCCTCACAAATTTTTTGAACAATGATGTCAATGTATGAATGAAGTAGCTGTAACTCAATCCTCCCTTTCTATTCTCTTTCTCTTTTCTGTCTCTTCTTTCTCTTTTCTGTCTCTTCTTTCTCTCCCCCCCTTGCCACTGGGACAGAGAGAGTGAGCACATTTTAAAAATGGTATCATGTGTCTACATACATATGCAAGTATCTGCTAAAATGTCTGTATGTGTAGATACACTTAATACCACCACCACCTAACACCACCACCACCTAACACCACCACCACCTAACACCACCACCACCTAACACCACCACCACCTAACACCACCACCACCTAACACCACCACCACCTAACACCACCACCACCACCTAACACCGCATGTGAACCACTAACAGTATTTATCATGAATAATCTTGCATTCTGCAAGCTTGCTCTGAAATCAGAACCAGCTGGAAGTTTATTTTGCCAAAATGGCTAAGAGAATGAGACAGGCAAGCTTGCTTGATGCTTGATCATCAGGAAAGAGACAGACTGCTAGAGTTCAGCCAAAGATAATTCTTGAAGATTAGGTCAGCCTGAAATTGACCCTGTAACTGAGGCAGTCAAAGATATTAGGAATATTTAACATCTGAGATCGGTGATCCCACTTTCAGAATAGCTGAAATTTCATGTTTTACATCAAACCAGGCAATTGGTAGCTCTAGTAGTTTTAATGAATACCAGTCCATATGCTGTACAGACCGACACCAACCATTTCAGTCTAAAAATAAAGAAATTAAATACTCTTGGGTCTCTCAAACAATGGTCAAAATTTTATGGCTAGTTGATATACTACTTTATACACACAAGCAGTTGACAGATAACTGGAATCTTATTGAATTAGCCAGACAATTTTGTGCAGTGTTGAAGAGAAATCATTTAGGATTAATAAAAAAAGAAAAAAAAAGAAAAAAAAAGAAAAAGAAAAAAAAAGAAAAAAAAAGAAAAAGAAAAAAGGAGCGATAGTAGTATATAGCAAAAGGAAAATGTTGAGCTTCATTTACTGCAACATTATTGGTTGATTTCAAAAAGTTTTAAAACTTAAAAGCAAAGAACAAATGAACAAGCTATAATAATATTTGTTTATCTATATACTGAGTATAATTTTTATTATGTGGGAGTGGGAACATTTTATTGGTCAGAGAGATGCAAGGTCTGCCATCTTTATTTGATCCTTCACTCCCATCTAATAGTTGCACCACCATTACCATCTGCTGCTGGAGCTAAAGCTATAACAAAACCACTGAGAGAGAGAGAGCATTAAGGATATCCAGACAATTTCAGAGGAGAAAACAAGGGGTCAGGGGGAGCTTGGTAATCCTGTTGTTTAGCACCACTCCACTTGCAGAATAGCACTGCAGAATAGCACTCCAGGACATGATTAGGAGTGGTCGTATAGTTTTGAGGCATAATTGCTTCATGTTGGACATTTGATTAGGAGTGGGCGTACAGTTGCGAGGCATTATTGTTTGACGTTGAGTTTTTTTAAGCTTGAGCCACCCCTGCATTGGAAGTGAACACTCCAGCTTGAAGTACCTGGAAAAAACCATCACTTCAGGTAGCAGCCATCTTGCTCCCAGCAAGCCTAGCTCCCATCTAATACACAAGGGAGTTGAGAGATTTAGGGAAAGGGTAGGAAGTGCTGACTCACAGTTACACAGTGACACACTACAGCAGTAGACGGTCACGCTGAGCTCCAGATAATCTGATACACTTCAAAACTGAACGCGGGAGGACCCTGACTGACTGACTGACTGACTGACTGACTGACTGACTGACTGACTGACTGACTGACTGACTGACTGACTCTCGGTGGTGTGCGCATGGGTACTGGCGGAGAGAAATATTATTATTATTATAAAAAAAAAAATTTTTCCCTTTCCCCCCCCCCCCCCCCCCACCCTACCTTAATAATGCATGATCGCATAAAATTTGAACTTGTCCAGGTAATATCAGTTGAAGAGATGTTTGTATGAGGCATTAGTTCACCATTATTTTTGATTTGCAGCTGTTCAGAACAGTCTGATGTCTGAGGAAGAAATGGAAGAAAACTAGTTGGTTCAGCACTGCCCAAGTTGAAGTCTTCAATTATGAACAGAGCCACTAAAAGATTAAAAAAAGTGTGTTACAGGGGAAGGAAAAAAACTTCCGACAAAGCAAAGAGCATATGGTGACTCTACCATCATGATGCTGTTCTTGCTGGCATTCCAACATGGATATGCAATCACAATAATCAAGCAATCACACCAACACTGAATGTTGGTTCATCTGATTCTGAAGAAGTGTAAAACAATTACACTATGTAATGATAACTGATTGTAAGATGTACTTCATTATTGGATGTCATTGTCATCAAATTTGTAATACTTAAAAGTAAATGTATTCAACATGTAATATACAAGATATATAATAAATCTACTTAAAACAAGTGTGTGCTATTGTTATAGTTAAGTTATAGGACATTTTAAAGTTGTTTATCATGAGGTGTTTTTTTTTTCCTTTTCAAATTGATACTTAGTCTGCATCAGTGAAAGCTAAGTACACACCATATAACATTTCTATGTATTACAGCGACATAAAAGTCAATGTTTCCAATTGTAGAACATGTCAAGAATCTGTGGATAGGTGAAATGTTTATTTGTGAAATGTAACATACATGACTGATGTAATTTGGATGAGTAAAATATTTACTCACGTGAAATGCACCATACATTTCGAATGTTATATGAAATTTCATAGTCACGAAAAGTGATAAATAGATGTCATTGGAATTTCAGAAACCTGGAAGGTGATAAATCCCACTGTATGTAGGACAGGTCAAGCAGCATATGAATTTCAGTAAGCTGGGATTCTGTCCTATCCTCTACTAAATAGTTAGCATGAAATTACAACAATCCAATACAAAGGAAATGAAGTACAGGTGGTCTTTGTTCCACCTTTCACATTCACACAATGGGTGAAATATTGTCTTGTGCATGCAGGTAACACATATATTATTAGGTGAGGGTATGGTGAAACACCATTTCCAAATATGAACAGTGAAGAAAAACTAGTTCATACAACCCCCAAAAAAGTGGTGGTGGATTCATTTGAGGCTGAAGCCATTCTGTTCCAACCACGGAGAACTGTCACCACGCCACTCCCAACTTGGTATTCGTTGATCTCGGATCATATCTTCGGTGAATCTTCGTGTTCTTGATCCTTGCCCAAAGTCACAGCACAGACCTTCACTCATTGAGTAGTCAGCACCCGTACAGTCTTTACCAACACATGCGCTGTTAACCAGTCAAATTTTCATAAGGCAAATATGGAGAAATTCACAGAGACACTCAAAACTGCAGCTAACAAGCTCCCCAGCCCAACTTCTGATCCTGATATAGCATACAGTGCATGATGTTCTGCCATTCTTGATGTAACCAAGCAGTCCATTCCTCTTGGTAGTGGTAAAGACTGAGGTCAACATGAAGGCCGAGGTCAACATGAAGGCCAAGCTACTCACCAACTTGCTTAATGAGAAATGGAGAGAGTGATGGGTGTCAGCAACAGCCTCCATAGACTTCACACACTCCAGCAGACAAGCCTGGCAGACTTTTAACTGCCTCATTGGCCGCAGGAAAAAGACAGCATCATGCCCAGTGAGTGCCAACACAATTGCCAGCTTACTAATAGAGAATGGGCACCACCTAGTAAGAGCAAGCAGATTAGCAATGATGTCAATGCATAAATTGCTACATTGAGCCGACAAAGCCGAACTGACTACCCACTTACAGCTGCTTTCACAGACTCTGAAATGTTGGCAGCCATTGGAAAGCTAAAGTGTGGAAAAGCTAAAGTGTGGAAATGCTCAAGGTCCCGATTACATTGCGCCTGAGTTCATCATTAACTGCAGGGTTCCAATGAATAACTGGCTGATATAGTTCCTCTCCAACTGCATGATCCTCCTAAAAACCCCAAAGATATGGTGAAGGGCAGATATTACAGTTATACAAAAGCCTAATAAGCCCACAGAAGCTTCTTGAGAGACTACCTTGTCATGACTCGACTGGTGATAGACCCACAACTCCCTTCTACTCAAGCGGGCTTTTGTCGTGGTCATTCGATTACTGATCAGGTGACGCTCCTGTCAAACAATATAGAGGCTGCTTTGGAATGCAACCAGAATATCAGAGTCATATTTTTCGAACTTACTGCAGCATATGATACAGTGTGGCTATGTGTGCTCCATCTGAAGTTGTTGCAAATGATCACAGATGGATATATGGTTCCCTTCCCGATGGAGCTACTCTCCAACAGAAGCTTCCAGCTTCGAACTAGTGATGGTCAAGTTAGTCGTCTTAGAAGAATCCGCAATGGTGTACCACAGGGCTCCATACTCACTCCAATACTCTTCAATATATACATCAGCGACATCATGCAAACAACATCGACTCAGTATGGTTACGCTGATGACCTGGCACTACTATCTGCCCACAAGACCTGGAAGGCAATGGACTTGACACTGAATTATGATATGCACAGTTTTTCTAACTATCTTGTGTGTCTACAATTCACTAGTGGAGATACCATGTCTCCACCCAGTGTAGGGTACTCAGCTAATGCCACCCTTAAATACCTGTATATATTTTTCATTCAATCTAGAAATTCACCCAATCTAGAGATTGTATTGCATATTCTATGAATTTATATTGGCATCCAATCTATAGATTGTGCTGCCCATTCTATGAATCAGAGTTAAATATTTGCAAACAACTAAGTACATGTTCCTATCTTGTATATAGGGAAGGACATCAGCAGAAAGTTTTAATAACACAACTCACTACATAATATTAAAAATAAACATTACCACAGGATGTGCTTATTTTGGTAAATCATCTAATCATTCATCCAATCTATATATATCATGCTGCGTCTTTTATGAATGAATGGCTTTCTTTTTTTAATTAATTTATTTAAAAAATTTATTTTTATTTTTTATTTCTATAAATTGGATATAATAAATCAAGAAATCAAGTGATTAACTACAATCAATGTCATGATAAACTAGCAGGCATACCAAACATTACAAGAAACACAATGACATGCCAATGTCCAACAGTTTATCCTTAGTACCTTCTTTTATATCCTTTAACCTGATATGCCCACAAGATGTGGGGGAGCTTTAAAACCCTCGTCAATGTAGGATATGGCTACTCTGAAGAATGGGTTTCATTTGGTTATGATGCTTTGGTCAGAAGATTGGCATCAAATATATGAATTCATAGGATGTTCAGCACAATCCATAGATCAGGCAAATTATTAGATTGGTTGGAATATATTCACAAAGAATTAACAACACATGTAATATGCAACATCTTGCAAAACATTTATTTGCAATGATGGACATAGAAAATATTTTGGTACTTTTATGTAATATGTGCATTTTATAAAGATGCATTAGTGTTTTGTCTAGAACTATAAAATTACATTATATACTAGCATCATGAACTTATCTAGGAACATAGCTACATCACTAAGCATATATTATGCCATCTATAAAGTGCTCTTAGTATTCTCAGTTGAATTTAGTGATCATTGGGGCATTGTTGAAAACTTGCTGGTTTGGATCACAACCTTTGGCCCGAGTCAACCACTCCACTTTCTACAAACCACAATTGTTTAGACACACATAGGTCAGCAAAACTTTTCCCAAACAGTTGTAGGCCAGGCGGCTGGTATGTACAAAATATTATATAAAATTATATAAGATATTTTTTGTTTCATCCATCCATAGGATGTATACTTTTCTACCGTAGTTAATTTTACTGTTCTTTTCATTGAAAATGACAAAAATTTTGTCAAAGTTAGCCTCTTAAGTCCTGACCTTATTTAGATTCTCATGAAATGTACATAATTTTTATTAGACTACCAATTTTTTTAATGCTGTTCTTTATCATTCCCATTGGGAAATAACCTTTCCATGATTGCTATTCCAATTGGAAGTACCAGTAAATCTGGAACAGAATATAAACTAAAGGAAAATTTTACTGTAGGCAAATTTGACAACTGCATTATTTCAATGACCTGTGAAAGGGAAATTTTTAAGGATCTTTGCATATGTTGGTGCATCGTTTTAATCATGCAGAACCCTATGGAACACTGGCCACTCTCAAATGAGCCACTAACTTCAATAATAATGGCAGCTCTAGAAATGATTTCTTGGAAAATACTTCTTGATTTTATCCATTAGACTTCCGATAGGCAACTGCCACTCACAAAAGTGTCTTTCAATCATGAGCATGCTCTTTAGTTGTGGTTGTTGTCAGCTCATTCACTTCATAGCAACTTTTAATTAGTTTAAATTTTATAGGGACAATTATGTCTTCTCCTCCATTCTTGAATCTTGACCCCTAACAAACAATCCTGTATGAAACTCTGGTATGTGGCTTCCATGTGATTGGGAGTGATAATAATCTCCTGTGGGTGTGGTTTGGCCATAGCCATACCTATACAAGTTGTTTTAACTGCATGTGAGTATTAATACATTTCCGTCTGTGTGGTTAGCAACACCCATAAAGTATTAATAGACTAAACCTAATTGGTTAAGCAGAGCAGTTAACTGGAACAAGATTTAATTGGAACCCGAAAGCACACATACGGCCACACCCACAAGATGGCAATAATATCTTACGGTGACTGGAAACCACATGCTCTTGCTTTTCTAGATTGATCAGGTTAAAATTTGGCTTATGATATCCATGTGGCCATGATTGCTATTACCCTCCCGTGGGTGTGGTTGTTGGTATGCTTAGGGCAACATAAACGAATGCCACCCAAACTACTACCAGTAAATCTTACATCAGTTTTTTACTGCCCCAATATCATGCAGCGAATCTGCAACATGTGCACAGGTATATTAAAAACAACCTTATAATTATAATCATCTTTTGTGGGCCAAAAGATCAATTGACCAGTACGGGATTAGCTGTCACATTACATTGATAAGGTAATAACTGCTATAAAATTACAGACTCATAAGGAGTTAGTTATTTAGCTTCTGCAATTGGTCAATGTCAGCCCACATCTTGCCAAATATCTTTTCACACTTCGTGCATTGTGGCAGCCAACGAAGACATCAAGACTTTTTCATTAGCCTGGGTGACACTAGGAAGGAAATAAATAAGTAATAAATATGAAATCCAGGGACAGAGCGGTAAATAATCAGAAATAAGGAATATAATATATGTGTATCTTCTATTATATATTTTGGTTCGGAAGTGTGCTTGTATGTATGCATGTTTGGGTGTCTAGCTCTAGGTATAATAACCAAACCCTTGGAAAGAAATGAATAAAATTTCAAAGTTTCCATTTTGGGTGCCACAAAAATGGAAACTTTGAAATTTTATTCATTTCTGGAAAATAAAGAAGAAATTCTATTTTAACCCGGAAGATATTAAGAAAAAGATAAATGCCTACAACAAGCATGGTTCTACTATGCAGGGAAATCCTTCTATACTTCATAAAATCATGCAATTTCAAACGGCACAAAAGTACAGTGTTCATGTAACGGACATATACACAATCACACTCGCACAGTCTGACACGCTCTCTTTCTTACACACACAGAAAATGAGAGTAAAAAATCAAATTCTCTAGATACCCTCACCATGGTTATGCGCCACTGATACAGACAGTGTGACTGTGCACAAAGCAGACACTATGAGCCAGTGCAAGTAAACTCCTGAAGTTAGGCTTGGAGCTTGCTAGAGGGTTGACCAAGCCTCTCAGATTGTGGGTGTGGGCACCCAAAGTCCAACCTGAACCTTTCACTGATTAACAAGCCATGGCAAGTGAATTTGCACCTCAGAAAATTCTAGGTCCCCATCTCAGCTGGGTGGATTGGTGTTGGAAGATGTTGGAGGACAGGAAAATTTCCTGTTAGTTCTGTCTGAGGTTTGAACTCACAACTCTGAGGTTGGTAGTCCCATAGTATAACTACTCAGCTGCTCAGTCACAGACACACTCAAACACACTAACATGCACAGCAACAGATAGACAAACACACACATTCATACACACACAGACACATTCACACATATTGTCTCTACATACAGTCTAACACTCCGTTTCTCTCACACACAGACATGCACACTCATACAAAAAAAAAAACATATGCACACAGCGACAGACAGACACACACAGGCACTCACACACACTGTTTCTCTCACACACAGACACACACAAATATACACTTAGGAACAGTAATGTCTTGAAAATCTGTGAGAAGTATACATACTGATAAGTGGAGGTTGAAATAGCATCAAGGTGAGGGGTAGAAACTAGAGCTTGACATAAAGGACAGACAGGTAGGTCTCTGCATTTACTAGGTGGTTCACTAGGAGAGAATTTGGCCATAGGAAATCGTCTCCTAGCAAGGGACGAGACACATTTGCAACAGTGAAACACCACTCATATTTTATGGAGCCGAAATGTAATGGGATGGTATGTTTTCCATATGTGCTGATCGTGCTGCCATTAGCTGCCATTGGCAAGGGTGCTGATGGGCTGATGCATGTGCCTAGACCAGTGGCAGGTAGAACGCTAACCTCTGCTCCTGTTAGTTACATGATTCATTTTGTTGAGGGTAGATGTAGTAGACAATTGCAAATTGGAATCAAGACAACACTGGTAAAGGATTGTCCCTAAAATCGCTACATGAGGTTTGATCAGTTAATAATGTTTGCAATAATTGTTCACAATAATTGTTCGCTACAGTAACCATGAGCCATACATAACAGATGATGCTGAAGTAAGGGCAAAGAGAGCTCAAGTGAACAATAGAGAGCCAGAAAGTTCATAGGATCTAAAGGACTTGTAGAATAGAAAATTGAGGGAATCAAAGGAGAAATTGACATGTTCTATCTATATTGCTCTTTTAACTAACTGGGAATACAGATGTTGGCCAACATCAGGGAGTGTTGCACCAGCTTCTCTTGCTCAAAGTCAGTCAGGATCAGGAGTCTCAAGGAAAGCTCGAGAGTGTTGTCTGCCATGGTAACTGCATTAAGATCCCACTTCAATTGAGCGCAGATCTTCTTCTCTGCAAGCTATGAGAACAGAAAGCACATTCACACAAGTAAACAAGAAACTTTTGTCCAATTGTTTACAAAAAAGAAGATAATAATTTTACTTCTTGGGAAATTAATGCTACTGTACTAAAGGGAAATGGAATCATAACCAACATCCTCACATCTCACTACAAACACACACACCACACACACACCACACACACACCACACACACACCACACACACACCACACACACACCACACACACCACACACACCACACACACACCACACACACACCACACACACCACATACACACCACACACACCACATACACCACACACACACCACACACAATTGTCCTAACACAAGGCGCTGCTTTCAACAGAATTTGGTGAAGATAATTATTAACTATTTTCACATATGAATCAATTCACCCCCAACCTTAAACTTCCTCCACCAAGGGAAACCATTTGCTTCTCTATGCTCCGACAAAGATGAGATGAGGTATATTCCAGTCAAACTTAAATATTGTATTTCAGTAATTAGTGCCTGGCTTCTATCTGTGGTATCTTTAATCATTTACTGGTATAATTCTTGTGGTCACTTTTATAATCATATTCATGTTTGATATATTTACCTCGTGCTATTGGATGAAGAATACTCTTTGCTTTAAAAAGAACTTTATGTTTTACTTGTGAAAGTAAGGGCTATAGTGTTAAGGAAGATACAACATAATTGGTGACGAGTAACGGGATGACATCTGTAACATTGGGCAGGATCGAGGAGCTTGTTTCTAGTCTGGAAGAGGGGCCTCAGTATGCGGAGAGGCTGGAGCATTTCTTTGCAGCTAATTCTATTGCAGAAAATGAAAAAAAAAGTTCAGTTTTTCTGACCGTGATAGGTGCTGCTATGTACAAGGTGCTGAGAGACCTGGTTGTGCCTGCCAAGCCAGGAACCAAGCCCTTGGAGGAACTGTTGCAGAAGCTAGAGCAACATTATAGCTCAAAACCATCTGAAATTGTTCAACATTTTCGTTTTCATACTTGTTTCAGGAAGCCTGGTGAAACTATTGCTGCGTTCATTGCCAGACTGCGCTCATTGTCTGAACACTGTACTTTTGGAGATTTTTTGGAGGACATGATGCGTGACAGGTTAGTATGTGGAATTTCTGAGAAGACCATACAAAAGCATTTGTTAGCTGAATCCAAGCTAACCTACAAGAAAGCTGTAGAGCTGGCTTTGGGATTGGAGACTGCTGATAAAAATGTCAAGCTGTTGAGAAATAATCCAAAAGAGCTAGACAGTATTAGAAGCCATCCAAGAATTGATCATGTTGTACCTGAAAGGAAAGAAAGAGATGTGACTGCACTTATTTGTTTCAGGTGTGGCAAGCCTGGACACATTGCTCCCAAATGCAAGTTGGCTAATTATGGTATTGTGTGTCGTCGATGTGGGAAGAGTGGACATATTCAAAGAGCTTGCAAGAGTGGACAGAAGGGAACTGCTCTCAAGGGTCGATCTAGACCAGTTTGCCAAGTGCAAGAGGAAGAAAAGGCAGTTAATTTGTTAAGGGTTCAAGAAAAGAAGAAGCCACATTCTTCATCACCTATTAAAATGAAAGTACAGATCAATGATTGCCTTGTCAAGATGGAGGTGGACACGGGTGCTACCGTATCTTTGATGTCCCAGAAGACATTCAGACAACTTTGGCCAAGGAGAACCTTAAAACCAACTGAGGTGAGGTTGTGTTCATATTCAAAAGAGCCCATACCTGTTGTTGGATGTTATTATGTAAATTTGGCATATAAAGGTCAGACAGCTATTAATATTCCTTTGTTGATTGTACAAGGGTCGGGACCAAATTTATTTGGTAGGAATTGGCTTAAAGAGATAATACTTGATTGGAATGAAATATATAATGTATACAGTGATTCTTTACAAGTAGTCTTGGATATTACTCCTCAGTATTTCAGAAGGGATTGGGAATGCTTAAAGGTTTTCAAGCCAAGATACATGTCGATCCTCATGCTAAACCCCGTTTCTTTAAAGCGAGGACTGTTCCATATGCCTTTAGAGACAAAGTAGAGGTGGAATTGAAATGGTTACAGGAAGAAGGTACTTTGGAACCAGTGGAAATGTCTGCTTGGGCAGCCCCTATTGTACCAGTTTTAAAAAGTGATAAGACCAGTGTGAGAATTTGTGGTGATTTCCGAGTAATGTCAAAATGGATACCTATTCAATTCCTAAAATAGATCTATTTGCTACCCTATGGAGTGGAAATTGTTTTTCTAAGCTTGATTTAAGTCAGGTTTATTAACAGTTATCATTGGATGAAGAGTCGAAAAATTACGTCGTCATACACACTCATAAGGTTTATTTCGATACACTCGTTTACCATTTGGTATTTCTTCAGCTCCAGGAATTTTCAGAGAGTGATCGAGAGTGTGTTACAGGGGATAGATGGAGTTGTCATCTATCTGGATGATATCCTCATTACTGGCCCTATGGAGGACCACTTGAAGTCATTGGAGGAAGTGTTGAAGCGTTTAGACAAAGTAGGTCTAAGAGTGAAAATGAAAAAGTATGAATTCATGAAACCAGAAGTCGACTATCTTGGACATAAGATTAATAAAACTGGACTTCACCCATTGCCTGACAAGGTACAAGCAATTCAGGATGCTCCAACACCACTGTCTGTGCATGAACTGAAATCGAACTTGGGACTTTTTATATATTATAATAAGTTTTTACCCAAGTTATCGTCTACCCTTTTCCCACTCTACCGATTACTCCGGAAGGATTTTCAATGGTCATGGGGAGTTGAGGAAGAGAGAGCCTTTTTAAAGTCAAAGGAATTGTTAACTTCAACCAAGTGCTTAACCCATTTTGATTCTTCATTACCTTTGATTTTGGCATGTGATACATCTGCCTATGGAATAGGAGCAGTGTTAGCACACAGGATGCCAGATGGAACTGAAAGGCCGATTGGTTACGTGTCCTGAACTCTTGCGAAAGCCGAACGGAACTATTCTCAGTTAGAGAAAGAGGGACTATCGTGCATTTTCGGAATTAAGAAATTTCATGCTTACCTGCTGGGACACCATTTTGAGTTAATAACAGACCATAAGCCTCTATTGGATCTGTTGAGGGAGAATTGTTCAACTTCAGCACAAGCTTCTGCTCGTATAAAGCGTTGCTCTCTGTTTTTATCTACGTACGAGTATACATTGATTTTCTGTGGTACTAAGGCTCATGCAAATGCTGATGTCCTTAGTAGGTTGCCTTTACCAGTGGAGCCGGCAACTATTGAAACACTTCCAGAACTTGTACTGCTAACAGAACACCTGAATGACTCACTAGTGACTGCGAAAGATGTCGGTTCATGGACAAAAAAAGATCCGAAACTTGCTCGTGTTCAACAGTTTTTAATGCATGGATGGCCAAGTCACTGTGATTCAGAATTGGATCCATTTACATCTAAGATGTTGAAACTTTCTTCTTATGATGGATGTATTTTATGGGGAACCAGAGTTGTCATTCCCATGCATGGAAGAGACGCTGTGTTACAAGAATTGCATGAAGGACACCCAGGAATGTCCAACATGAAGGCTTTGGCAAGGATGTACGTTTGGTGGCCAGGAATTGATTCAGATATCAAGAAGTCAGTTCGCATTTGCACTGAATGTCAAGAGGTTCAGTCGCCCCCACCAATTGCACCACTGAATCCATGGAAATGGCCGACTAGACTGTGGTCTAGGTTGCATTTAGATTTAATGGGTCCTTTTGAAGATAGAATATTTCTCATTCTAATTGATGCCCATTCCAATGGATTGAAGCATTTTGCACTCAGAAAGCAACTTCAAGAGTAGTTATTGATGCACTTAGAACTGTATTTGCAAGATTTGGAATTCCCGAAACAATCGTGTCTGATAATGGTACACCATTCGTGAGTGAAGAGTTCATACATTTCCTGCATCAGAATGGTATCAAACACAATACTTCCGCACCATATACCCAGCTTCTAATGGACTTGCAGAACGTGCTGTCCAAATAGTAAAAAGAGGTCTTAAGAAGGTGATCTCTGGAGACATTAATTCCCGACTTACTAAAGTTCTTCTAACTTACCATATCTCACCACAGTCCACAACAGGTGTGTCCCCTTCTGAATTATTGGTGGGAAGGAGGTTGAGGACAAGGTTAGATTTGTTGAAGCTGAACACTGCAGCAAAAGTAGAAGAGAAACAGTTGAAACAGAAACGTCAACACGATGCAAGAACTAAAGATTGAACATTAGAGTTGGGAAATCTAGTGTTTTTGAAAAACTTTGGTTGTGGATATAGATGGTTGCGTGGGAAGATAACTAAAATTACTGGTCCTGTTTCTTATCACGTGCTATTGGATGATGGAAGACAACAACGTTGTCATCAGGATCATTTGTGTCTTAGAGTGATTGAATCTAATCCCTTGAGTGAATCAGATGAGGAAGCTACTTCAATGGATTTGTCCATTCCGTTCTCATCAAGTGAAGAAGCACCTACCTCACCTGAGGTTGCTGAAGTTGACCCACACTCGCCTGAAGAGAGGAGCAATAGTAGCGAAGCTCAGGGAGCTGGAGATCAAGCTCGCCATTATCCACAAAGGAGCCGAGCACCACCAGAAAGATATCAAGCCAGTTGGATTTGAAACATTAGATCATATGTCATTCACATTTTTGTTTTGTTTCTTTTCTTTTTAAGGGGAAAGGAATGTGGTATCTTTAATCATTTACTGGTATAATTCTTGTGGTCACATTTATATCATATTCATTTTGATATATTTACCTCATGCTGTTGGATGAAGAACACTCTTTGTTTTAAAAAGAACTTTATGTTGTACTTGTGAAAATAAGGGCTATAGTGTTAAGGAAACACTACCATTGGTTTTGACAGTTATTGCACTAGTAATAACTTGTCTGCACTTTGGCATGTCTCACATGAACTGAGTGTCATTTGATACCTTGTGTAAACAATTGGTGACTAATTGGGACATATAAATAAACCTCTTTTTGCAAGTGAACTAACTTACTGACAAATTGAATATACTCACACATGAACAGAGAATTAAGAATTCCAATTTTTCAACTTCACCATAGCTAAGATGCTAAAATAGCTTAAGATTCTATTTGGAAATACCAAGAAACAATATCAATAATTAAAATTATAATATATATTGAGAAACTATCACAAAATACCCTTTACCAGCAAAAATATAAACAAATACAAAGTCAATTTTGAGATACTTACTTTAACATTATGTGCTGATGTGTTAGGGAAATTGTGTTTGAGGCCATTGTAGGAGGTCATGCAGTCTATACTCCTAGATTTTTATGCTGATGATGGAACATGCCACAGCTATTTCCAGGTACGTCAGTGGTGCATCAATGGGAATTTCACTGCAGTACTATTCCATCAGGTTGACAGCTAAGTGGAAGCATTGCTACTGGCAGGAAGAATCAAGACTGAGAACCCTGGAAATGGACACATTTGCTACATATAATTTGCTTGCTTCAATGGAATAAAATATTTGGAACTGTTTATCTAAGGTTTGCTTAATTAGTGATGCCTTGGTGAATTAAACACTATTCTACATAATAGTGCATAGTAATTTCTAAGCCCTGCTTCTTCACTCTAAGAGGATTCATTCACCTGTAGCTACTTCATCCACATGTTTCTGTTGGTGGTGACCTGAATTAGGCAAATGTGTTGAGTGACTGGACAAGGAGGAAGTGCTATAAGCATCTTTTTGGTGAACTGAGGGACAGATCTTCCTCAGTCAATGAGTAGGTACAGTTAGAACACAGGTAACCACCATGGCAAAACATATCACCTCTACGTGACCCAAACCTACCAGGAACAGCTGTCCATGAATCATGACCTCTACCAACAAAGATACCTTTACCTGAAAATCTAGCAGCAAATTTGGTTGACTTTGATAAAGGAGTTCTTCCACTTTGCTTGGCCCCAACCCACCTCTTAAGTCCAGCCAGTCCTAATATCCTCAGAGTGGGGATTGTTGTGTTTAGGATCTTTTGAATATTTACTCCACCATGAACAACACTACGATGATGAACCAACCAATATACAGCAATCAAATTTTTTTACAGCTAGAGGACAGTTGTGAGGAGAGAAGAGAGGACAGATGGGAAAGGATGCAAAGATAAAAAGGAGGCATGATTGACTAAAGCATCAATGAGTTGAGTTGGAGGAAGAGGTGGTAGAATAGGATATGTGAAGGTGAATAATTTCTTACTTCTGCATAAATTTATTAGCTACTGCAGTTTCTGAAAACTGAAGTGAAGAACTATGCTATGTCTTCCTAGGTCAGTTCTTCCATCATTGTGACTACTGTCAGTGTCCTCTCTGTGGAGATGCAAAATCTTACAGTAGCCATAACTAGAGAGGTTCCTGGGAACCATCAAACACATTTAACAAACCAGAGGACATGAATAATCACAAATCATTTCAATATGGTTCCTTTTTTTATCACTTTGACATTTTCTCATTTGGACAGCCACAAAATTGAAGCATTTGCATAATAACTTTGAAATACCCTCTGAACTCCCACACCTCCTCCTCCTCCTCCTCCTCCCCCCCCCCCAAACACTCACGCATGCGCACACACATACACACTGACAGATGGACAGACACCACTCACACAGAGGGACAGACACCACATACACACACTCCACTTGCAGAATAGCCACCACACACACAGAGACAGACAGACAGACAGACAGACAGACAGACAGACAGACAGACAGACAGACAGACAGACAGACAGACAGACAGACACACACACACACACACACACACACACACACACACACACACACACACACACACACACACACACACACACACACACACACTTAGAAGAAGAAGAACTTAGAAGCTGCCCATGGTACAAAGTACCATGATGGCAGTGTCCTGGATGAATCCAGGACCAATGGCAATAAACTTATCTTATGATGGCATCACACAGAAATGTTGGTGTCTGGTCAGATCTCCTTGTCTTCGAAATTTCCTTTCACAGGCACAACTTAGCTGAGCAGGTGTTCCATCGCCTGGATGTTGAAATTTTCTATACACCATCTAAACACGCACACACACACGCACGCACGCACGCACGCACGCACGCACGCACGCACGCACGCACGCACGCACGCACGCACGCACGCACGCACGCACACACACACACACACACACACACAAAGAATATGGAACAAAATGTATCAATAAATTAACATATGAATTGTTAGCTTATATATGACCCATTTTAAGGTTTTTAACCTAAAAGAGCACATTTAGATTATTTAAAATACCTAACCTAATCCTAAAATGGTATTTTGTGTAATCAAAAAATCCTAATTTTATTCATCAGAAATGTCATTTGTATTAAAGTACAAGATGAAATGTTTTCATGGAATCTGGGTCATCCTAGAGATAACTGAAGTCACGGATTGACTCAGTAGCTCTAAAAGTTTATATGGGGTGATCTGGAGGTTGGGCCTATTTTTTTTTATACAATAATGCTCCCAGGTGGTCATTTTCAGCCAACCCAACTCAGGGCCTCCATAATAAATATCCCATGGTCTTATGGTTGTAGGCCAACTGGGACTCCAGGACCAAATGATCGATGATGAAAATCACCACTAGTAGAATTGCTCACTTTGCTGCACTGCATATAATAAAATCGTCATCTTTAACTCACATTCTTTTAAAAAAATTTTCTATTTAACTTTGCATTCATTTAGTGTACACACAGGAGCAGGCACTATTAGAACTACCCTCTGCAGTAATATGGACATTCTTTATTACATATGGTTAATTTATGGACATTATGGTAACATGTTGCGTAATAGTTGATTTTACTGCAAGCTAGTGTGTAACATAACATGACATGATACAATATGCCCATATCATCTTTTTTATATATCTTTGATCTTGACTTACTTAAAGAGGGTAAAAGTTGAATGAAGTCTTGGAGATGAAGGCAAGCTGGTTATCCTGACTGTTCTGACATTCACACAACACCCCTCCTTCCTCAACCATTCCTTCATTTTAGGAATGTCAGTCACCATATATTTATTTGATTAATTAGTCAACTTTCAAGTGAAAATGTACATTAGTGTTCCACTTCACCAATTATCATTACACCAAACTTAAAAAATAAAAACAACAACAATCATGAATTTTACAATACAAACAACAATCATGAATTTTACAATACAAACAAGTACATATTCCAGAATGGAATGGAACGAAGACTATACATAACATTTATAATGAAATAATAGTTGATTGTACATTTCCTAATGGTTTGTTTGTCTGACAGTCACACTAATTCACACATAAAGTGGACAGCCCTAGGGAATCACTGGTGAGGGAGGGGTCAGATGCAGGAGCTCTGTAAATTGAGTCAAGGCGTCCCTCAGTGCTACCCGAATGTCATGGGAGTTGCATGTGACACACTGCACCAGTGCAGGGTAGAGCTTGGTCACATAAGCCCACATATCCTCGTCCACTGCACATACAAAAGAAACACTTGAAGAGGGAGACATGTATTTTTTAAAGTTATAAAGTGTACTTCAGATATGGTTTCACGCAAATGGTTACCTTTGGCTGTTGGGCTGTTCTGTGCTTCCTTCAAAGATGAGATCAGAATGCAGATGGACTTGAGCACAAGAGACACTTCATTCATACGCGCTCTAAACAAACGCAACAATAACACACTCACATATCATCACACCGTAAATAAGGAGGGAAACAGACACATGGATGATGCCTAGTTCATTGTAAGTGCTATACTAGTAACTCTAGCATAGAGGGCATGTCTGATGTGAGTCCATAGGTGATATAGTAATATGTGCTGACTAGCTACCTCTCTGATTATGAGTGTGTGCACATGTGCATGTGTTTCTGCCTTCTCACCTTGGGAGTGGACAAGATCCAGACAGTCTTTCATCCACTACAAACCGGAGGAGCACCTCCTCACAGCGCTCCAATAAGGCATTGAGGGCCAGTTGGCCAGCCGGGTGAGCTGCTACAAACACAACATATTAGAGCACAACCTAAACCTATTCTGTATTCTATCACATGCCCACAAATTATTTCTATAACAATGAAATGGAATTTTTGGATGGAATCCTGGATGCGTATTTAAAAAAAAAAAATTATTATTGTTGTATCTCGGTGTAAATGGTAGCATCTACTAGCACAGGGGGGTTTATGATCAAGGAAATAGTGGCATGTGTGAGTGAGTGAGTGATTACTGCATGTAATATGTAGTGATGGATGTGCAGTCACTTGCAATAGACCACATCTACTGACAGAGTCAGGCAATGTGGGCATGTCCCCCAGTGTGGATGTGTCCCCATACAGACCTAGGGTGGAGTCACTGCTGGTGTGCATGAAGGAGAACTGCAGGAGAGCCTCAAAGCAAGCACGGGCAAAGTTCTCCCTCAGCTGCACCCCAGGACTGAGCATGGCCACCTCACCTGCAGGACGGACGGACGGACACACACACACATGTTAAGTATAACAGCTGCCACAACCAGTATACAATATGTATTAGGGTTGGGAAGTAGGTATGTGTGTGTGCATCACTGCATGTTGCATAAGCCATATCATATGCACCCACACACACCCACATGCGCACACACGCACACACACACACACACGCGCACACACACACACTGATCTTACATCACCACGCTAGCTACATGCAATTTGTGTTTACTATGGAGTACAGAGGTCAAGGGAACACATACTGAGACACTTATTGTGCTACCGTTGAACTGGTCTGTGTTGGTGTGTATGGATCCTTTGTTGAGCAGGAATGCAAGCCTCACGAGGAACTTCCTGGGAGGGGGCGTGACCGAGGACAGGATGTCTCTCTTAATCATCTCAATCACCTAACAGGATAAACATGGACAACTACGCAATGATAGAGGTTCGACAGATGGTAGTTCATGGATAGATCGGTGGGAGATCATGTGACCCACCTTTATATCCCACTCTTCATTTTCTCTCAATTTCTCAGATGACATGTATGTTCTGTCAGACCTGTGGATCAATAGGATCACTTCATAAGTTGTTGCTGCATGTAGCATGTATGACTATGGACTAAAGTGCATGACATCAAATGCCTGGGAGAGAGGGGGGGGGGGGGGTTAGTGACAATACACAATACAAGAGATAATGTTTAGTACATTTCACTGAAGAGGAAGTCCTCCAAGATGGCCCCAAGACTCTCCCAAAAGGATGAAGTTACTTCTTCCTCTGTTAAAGTAAATGTGTAGATGCAAGAATAACAGCACAGAGATCACATGACATGAACCAACCACACATGGCTAGCACACACCGGTATCTGTATACACATACATAAACACAGCTAAATAGATAGATAGGTAAACACATACAAGATTTAGCCATCCATTCTTCCCTTTAGAGTGCTAAGAGTGTGGTTTGATTCTTTGGGTAATTTCTACAGTATCATGAGAATCAACAGAGGTGTATCGTGGGATATACTTATGGATACTTATGTGGATTGGCGAGTGTCTGTACATTGCTGAAACATGTCAAAGTATTAGTGAAAAACACTTTCTCTAGCAACAGTATAAGACTAGCATAGGTGAGTAGCTTGTACTGATATATATAGAGCTCACCTTGCCCTAGGTTTAGAGGCAGTGCATCCTGTAGGACCAGCAGCAATGCCTCCACCGTCTGCAGACACACATTCTGTTGCTGTTGCAACTGCTCACTAATGTACCGGCACATGAGGGGCTTGTGCAGGGCCTGGACAAGGTGGGGTGGAGGAGGGGTTGGGGGGGGGGGGGGGGGGGGGGGGCAGGGTGGACGACACACCACACAGAAGGCAATTAAATCCTCAATACAACATCTAAACTGTTCCATTAATATTCATAAGTAACCACGCATTACCCTAGAACAAGTGATTTTTCAACCCTTTACCAGGTTATACATATTCATAGTCAAACTGACCAACTGGAGTGATGCATCCCCCCTACCCTCCCCTGCACGCACACACACATTCTCAGCTCACCTGCAGCATGGCCACATGGATGTTGGCTGGAAGCTGTTCCCTGGGCCAGTCCTGCACACATGCCCTATACAGCTGCACTGCTATGGCTTGACACGACAGGCCAAAGGGCACAAAGTTCATCTGCATCACAGGGAGCCTTGCAGGTGGCGGGCACGTCACCCTCAGGCTGGTGTCCGGTGGTGTGTGCGTGTACGCTGCATAGGAGAGAAGGTCAGTGAACAGGAGGGCAACCATGGGAGAGCCTGGGAGGACAGAGAGCTTCACACGTCTGGAAACACTGATGAAATCCGACTTCTTCCTGCCAAACATGGTGTGGACAAGTTTGCCCTGAGGAAGAGAAATAGGCAAAAGCAACAAACTGAGGGGTGCGTGTGTGTGAGGGGGGGGGGATGTGCTGTTGTTGTTGGCCACAGAAATGGAGCATGGCTGTAATTTATTTTCAGGAACAGCAATATTTCAACTCTATTTAAAGACCATCACATTTAAATTATGTACTTCTCTCTCCTGGTCGTCTGATTGGTCGTCTCCCTGTTTCCCCTCGGAGGTGCAGGGGCCCATGATGTTCTCGGTGGTGACCACACAGGCCAGACAGCGCAGCACCAGTCTCTGCAGGGAGGACAGGGAGTTCTCACTGTGGGACGGCACTAGGAAAGGGGACACATCCTTAGACACTGGGGTCAACAGGCACCCACGGACAGTGCTGGAGAGAGTTTGGAAGTGGGACTCGGTGAAGGTACTTTGAATATGAGGGTAGATCTAGTGTGGGAGGAAGAGAGGGAAGGGAAGTGAGGGAGGGAGGGAGGGAGAGAGGAGGGAGGAAGAGAGAAGGAGGGAGAAGAGAGAGGATAGGAGGAAAAACAGTGTAAACTGCAATTAACACCATAATATGATACAGTACATGTATGTTAACTTAATGTATCCATGTCATGTAACATAGCACATGCAGTATTACTAGCTCCTCAAAACATGCGGCCACATAAAGGTTTAATCTCCCTTTCCCCCCCCCCCCCTCCCCCCCAACACACACACACAGATACAGTGTGGTCAGACGTACCTGCAGGACGACCTCCAGGAGGCTGACAAGGATGGCCTGAGAGGGAATGGTGTCCACCACAGATGCTAACATCTGCTCAGCCAGCTCATGTGAGAGGACATCCTGCAGGACACGGCCCTCCAGGGGGCGTGTCAGGACCAGTCTCTCTCCCACAGCCGTCCATATGTGCCACGCCTTCCCCCACAGGGACATCTGGCAATGCCCTCTCTCCTCGTCCTGTCAACAATACACAGGAAGTGAGATATAGTCTTACATATGGGGGCGTGGCACTTGGAAGGACAGAATATTGCAAGGCAAGCTGATGGGAATAGTGGCACACACTCAGCCAGTGTGAGGAGGGAGAGATGATTGAAGACACTTTACTAGACAAAACTATCCCATAATTACAACATGGTTATAAAAGTAGACTCTCTTTATGACTACACCCACATGGCAGTATGTACCTGAGAGACTCCTTCCACGGGCATACTGAGCGTGCTCGTAGGAGCAGGACTCCTGGTCTCCTGGGTGCATCTGTCATGAGGCAAGGAGGTGAAGGTGGGGTCCACTATGGTACGGAAGCTCTTCATGGCTGCCATGGACACCTACAGCACACATGGGTAGAAGTGACATGTCATGTGATGACATACTCATGTCATGTGACATGCATGTAAGCACAGGTGTGTACAATGGACATGAGAAATAACAAACATCGTATTAGAAAATGCACACATAGAGCACAGGAATGTTACTAGACTAAACAGTTGGAGGCAGACAACAGGTTGAGTGTATGTTCAGTGTGGTCTCATCCACTCCAGTTAGTAGCAGCTGCTTGTGCCTCAGCAAAAAGGATGCAGCAGATGCAGGCAGCATGGAAGTTGAGTTGAGGACAATGAAGACATTTGAAATATCTGAATGTCAGATTTACAACTTTCACACTGCCAATCCTTTACCTGTATGCCTGCCTGACTTATCCTGTGTCCCTGAAGCATGACAGTCAGGTGATCTCAGAGGAACTGCTACTACACTCCTACAGAGCACGATCTCCACCAAAGATAAAGATAGAGAAAAGGTGGCAGTTGGGTTCAATGGCCCCTCCTGTCCACATGTGTCCAATTAGGTTCATATGCATGCTAAACCTAAATGTGGTTCATTCCACGAGTTGGTATCTCTAGCTGCAATAAATCTATTATATATCCACGCACCCATCCACACCCTAACTTACCCACACCCTCTCAAATAACCCCTGATCTCTGCAATAACCACTGACCTCAGCTGTGGAGCTGAAGGAGCACTCCTTGATTATGTCCAGGAAGGTGGTCCATGCCTCCATAAAGCCCTCTAGCTGAGTCAGCACTGACCAACGAGACTGCAACAGTCGGGCACTGCCAGTCAGGGTCAACACCTGCACACACACACACACACACACACACACACACACACACACACACAGCGATGGACGCAGACACACAAATACCATGTATATCTAATTGCCTGCAAGCACACTAATCTTGCAGCAAAGATGCCCTATGACACTAATGCAGATTGCATGCGTGTGTGATCACACCTGAGTCTCCGCCCATTGTTTTTGTTCTGTGTTCCGGGTATGGTGGATGAGGAGTTCTGTCTGGAAGCTGGAGGTGCTGGCTGAGCCGGTGGCCTGGGCCACGCCCTCCAGCAGGGGAAATAAGATCTGCAGAGAGGGGGAGGGGTCATGTCAGCTCTAAATATATGGGATATTATACATGTATTTATTAATACAATATTTTTTTAATACCACATCCTTCATCTTTAGGATCCAAAAACAAACATACACACGAATTACCACAGTATAAAAAAGATTATGTACATTCAACAAAAAAAAAAAGTGCCGCAATGTTAGGTATATAATGTATAATTGTTCCAAAATGGCTGGTCAAATGGAGTTGGGATTAATAAAGAGGGGGGGGGGGGGTTGGGTCACACTGGGATTTCTCCCCTGGTGAAATTTCTCTCCCTCCCCTAAAATTCGTCTCAATTGTCAATAGTTTATGATGGCCTTCATGATAATATCATTGCATGTAGTAATAATTACTAAATTATGTTCAAAGTTAATGCTCAAACCTTGACTATCTGCAGACTGGACAGACAGAACCACAACTATTTTTGCCTACTCACACACTACGAAAATAAACCTTCCACTAACATGGCATTTAAAAAGGGGGTGAAAAGAAAAAATTGAAACAAAAAACACACACACAACCCATAATATTGAGATGATCACTCCAACACCCACTACTACCCCCCACACTGTTTGCATGCATGCACACATGCACGTCTTCACAGCACCCACACACTGCCTGGACTGACCTTCCACAGGACGTCATGCCATGTTTTCCTCTGAAGAAGAGTGCCATGGGCGGAAATGGTGGAGAAGAGAGTCTGACAGGCACTCTTGCGCACGGCAGCACGCTCATCCACACAGAGGTCAGACAGATGTCTAGTGGAGGTGGAAGAGGAGGAGATGGTGATAAGAGAGACAGCCAAAGGTTAGGAAGATTTAAGGAAGACTAAATCAAGAGGGAAATATTATTAAGGGAAGGACAAGAAGTGAGACAAAGTTCTTAGTATCGTAACACTTGAAATATATATAAGTTGAGACCAGCTACAGATCAAAATAAGTTATGTGTGCATCAACGTCTTTGGTAGCCTTTGAAGATATCGGGATAGCATTGCTGCAGCTAGTTGCTGTAACTACACAAGTCTTTGTTTATATCAACTACAGAGTGAGAGAGGCACCACATGGCAGCTGCAACACAATGAGAGAGAGTTGAGAATAGACTACAACATGTGATCTAGATGGAGGAAAATTGAGCGGGAAGTGGATGAACTTAGTATAGGCATGCCCACGTATCTAGGAAACCACACAACACACGCATGCATGCAATACCAACACTCACTTGAACAGTAGCATCCAGACTGTGTCCAACACGTCGTGAGAGAGACTGTCCTTGAGGGAGGCTTCGTTCTGGAACAGGTAGTCAGCCATGTTCCACTGCATGCAGCATAGAGAGCAGGAGCAAGAGATTCACATGTAGAGAACTAGTTCTCTGCTACTAAAGTAACCAGCCCTGCTAGTTTGACACCATGGCATGTACATATGCATTAAATCACACTCACATTCATGCACAAATAAATTACAAATACACAAGTGTAAATGTGTTTCACATGCACACACACAAACAATAGATGACAATAGATGACTCCATCAAAGTATACGTCTTCAATCTATATGTCTGGCAAACTCGATCTATTAAAAGTTATAGCTGAGTCAGCAAATAAACACCCACTGGAAGGACTGCAGATGATTGGATGAGTACAAAGGAACTGTAATAGAATGGGAAGTGTCTGGAGTGTCCTAGAGATCATGTCTAGCAATACACAATATGTCACTGTACTCCATAAGAGGTGATGTGCTAGTCTCACAAAGCATACAGACAGCAAGAATACACACACAATAATAGGAGAATGTGGTTATATATGAGGTGTGTTGTGTGACAACACCCCCTATCCCTCTCACCAGCAGTCCTATGGAGGTCAGGGAGATGTTGATGTTGACAGTCTGCAGGCCATACTGTCCGGACATGTCCACACAGACAGACACATATGCATGAGGAATGGCAGGCAGGAAGTCAGCAATGACCAGCTGCAGACTCTGGAAGCCACTGCGGACCACAGGCTCACTGCACACGACACAGACAACAAGTAAAGATATTGCCAACCAAACACTCGTACACATGGAGCCATTCTCTTGGCTAGCATAGAAACATTGAATCATTGGAACGTTCAATAAGAATAAGGGGATTCCAATCAGGACAGCTTGATCCCTTGAATAGCCAGAGGGATAATATGGTGGAGGGTTTTCTAAAACAAGTTTTGGATCCCAAGATTCATGAAAAATTTAAGCTTTAGAAAAAACATTAAAATGTCTCTAACTCAGAGCAGTTGATGAGAAGATTTTTCCCAGTGGCATTTGAACACATTGGTGAGGCCACCCCCCCCGCCCCCTCTCTTTTTGTTCAGGTCACAGCTTGATGTCTGATTCAGCTAGTGAAAAATGAAGTTCTCTCAAAAGATATTTTGAAAATCAGCTGGGATTGCAACTACCCCATTTGATTAATTTAATCAACCTATACAAAAAAAAAATTATTCATCTTTGACAATATATTTGTTGTTGGAGAAGGGGGTGTGTCCACTAAAGTTCATGAATGGCCCATCCTGTCCACATGTGTCTCACATGTTGGTCAAACAAAGGTTGGCAAGTCTGCCACAAGCACCTCCATATCCCCTCCCTCCTTCCCTTATGCCCACACAGGACCAGTCAATGCCTTGTCTCTAGCCTCCCCACCCCCCACTCCTGACACTCACCTTCCCTCCTTACTCTTAGTGGTAACCCTTTACCTACCTATTGAGTAAGCATACACATGTCTGCCCAACCCTTACCTATCTACAGAGTAAACATGCATACCAACCCCTTACCTTCCTAGCGAGTAAACATGGACATGCATGCCAATCCCTTACCTACCTGCAGAGAGAGCATGCATATGCCTGCAGACATCGTACCTTTGTATTCGAGTGGCAGAACAGATCACATCCAAGACTACAGACCAACTGGAACGGAGACTCTGTCCACTGGAATGGAGAACCTGAATGGGACACAAAGCAGATCCAAGGGATGAACTAGAACATAGTAAAATACTGAAAACAGTCAGTAGATAGCTAAAGACCCAGCGAGTCCTGGCCATTCTGGTACAGAACATGTTGAAGAGGCTTGCAGAGCACAAAAGTTGTTCAAGGTGTTACGTATTTAGAACTAAATGCCAATAACAAAAGAGACGTAACGAAGGTGGCAGTTGGTGTGATCACCTCATGAAGGGAAAGTTGCTCATTTAAAAAGAAACAAACTTTTATGTTGTTTAAGTGTTGTTCAATACTACAAAGCTAATGAGTTCCTAAAGAGCTAACAAGTTCCTAGATGTTGCAGTATGTCATAAGCTCCACATACATGTAGCTGCCAGTGCTGTGTCTATGGGACAGTGGGCACAGACATTGGTCAAGTATGATACATGCAACCAAGTGCACATAGCAAACATTGTGAACACTTGCACCATGAGCAGTGTTCTACGGTCCCCAGGGTCACATCACAGGAAATACTGCACTTCAAGACACAAAGATAAGGGTAAGCTAGTGAGGAGGCCAGACTTCCTCACACAGATTGGGAAACTGATAATGTGCAGACTGGCCGAACAGATGAGCAATAATAACACATGTGCTGAGATATGTAGGCATGTGCTGACCATGCAGTTTACCCAACATTATTGCCATGGGAACAAGGCCCACTGTGCAGTATTAAACACACATGCACCTATGGGGTATCTTCTTTCAGGTGCCATGGACGAACCTGACTGACGCAGTCCAGCTGCTTGAGACGGACATCCACATGCTGCACACTCGCCAGACTCATCAGTGGGGACAGAATGACCAGCTGACTTGCCTGAGGCACACCACATGAACACAAGGCATCAATTAAACTGACTAATTCATTAGTACATGTTACACAATGTCTCTATGGCTTTATTATTGTTGTGCTGTTGATGTCATTGGATATTGAAGTGATTTCCCTCAATAATTACCCTTTCTCCTTAATTAAACCACTTAATCAAACTCTTTGCTCACTTCATTACTCTCATCCTCCAGTGTTCCTTTAATTAAAGAGGTAAGAGCATCAGCAGCAAAAGACCTGAGGCTGACGTCGCCATGACAACACACCTGTACACAGACAGAGAGTGAGAGAAAGAGAGAGAGAGAGAGAGAGATGACAGGCAGACAGGCTTGTCACAGCAGTCACTAATACTGTACAGAGTGTGTGGGTGTGTGTTGATGTATGTGAGTGACATGCCTCTTCACAGTTTCAGGCAACAAGTATTGTAAGTCAGTTTAGTTGCTTCAGCCCACCATTCCCCTGGGTTGCGACATTGCACTACACAAACCACATGTAAACACATTTCAACCACACACATGCACACACATGCATACTCCACATGCAAACACTACCCACCCACACATCTACACACAAATATCCCACCGGATGATGTAAGAACAGCAGGGAAGTGCTATATCAACTAGAATGTGTTCATGAGCTCCCCCTTATCATTTATCATGGCTCCACCAGGGGATCACCTGATTAACACCCCTCCCACCCCCCCTCACCCCATCCATTTCCTCCACTTGCATGAAGGCCGAGGGAGACGTAGTAATGCATGCACAGCCGATAAGAAACCATCCAGGACACAGACAGACTGACTGACAGAAGGTTTGAACTCTACTCCAGCCAATCACAACACAGAAGCCTTAATGGAAATTGTACAGTTAATTCACGTAATAAGTTAGCAAATCAATCTGCTTCAGTGTTTGAAAATGGTGTACACATCTATCTGGCTAACTATCCATCTGCCTGCCTGCCTGTCAGTCTATCCATCAATCTATCTAAACCTCTCTGTTCACCTGTTGATGAATCAACCACTCAATCCATATATCTAGCCATTGATTTATCTCTGTATATGAATATATCTGGAAACAATTATTGCAACTCTGACCCAAATTTTTCAGACTTCGTAAAACTCCCCCCACCCCCCCCCCGACATTCCTTGCCCCCCTCACCTTATCCTCACACATAGATCAGGTCACATGATCACACATGTATGGTGTGCAACTAATAAAGTTGTGCTGCTCTGCCACAGCATTTTACTATTTCTCACTTTCTCCTTGCAATAAGACAACCAACATAACACAACATGTTTGACCTCAGACTGACCTCTGAGAGATGAGAAGTGATTGGTCCCCAGACGACAGAGAGCCGAGATCTATTGGCCACACCCACTTCCTGCAGAGCCACAATGGGGAACAGTGCAGTGTCCTTTGTGACTGGCCCGGGCACAGAGGAGGGCATCAATTGGGAGAGAGCATCTACCAGCTTCAAGACAGAGTCATCAGTGAGGTTCCTGCAAAACCAACCAATCAGAATGAACACAACCAACCAATCAGAATGAACACAACTAACCAATCAAAATGAGTACACAATTCATACACATGCACTATTGTACAAGGTCATGCAGTACATGGCAATAGTTGCCAAGGGGACAACCTAGATGTGACGAAATACAGATTATACAATAGGCACAGACCAGAATGTAGGACTCACAACTATATAAATCTTAGTCCAACAACCCTTTACCTGCTGGCCTTGAAAACTTGAACGAGCTTTTCCGAGAGCTCTGATATATTGTCCTTCTTGCAGGCATTGACGAGAGCCTGTTGTGGAACAGATGAGGCATGTCAACATACACACATGAGTGACATGCTAGTACATGGACAACATCACTATAACCACATGCAGTGAACAAACTAGAGCATGGATGTGAGTGCAGAGGTGTGAGACAACTGACTGAGTGCTGGACCACCACTGCCCACTTATCTTGTCCTGAGGTGCACACACCCACACACACTGTCAAGGTCCTCACCTCTACCTGACCTTAGTGGATAATGTTAAAGTGGTATCAAGGATCTTGTGGGTGGTCACATGATACTCTCTGGTGGACACATTGAATCTATTGAATCGTATTATTGTTTTGAATATATATCTTTCACTGTCTCTCTCTCCCTCTTTCTCGTGTGTGTGTGTGTGTGTGTGTGTGTGTGTGTGTGTGTGTGTGTGTGTGTGTGTGTGTGTGTGTGTGTGTGTGTTCCAGACACCATGTGTAAGAAGGAGGTACAGTAATAACTCACCAAGGAGGAGTTTTCTGCAAAGGTGATCTGTTTGTAGCCTCCTCCAGGCTGAGGCATCAGCCCAAATATCTCCACTATCAACTGTAAGGAACAATAACAACAAAAACAACATAATAAAAAGTTCCAATTAGAGCACATAAGAAACAGCAGGTTAACACACACTATTTTATGCAGTACATTGCTTGGTGTATGAGATTTTAATTGGTAAAGGGTCATCCAACAGTGTTAGTTCCTTACCTGGAGAGTGTTCATAACCAGGAACCATGCCGAATCCAGCAGGTTTCCTTGACGATGCACTATCTGGAGAAGTGTACCGATACACTGCAGATTCTTCACCGTCACCTATCATTAAAAAAATAGAAGTTAGTAAAAGAGAGAGAAATAAAAGTTAACACGACAATCTTCAAAACCAGAAGTATTTGCACACTCAAAGCTTGTAACAGAGAAAAAGATGAAGTAATTTGTACGCCACTTCACAGTTTCAGCCTTGACTGGATCATAGATCCAATAGTGCTAGAATCTTCAAAATTTTCATTGATATTAGTGGAACATAAACAAGATTGGGTTCAAAAGGAATGCTGCATTCAAACACACACGCTCCTGTGGCTACACAATGCACACTCTCTTCTCTTCTTTGTGCTACTGCAAAACCTCAATGTTGCTGTCATGACAATCAACATACCAGTCCAGACTGCTCCTTGCCATGATTGAGGACCACACCCCCAGACACACCCATTCCTTCAGACACACCCCCCACATCACTGAGGTGCAGTTTCCTACGAACGGCCCCTCCCCCAGTTGATGATGACTCTGCAGACCCCCGGCCAGAAGTGCTTGCTAGAGGGTCAGCATCTTGCTCAGGGGATGATGTGGTAGTGGATGTCCCAGCTGAGGATCTGTGGCTGCGCTTGGGTGGATGGTGAGATGGCGAGGAGGATGCTAGCGAGGCAGATGCCAGAAGGTGACGAGGAATTCCAACATCCTTATCCGTATGAGGCTCGCCTGGCCACAGAGACAGAAATATCAACACACAAATACACACACAATATAAAATACCAGATAAACGTTAATGCATGCCAGTGGCCCATAGATGATCAAATATGAATATGTATGCCCATGTGCATGTACATGTGTGCTCACATGCACACACATGTGTAAAGTGGGTGTTACGGTGTTTAATGAAGTTTAAAAAAATTTTTTTTAAACAATCACATTAATTATAATGTATTCAAAATATAAACACACACACACCTGTATTTGAAGTGGTAGCACCAGTGGTCTTCATAGCCACACCCCCTGCTGCACCCCCTGCCTTCCTCTGTGTGATGAGACTCATGGAGTAGCGAGGAGGGAGAGTCCCCTTGCACAGAGACGTGAGAAAGGCGTCCCGCGGAGTCATCATCTGCAGCTGCCCACACAGCAGAATGAATGTCTGGTGGGCACGCAGCAGCTTGGATGTCGTTTTCTCATCCATGCTAGTTATAGGTTGAGTGTGTGTGTGTGTGTGTGTGTGTGTGTGTGTGTGTGTGTGTGTGTGTGTGTGTGTGTGTGTGTGTGTGTGTGTGTGTGTGTGTGTGTGGTGTGTGTGTGTGGTGTGTGTGGGGGGGGGAGGGAGGGAGGGAAGAGTGTGTGAGTGTGTGCGAGAATGTGTGTGGAAGAGAGAAAGAGAAGTGGGGTGGAGTAGCAAAAGATGTTTGTGTGTGTGAAAGAGAGAGAAAAATTCACATGTCAAATGATAAAGGTGATATAAAATTAATGGGTCTCTCCTACATAAAAAGGAATGTGTATGTCTGTCTGTCTGTCTGTCTGTCTGTCTGTCTGTCTGTCTGTCTGTCTGTCTGTCTGTCTGTCTGTAATGCTAATGTGTTCTCAAATTAAAAGGGTACTTCCTGAGGTAGCAAGTAGATGAAATTTGGCGTGAGCATAGGTGTAGTGACAAGGTCAATGCCCATTTTCTTAGAATTTTGCTAACGATAATTTCAACAAAGAAAATTAGCATTTAGTGCAATTTGGACCATTTTTTGGTAAGGAATAAACTCACCACACCCACTTAATCCCCTATTGTTGTTTTTTTTTGTGTCTGGAGGAGCCCACATTCCTATCATGGGGTTTAACATTGCCCAAGTTACTCCCCCAGTCAAGTTGTGTATGCAAGCAAAGTTTGAGGTCTCTGTGGTCATGGGTTTGGCAGTGCATTAGCCACATAGGTTGGTATATACATACAATTTTGAGGATTTAGCAAAGGGAGGTTGTACAGCTTTTCAACTTTGTTTGCACTCCAAGCCCCCTACTACATAACCTGCTCTTAGAATTTTGCAAAAGAGAATTAGTTAAGCACATACATACAAGTTTGAGTTTAGTAAAGTGAGTTTGACACTCCAGTGACAAACAAAGCGAGTCCACCGGCTAGTTCAAATATAAAGCTCACACACACAAGATTCCCTTACCAAGAGTCCAGCAGCAATGCCAGAGCAGCCAGGACCCCAGACCACGAGGAGCTGAGGACCACGCCTTCAACCACACCCCTTCCCTGCCCCTGGACCACAGGACCTGCCACAGGAAGGGAAGGTTTCCTCTGCAGCTTCCCGGAGCTGGTCCTGTTGCCATTGACGATGACAGCAACACTCTGGATGGCGTCAAGGAGGGCATTCATGGCAACCACCAGAGGGTAGCCATCGGGGATGGGGGGCACATCTGATTTGTCCAGCATCTCCAGACTATGAAACAAATGTTCATTGTGAATAGAAAATACACAACCAACCCCTAAATGGTCATGTGACGAACCAACCAACCACACCCACTTACAATTAGTCATATGATATAGCAACCCCACCCACTTACTAGATGGGTTTGGTGTGAGCGTTGGGTGGGAGAGGGTCCACGTAGAGTGCAGAGTTCCTTAAACTGAAATGGTGCATGTGACGCTCACTTCCTACCCCACTTCCTGTCACATGACCACTGTTAGTGCCTGCACCCACTGAGGTGGTGGAGGAGGATGATGAGAGAGCAGTGAGGCTGAAGGGGAGGTGAGGGGTGTGACTAGTGAAGTACGACTGGATGAAGGAGCCAACAGCATCCACAATGTCACCAAATATCTTGGACGAGTGTTCCTGCATGTCGTAACTCTCACAGAACGACCTACACGGATACACACACACCACAACATCGCGCCATTACTTTTGTTGCTCTGTTTGTTTGTTGTTTTTTTCTTGTTTGTTGTTAACTTCAAAGAAAGTTTGCTACTATTTGTTGTTTTTTTGTTATCCTCAAAAACTGTTAATCTTCATGTTGTTTGTTATCTTCATAATGTTGTTGTTCATCTTTTTATTTACTTTTATTGTTTGTTGGTGTCTTAATAAATTTATTGTAAAGTAAGACATACAATCATTTTATTACTTTCTATTTTATATCTGAGAAAAAGAATGATTTAGTTTCCAACGGTTGCCACAGAATAACATGCTCATCATCTATGTGTACATACACATGTATACACACATGTATATATATATACATGTACATTCACATGTATATACACATGTGCAGTCAATATGCTGACCTCAGCAGGTCTGGCTGGTTGCAGAAGGCATGCAGCACCTCCACTGCCACGGTGCGCTGCCACATGGGCTTGTCTGCATCCAGGAACTTGACCAACATGGAGAGAAAGATCTCACACTGTGTAACCTGGTGTAACACAACATTCACCAGTAAACAGTGAGT
>OZ017790.1:1601384-1610072 GCA_963969325.1 Lycopodina hypogea
CCACAGGGTTTCCATACAGTTAAAGAACTTAGCTGTAACCAATTAGTTGTAACAACAAACTTTGGTGTTTCCAAACAGTAAAGAATTAGTTAAAAATCCATTCTTGAGCAAAACTTGTGGATGTATCCACCACCACCACCCCCCCCCCCCCCCCATTCTAAATATTCCTAGACATGTGTGCCACAGGTAAAAATACTAGGAAGCAAATGGTTAAAGTGCAAAGTGCATATGTGGTGATTAAGTAATAGCTCTGTGGATTCTGCTCACAACCTTATCGTGACATCTCACCTGGAATAGGAGGTAGGCATCACTGGCTTGCACAGGGAGCTGTCCATGCCCCGCCCCTTTCCCCTCCCCCCAGTCAAATGATCCAGCCTGGTTGATGAAGGAGTTGAGTCGCTCAAACACAGAGGACACAACCTGCCGGATTACAACACCAGTCGTGCTGTGCACCTGAGATTCCCGGGACCCATACATCTTGAAACACAACTGGAAGACCTAAGGCAGAGAGAGATGGAGATAGAGATGGAGTGGGAGGAGGGAGGGAGGGGAGGAGGGAAGGGAGGGGAGGAGGGAAGGGAGGGGAGGAGGGAAGGGAGAGATACAAGGAGGGAGGGGAGAAGGGGGAGGAGAAAAGTGATTAATCATGCCCAATATTATCATATTACAAATATGGATTATAAATATATATATCAATAATCATATCAGCCATACTGTTATTGCATAGCAATAACAAGATAAACAAATAAAAATTAATAGAAAAAGAAAGAAAAAAGAAAAAAATAAAGAGAAAAAAACCCAATAAAACATAGTGGACAGGAAGGATGTCTGCCTGACAACGAGTGGGTTACCATATACACATATACAAAACATGGAGTTGTCATTACTACTACAACAGGATGGTTGTGTGTGTGTCTTATTATCATCATCTGTGGATAGTGACTGTCACATACAGCCAGCTCTCAACTACAAACATACTCTTCACTTATGTATACACACACACGCACACTCACTCACACACAGACTCACCCACACGCACGCTCACCCACCCACCCACACACACACACAGAGCACAAGCCCACACAGACCTTGGAGAGAGGTTTTCCCTGCACAACGTCAGTGGTGGTGATGATCAAGAGAACAGTCTGAAGGACCTTCAAGTCCTCCACTCCAGACTCTGCCAGCAACCTCAGTGTGCTCACAATGGACTCCACACTCTTCTGCAAGGGACATAATAGCAAGAGTAAGTCTGCAGTGTCAGAGAAACAACGCAGTTGTTCACATCCCCCGAAGGGAAGTATCTGTTGATTGCAACTGCCCTTGTTTGCTGATTGTAACTGTCAGTGTTTGTTGATTGTAACTGTCAGTGTTTGTTGATTGTAACTGTCAGTGTTTGTTGATTGTAATTGTCAGTGTCTGTTGATTGAAATTGTCAGTGTCTGTTGATTGTAAGTGTTGGAATGAATCATAATAATTGAAAAAAAGGAAGATTCGTATATAATACCAGGTGGTTGCTATGCGATAGAAATGGTTGGCTAAAAGTAGACAAATGCATCGTTTAATGCAATGCAAATGATAGTTTTGTCAACAGCAAGAGAATAATGGTTGTCATTTTGAATCAACTTCAACATTGAGATGATGCATATAAACCAGATTCTATAAAATTAATCTATAAAAATGGGAAATGGGATAGGGGCTACATTTTTAATAGCTTCTACACAGAATAATTTCTATAAACTTTAAAGATCGATCAAGAGCAAGTGTAAATTTGTGAGGAGTTGAGAAATTTCAAATTTAGCACGTCAAATTGCGTCCTTTGTGGTAAAGTAAGAAAGAGAGAGCAGAGGGTGGGGAGAAAATAAGGGGAAAAAAAGGGAAACCACCTACAAGATCTGCTGTCCCCAGATGGTCACCCATCCAAGTACTGAGCAGGCCTGACAGTGCTTAACTTCAGTAAGTAATTTTAATTGAAATCAATTTGAACAAAAAAGATAGTTTAACCCCAAAATTGTCTGCAGATTTGAGAAACTGTGAAGTGGTCACCCATCCGAATACTGAGCTAGCCTAACAGCGCTTAATATCAGTAAATAATTTCAATTGAAATCACCCAAAATTTCACCCCAAAATTGTCTGCAGATTTGAGCAACAGTGGATTCTAAATGCATTTTTGGTGTGATTTTTGCAAAACGGTAGTCAGATCACACACAATTTAAATTATATTGAATCCTTTTCTGAATTGATTGAACTTCTACAAACTTGTTCAATGTTTTACCAATTCTTATTAACTTGAGTGGTTGCAGCATGTTGAATGAGCGTTTACTAACCTGGGGGACAGCCTTATATTGGATCAGCTTCTGCATGGACGAGAGAGCAATCTTGACTATGATGGGATTCCTGGTCTCACAGGCAAAAAGCAGAGGGTGCACCGCATCATCTGTACCCACCAGCACTGGAACACACACACACACACACCACATTAGATTACAGTGCAGCATTAAGATATACTCACACCACGATACAGTCTATCAGTGCAACATTAAAATATATCACAAACTTGTACTACTAAAATGTTTGTAGACGCATAAATTCATGTTGTTGTTAATTTGGGGGGTGTGGTGAATGATTACATGTGAAGGTAGAACTCCTTGGAAATATTCTATTGGTTGTAAGCTTAGGGCTTATAAGATAATTTTGAACGACTTCGGGCAGCAGGAAGAACGTTTGTACAGATACCAGACAACTGCCCAAACTTCACTCTGGCTGCGTTAAAATGAAAATTTCATACAAACAACTTCTATATAAACTCTACATATCAATTTCATGTAAATTAGTAGGGTGATATGCCCCACCCTCCCAACCTGACAAAGAACCCTGAAGTGTTGCAGCAACGCCACAGACACATGACAGTGCTCCTATGGTACTTGGAGGGACAACAGGCACCTGCCACCACAACCACGAACACTCAAGTGTATCTCCCATTAATGGTGTTTGTTGTCCAATTTCAATATTTCTTACAGTACTGCTTGCAGCACAAATATTTAAAGAAACATTGAAGTAAGTGGAGTCACTATTTCTGGTAACTGTTACTACTTGTAAAGAACACAATTACAAAAAGTAGAAGTACAAGTAGGTGGAGACACTAGTTCCATTAATTAAGTAGGTGGAGTCACTAGGTCCATTAATTAGGTAGGTGGAATCACTAGGTCCATTAATTAAGTAGGTGGAGTCACTAGTTCCATTTATTAAGTAGGTGAGTCACTAGGTCCATTAATTAAGTAGGTGGAGGCACTAGTTCCACTAATTAAGTAGGTGGAGTCACTAGTTCCATTTATTAAGTAGGTGAAGTCACTAGGTCCATCAATTAAGTAGGTGGAGTCACTAGGTTCATTAATTAAGTAGGTGGAGTCACTTGTTCCATTAATTAAAGCAAGTGCTATACAGATCTGATGGCTAGGTGAGGGTGTTGGGTGATCATAGAACCAGCTAGCTGCTTCCGTGGTGGTGAAAGACCACAACACAAATAAATAGAGTTTCATAACATGTGTCTTGATATTTTGTACCCAGGACAGATTTACACACTGGGTTAATGAAGGGGGGGGGGGGGGGGATGTACTGGGATGTACTGGGATGTACTGGGATGTACTGGGATGTACTGGGATGTACTGGGATGTACTGGGATGTACTGGGATGTACTGGGATGTACTGGGATGTACTGGGATGTACTGGGATGTACTGGGATCTACTGGTTATGATTGCAGAGAGAGCCTCTGCTGTAAGTGCCATTAGTGCAACCAGGTGTGAATGTGGTCACAGATAGTGTCAACAGCTGCCACACCTTCAACAGAGAAGCCTTTAGACTCTGACAGTGTCTTGAGGCGCATTGCACTTCTCTCTGAGGCCTACATTTGTATGCACACATGGAGAGGAGAGAAGAGGAGAGGAGAGAAGAGGAGAGGGGAGGAGAGGGGAGGGGAGGGGAGGGGAGGAGAGGAGAGGAGAGGGGAGGAGAGAGGAGAGGAGGAGAGGAGAGGGGAGGGGAGGAGAGGAGAGAGGAGGGGAGGAGAGGAGAGGAGGGGAGGAGAGGAGAGGAGGGGAGGAGAGGAGAGGAGAGGAGAGAACAGAGGAGAGGAGAGGAGAGAGGAGAGGAGAGAGGAGAGGAGAGAGGAGAGGAGAGAGGAGAGGAGAGAGGAGAGGAGAGAGGAGAGGAGAGAGGAGAGGAGAGAGGAGAGGAGAGGAGAGGAGAGGAGAGGAGAGGAGAGAGGAGAGGAGAGAGGAGAGGAGAGGAGAGGAGAGGAGAGGAGAGGAGAGGGGAGGAGAGGGGAGGAGAGGAGAGAGGAGAGGAGAGAGGAGAGGAGAGGAGAGAGGAGAGGAGAGAGGAGAGGAGAGAGGAGAGGAGAGAGGAGAGGAGAGGAGAGGAGAGGAGAGGAGAGGGGAGGGGAGGAGAGGAGAGAGGAGGGGAGGAGAGAAGAGGAGAGAAGAGGAGAGGAGAGGAGAGGAGAGGAGAGGAGAGGAGAGGAGAGGAGAGGAGAGGAGAGGAGAGGAGAGGAGAAGAGAGGAGAGAAGAGGAGAGGAGAGGAGAGAAGAGGAGAGGAGAGGAGAGAAGAGGAGAGGAGAGAAGAGGAGAGGAGAGGAGAGGAGAGGAGAGGAGAAGAGAGAAGAGGAGAGGAGAGGAGAGGAGAGGAGAGGAGAGGAGAGGAGAGGAGAAGAGAGGAGAGGAGAGGAGAGGAGAGAAGAGGAGAGGAGAGAGGAGAGAAGAGAGAAGAGGAGAGGAGAGGAGAGGAGAGGGGAGGAGAGAAGAGGAGAGGAGAGGAGAGGGGAGGAGAAGAGAGAAGAGGAGAGAGGAGAGTGGAGGGGAGGAGAGGAGAGAAGAGGAGAGGAGAGGAGAGGAGAGGAGAAGAGAGAAGAGGAGAGGAGAGAGGAGAGGAGAGGAGAGGAGAGGAGAGAAGAGGAGAGGAGAGGAGAGGGGAAGGGAGGAGAGAGGAGGGGAGGAGAAGAGAGAAGAGGAGAGGAGAGAGGAGAGGAGAGGAGAAGAGAGAAGAGGAGAGGAGAGAGGAGAGGAGAGGAGAGAAGAGGAGAGGAGAGGAGAGGAGAAGAGAGAAGAGGAGAGGAGAGAGGAGAGGAGAGGAGAGGAGAAGAGAGAAGAGGAGAGAGGAGAGGAGAAGAGAGAAGAGGAGAGGAGAGAGGAGAGGAGAGAGGAGAGGAGAGAGGAGAGGAGAAGAGAGAAGAGGAGAGGAGAGGAGAAGAGAGAAGAGGAGAGGAGAGGAGAAGAGAGAAGAGGAGAGGAGAGAGGAGAGGAGAGGAGAGGAGAGGAGAGGAGAGAAGAGGAGAGGAGAGGAGAGGAGAGGAGAGAAGAGGAGAGGAGAGGAGAGGAGAGGAGAGGAGAGGAGAGAGGAGAGGAGAGGAGAAGAGAGAAGAGGAGAGGAGAGAGGAGAGGAGAGAGGAGAGGAGAAGAGAGAAGAGGAGAGGAGAGGGGAGGAGAGAGGAGAATAGAGGAGAAGAGAGAAGAGGAGAGGAGAGAGGAGAGGAGAGGAGAGGAGAAGAGAGAAGAGGAGAGGAGAGAGGAGAGAGGAGAGGAGAGGAGAAGAGAGAAGAGGAGAGGAGAGAGGAGAGGAGAGGAGAAGAGAGAAGAGGAGAGGAGAGGAGAGGAGAGGGGAGGGGAGGAGAGGAGAGGGGAGGGGAGAGGAGAGAGGAGAGGGGAGGGGAGGAGAGGAGAGGAGAGAGGAGAGGAGAGAGGAGAGGAGGAGAGCCGAGTTAGCATTGGGAAAAGTAAATATAATACATGAACACTACACAATAACTTCAATGCTGCTCTCAAAATTAGCAGTTCCGTTTTGAGGTCAGTAATAGCAGTCCAAATTATGTGCTGAAACAGTGGTCTGAGCAAAGGGATTAAAAATAGAATTAAATCTTGTGTAAACATACATGTGTATATTAGATTCATCCAGTTGTAGAAATCACAGTAAAAGTTGTAGGTATCTTCTAGATAGTCAAGTGAGCTAATAGTTAACACATATTCAAGTATTTATATATCATAGCCCAGAGTTCACATGCTACAAGCATGCTACAATAGTCACTCACACAGAATATCAGTACACTTCCATGGTAACTGCTGTTCATCACAAAACAAAACATATCAGCTTTCATAAGTTTCAAGTACCCCCACTACAATCCAAGCATGATAGGTTCTACTCTGTCCTTCCCACACACCTCTCTCACGGCTGGATACTTCTTTCGGGCTTCATTGGAGAGAGAATTCAGATCACCACGGAGGGCTTGTACCAATTTCTTGGCAGCAGCTTGACTGTCTCCTCCACCAACTTCCTTAGAGCTGGCTGGATGCCCTGCCATTATAGGTCAGGGGGCAGCGGGGAAAATACCTACGTCCAGTCCAGGCCAGGTCTAGAAAAATTAATGACCTCTTCGGGTGGAAGATGAAAACAGTTTGTCAACAACCAACATTGGCTACTTGCTCCAAATGGAACACACCTAACAACTGTTCGTCACGTGATATTATAGGGTTCTGCAGTTTGCCTGTGAAGAAGGGTTCAGGCTTGAGAGGAATGGCTTCTTCTGTTACAAAGTTTGGGGGGTTGAGAGCCTTACTTCCTGGGTCTTCCCTAGTAAGTAACGTTCTCCGTTGGAGAGAAATTTTTCAAAATCACTTGTGGGTTTGTCTTTCTTGCAGGGTTCATGGGGTGTGAGATATGCATCTCCAGCGGTGGCTCACAAGCTTACCTATCAACAGGTAGAACTTCTTTACCTGAGCTGCTACATTAGGAATTGAGTAATATTGTGAAGGCTGTTGTCATTTGCCTACACACTCCATGTTTAACTGAAGGGTGCAATTGTGTCCAATGAGACAGAGTACTGTCATGTCATTAGATGCCTTCAATGCAATATGTTGAACTCCAGAGGTATTATGGTTGTCTTTTATTTGATTTTTCCATTTTGTGGGTGTGGTGGAACAGTCGCTGTTGAATGTCCCGGACACACGGGTTACTAGGCTACCGAGTGGACTGACTGTGGCAACTGAGGATTCAGGGGGGAGCACTTGCACAGTATGTTGGTTGGTTCATATTGGTCTCCACAATTAATAGTCATTAATTAAAACTAGTGATACTGTTCATGCATTCTCCTTATTTAAGACTTTCCTGGTGAAGGTAATCAATATATACACACATGCACATAAGAGCATTTGTTTTAAATAATGCTCACCCATAACAATGTGTTACTTAGGATGTCCATTATTTTGTTTATGGTACATATAACCTGTTGATTATATTTATTGAGGAATGTCCATTTCATCTTCTACTGATTTGTATCAAGTATTGCCCCCACTACTCACACATTGAATTAGGCAGGGATCATTTAGTGTCTTGATAATGTTATTCACAGTCACCTTGAAAACGTCCAAGTTTAATTAGAACATATTGATTAAAATACCACTCACTGTTAATTAATGCCCACCCTTAGAATCCATTGAAATGCTCATCTGCTTAAAATTATTTAATGCATGCTGATCCTGTGCAGGCTTAAGAAACACTTGTACTTAATGTGTAACACATCCATAAGAAACATGATACCCCATACCTTTCACATATTTTATATAAATGGTTTCACACATGTGGGTCAGACTCTATCATGCTATGTGTGTAGCCGTTTTCTCTCCAAAGAGTCTTTTTATGCAACTTCCCTTATTTGTTTGTATAGAGAAATCCTTACCTGAACCCCTGCAGGTGGAATTAGACCAGGTCTGTTACGTAATTTCAGGGTTTTATCATGGAAGTGTTGTTCGTGGGGAGCTACTACTATCCTCAGAGTGTCTCTGAAGATGGGTTTTCCTTACCCTGAATGCCTTGCCACTGCAGATTCTAGTGTTTTAAAAATATAGTATTTGTTTTCCAGCTAAGACAAAGAAAATATTTTCAGAAGCGTTCACTACACATTAACCTGCTTTTGTTCTGGTTGTTATAAGTTAGTCGTATTGATATGTTGCATGAATGGCCATGTTATCGGTCCCCAGGTGGGTTTGTGGATAGACGCTGGGAGTCGGTATGAGGAGGAACATAACAATGGCGTGGCCCACTTCCTGGAGCACATGGCCTTCAAGGGGACAGCCCGGAGGACACAGACGCAGCTGGAACTGGAGGTAGAGAACATGGGCGCACACCTCAATGCCTATACGTCGCGAGAGCAGACCGTCTACTACGCCAAGTGCTTCAGCAAGGACATGGCCAAATGTAAGCTACAGGTGGGTTGGTGGGTGCGTTAACCAACCCCTTTTCAGGTGGGGCTAATGATCAAAGGTAGAAGTTATGCCTCCTATACTGATCTCTACCATCCTCCCACACTTCACCCTTCTCAGCTTGCCTTTATATTGAAATGGGTGTAATTAATCTAATATCCTCAAAAACTTTGTGTAAGGCAACCTAACTACTTTAGTTCTTGATGGCCTCATTAATCCCTTTATGTAGTTAATTCATTAGTGTGTTGTGTGTGCCCTTGCTATTACCCTGACTGTTGCCATATTTAAGCCCTGGTCCATGCTATATCGCTGACCTTGTTCCATGTCACCAAACCACACCCATTTACAAATTCACATCCATAGCCACCCAATCTGAACGAAACTTTTGCGACGATGTGAAGTGAGGTGCCTTAGTCATCCATGGAAGTTTTGTGGAGATCTCT
>OZ017790.1:1610272-1674164 GCA_963969325.1 Lycopodina hypogea
CACTGGTGGTGCCTTTACTGAGGACGGTGTATGAGCTGGGGGGTAGGGGCAGTTCCAGGTGTCTGATCAGGGGTAGACCATGATCTAAGGCCAAGGGTTCACGGTGTGTTCCCCCATGGGAGGGAATTATAAAGGGGAAATGGTGATGGAGGGTGGGGGAGAGGGAGAGTTGTTGTGGAGCCAACAAGCTCCCCCCCCCCCCCCCCCCCCCTGAGTTGAGACCTGTTAATAACTGACATGTTCTGTGATATGTGATCTCTGGTCCACTGTCATATGATCACTAGTTCTTTGTCATGTGATCTCCGTTTATTTGTCATGTGATCACTAATTCTCTATATGTGATCACTGGTTCTTTGTCGTGTAATCTTGGGTTCTTTGTTGTGTAATCTTGGGTTCTCTGTCATGTGATCCCTTGTTCTCTCTCATGTGATAACTGGTCCACTGTCATGTGATCACTGGTTCTCTGTCATGTGTTCTCTGTTCCTCTGTAGGAGTGGATCACGAGGAACTGTGCTCCCTGGCTGAGACTCACTTCAAGGACCTCGCCCCCGTGCCCTCCCAGCTGCACACACTCACCCCCTGCCGCTACACTGGCTCCGAGATGAGAGTGAGAAATGATGACATGCCGCTTGCCCATGTAGCAATGGCTGTGGAGGTGAGGGAGACACCATCTCTCTTCTAGACTGTGTTGTGTGGTCCCCCATGTTCCCATGTCTGCTGGAGTGTTGCTTCAACATGTCGCAGATTCTGTTAAAATATATATGATGTTGATATGGGAGCATTGTAGAGAAACACACCTTATATCTGTCTCAAGTTCCTGTGTGATGAGTTTTTCAAGTGTCAGGATTGAGGGAACCCATCGGCCATTTGTCCTGTCCCTTGAAACATGAAGCTGTTATATTTATCTCTGGCAACACATGTACATTACACTAACCTCTCCCCCCCCCCCCCCCCCCCCCCCTTCCCTCTGTGTGTGTTTGTTGTTTGTGTTGTAGGGTTGTGGATGGGCCAGCCCCGACTACATTCCCCTCATGATAGCCAACAACATCATTGGCAACTACGACCGCTCTCAAGGAAGGGGCGGCAACATGGGCAACAAGCTGGCCCAGGTAAACAACCCACTGTATGGTAAGGGGTGGAAGTTATGTATGACTTCCGGTCCAAAGGTGTGACCATCATGGTAATTGTGTGCACCTGCATAACAGCTTGAAGGGAATTTTCCTGTGACTCTGAGCAGTGGGAATGATCTATAAAGATGCCCTATGTATTGAAAAATAAATTGCAGCAAGGCCTCCAAATGGGAATATCTGTGTGTAGAATAATATCTGAATGCAAGAAAGAAGAAAAGGAAATTAGCGAGCTTTGTTTTTTTTTTGTTTGATTTATTAAATATATATATATATATATATATATATATATTTTTTTTTTACACGTTTTTATGCTTGTTTGTTTACAGTGATGTAGGGTGGGGTGTAGTAGTCTGGGGGAAATACACTCTTGGTTTAATGAACTGAACCATTCATTCTTTTCTCCATAGAAGAGTTGTATTTTCAAATATGCACTAAATATCTTTTATTCAAGTGTATTAAAACCAATATGAGGATTGCTGCCATGGTTGTCGGCAAGTTGCTTCACTCTGTCTAAAAGCCTGTGACTAAGAGCATTAGGTTAACCTCCTCCATAGACAGAGAGATGTTGGTTGGTTCCTTGGTTGGCCAAATTATCTGTGTCTCTCCCCATCACAATCTGTTGCAGAAACAACGGAATTGTCCTCCATTGGAAAATCCTAACCTACTGGCAATAGTGCCTGTTTACAAACAATACAGTCCTAGGGTACAGAATTCAAGTGATCCTGTATGATATTTTTGGTGTGAATAATAAATCTGCATCCAAAGAGAAATCTTTATTATTAATTTTTTAGTTGAAATGTAAAAATTTTAAAAGGATCGTAAAGAAATAATAATAATAATAATAATAATAATAATAATAATGGTAGAATTTTTAGGTTGCATGGATGCACAGTGGTACAAGAAGCTGTTGTATGCGTGTTCTTAAAATACCAATACTGAACTACAGTGAAACTTTGAATTTAAAAATGAACAAAATATTAGGATTGGAGCACTTTTGAGGTTGATATGGTGTGTATTTGAACAGATATGTTTATTGTTGTTATTGTTTTGTTGTTATTCGCAGCGTGTGGCATCAGGAAATCTGGCCAACAGTTTCATGTCCTTCAATACTTGCTACACAGATACAGGATTGTGGTGAGTTCAGTTAAACATAGGTGGATTGCTGCATGCTAGCAATACCTCAATGGCCAACTATCCTAATGGCCTACTACAGGGGGATTCTCAGACATAGCTGCTGTATAGAGACTCTCCCTGTAGTTGGCCATTAGGACATGGCTAATTCAGGGTGAGTTTCTATAGACATGTCATATCCTAATTGATGGTGTATGGAGAAAATGTATGGGAGCAATTAGAATTCCATTCGGTTCAAATTCCTATCAGGAGCTGTTTAATGTCAATTGGAACTAATTATGACTTCCTCTGTTGTATTTTTAGATTCATCTTGTAAATTCATGTCAAAAAAACTGAATGCCAACACGTAACACTTCTTATTTTTCTTTTGATGTTTTAAAAATAGCAATGCTCTATTTTCCTGCAGGGGTATTTACATGGTAGTAGACAAAGCCAACATTGATGACCTTTTCTTCAATGTGCAGAATGAATGGTTAGTGTATTAGGGGTCCACACCTAGCCACACCCATTGTGTTGACCACACCCACTCATTGCTATTGATGCCTGTAGGGTTGGGTTGTGTGTCAATGTGACAGAAGCTGAAGTAGAGAGAGCAAAGAACGTCTTTAAAACCAGTCTCTTCATGCACCTGGATGGTGAGTTTAGCCCCTCCCCATTACATTATGATGGGCATTTAATAGAGTGTTTGTGTTGCTGTGCAGGGTCTGCTCCAATATGCGAGGACATTGGGAGGTGAGACTGCACGTCTGGGAGTGGGGAAGGTGTGGTCATGAGTGGAGGGATGTCAGGGTGCATGTGTAGGGGTTGTCGGAGGGTAAAAGACGGGGATGAGCATGTTTCAGATCTTGAGTGTGTGTTGGTTTGGTTCACTTCTATTATAATCACATGTTTTCTCCCCCAGGCAAATGCTGACGTATGGCAGACGCATTCCTCCAGTGGAATTGGATTACAGAATCCAGGTATGTTGAGCTTGGCTCTAGGCGTCACGCTAGTGGCTGGGTTTTCCCCAGTGTCATGTCGTGCTGTGGACTGGCCATGACTGCCCTAGAATGTCAGACATGATTCTACCCGACTTGGATGTTAGTGAATTAGCTCTCACCCTAGCTGGCATATGTCTCCCAGTTTCTTTTGTCGATATTTTTCTTTCTTCTCGCAGCATTGTCTTAGATAGATCAGGAGCTACAATTGTGGTCTATGTTTATGAACAAGGTTAAGTGTGTAAAGATTTCACAAGGACAGATTCCTTTCCTGCTGACTCAGGCAATCCTATCTGTTGCTCCTCCCTACCCAAAGTCAGAGAGCATGCTCCCTCCCTACGTGTGTGTGTGTGTGTGTGTGTGTGTGTGTGTGTGTGTGTGTGTGTGTGTGTGTGTGTGTGTGTGTGTGTGTGTGTGTGTGTGTGTGTGTGTGTGTGTGTGTGTGTGTGTGTGTGTGTGTGTGTGTGTGTGTGTGTGTGTGTGCACTCTGGACGTGGTTGGTTGTGATGTCAGCCAGTTCATGGAGTACTGTTAGGCAACTGTTCCTTGTGCTGCTTCATGTGTTGATCATGTCCATTTCCTGTGCAGTACAACAAGCGCACGCGCGCACACACACACACACACACACACACACACACACACGCACACGCACACACACACACGTTACTTCCTGTAACATGGGTTGCTAGGCAGTACAGTACACAAGTATTCATGAATATGAAAGTTGTGCCCCTTTTCTCTTTCATTCATTCCAGACTGATTAGTTTTGGTTAGTTGCATAAACAAGATTAGAGCCACCAGATAATCTGTCTGCTAAGGAGTATTTACTCACTCAGCCAAATTGTCCATTCTGGACTAATTGTCTCAAGGCCAGCTCTCCATTTGAGGGATTTCCCCTCCCTGTGTTGTGTTGCTGGCCCAATCAAAGGAAGCAACTTAAAGTAACCTTTGTGGTTGTGTTTCACTAATGGCAGGATTGTCAATGTCTAGTTAGTAAGCCTTGAAGGTTCTTTTTTTCCCTCTACTTCACTTCTTTCTTTTTCTCTTTTTTTGTCCCCATGAGTGAGGGAAATGGTTTCATCCCCTTGTCTGGTTGGACTCTGACCTGAATCAACCTAGTAAAGCTTCAACCTTGACCGTCAGCTCTTATTTGAAGAAACACACACACACACACACACACACACACACACACACACACACACACACACACACACACACACACACACACACACACACACACACATTGGGAAGAAACTGTCAGGGATGTTGGATGCCATGTAGGCTATCTGGCTAATTAGTGTTGCATTTCTTTGTCACCACATGACACATTCTGTGCATACCATAAGAAAAGGTCAAAGGGCAAGATTTTATTGTGTTTCGGAGGATATTGTAAGAACCATCATTCATAGCTAATTCTCGTTCCTGATTCTCAATCCTGGTTCTCAATCCTGGTTCTCAATCCTGGTACCTGTTCAATGTATTGGGGAGCCAGCACTACAAGTACCTTCATACGTGCATTGAGTTCAGCTAGTAAATGTGTCAACTGTTTGACTGTGTGACTCATGCTAGTGTAGCACGTGTGTACAGCAGTACCAATGCAGTCTGTTCACTATGCCAGTCGAAATTAGATGGCCACACATTCAGTAACCAATACCTGATGCAGATCACATGATAAAATATATGTGCTTCAAAGTATTGACACTAATGGCCCGCCAAGCCACATGGTGTCCATTGGAAACAGGACAGAAATCTCTAAAGTGCTCATCATTACATTTCATTCCATTTTGCAATAATTTGTATTAGATGTGTGTTACTCTATTGCAGCTACACACTGTAGTTGAGGTGTTCATGTGACTCTATTGCTCATTGTAGCAAGGCTCATATGGGAGGGATATTTTAGTTGCTAACTTTGGCTTGTGACCTGATTCATTGTGAAGTCTCTAAAGTGATAGAACTTAGCATAAGTGGACTAGAAATTAAGCAATCGGTAGCACAGGTGAGGTATGTTGTGGACTGCTTGAACACTTTGGAGTGCTGCATACGGGGAGACTTATTAGTTACAGGTTGCTGGTGAGGAGTGAATCATCTGACGTAACCGACATTAATATAGTGTCTGAGAAACTTTAAGTTTGTGAATAGTAACTACTTCTTATCACCAATCAAGCATGTGCCACAACAAGGTTGAGTCAATCCAGACTAGTTTGATATGGGCGTAATTCAGAATAGTGGTACATGGACTGTGCACAAAGAATATGTATCTGTAGCAGCCATTTTGGAGAGTTTGGAAGAAGGAATATTTTGTGGAGGCAGGTTCTGTCTATGGAGATCTCTACATGTATAGGATTTGCGTACAAAAAGGTGATAGAAAATGATTAATTTGCAAACTACATAACATCAAAGAACACTAACACACTTATTTACAAGTTATGCATGAGATAGACAAGAAAACAAAAATCGTGTTAAAATGACATAACATATGTAAGTAGAGATGTGATAATAATGGGTGCATATGAGTAGACAGTGATGGGACCAAGAGGGTGGAAAGCAGGGTTTCATCCGGGGGGGATATTCCCCCCACTAATTTTTTTTTTTACTTTACCAAAGTACATGTAGCTACGAGTAGTACTTAATTTTAAAGCCAGAACAGTAACGAGTAAGTATCATTGGGTGAAATCAGTTTGACAGTGGGAATGATCAAATACTATGTTATTGTAACAATAATATATCTACGTCAGGAAAGGGTCTGGTCAAACTCTTTCCCAGCGTAGTAATTAGGTAAAGAATCTGACTGGCGAGACTAGCTGGACCCCCCCCCCCCCCCCCCCAGTTGAAAAATCCTGGATGAAACCCTGGGAAAGGTGTCTGTAGTGTTATCCCAGGATGATGTCCACTGCCTGTTCCACCCCTCCAGTACACATGTACACACACGCAACCCCTTCAATGCTGCAGTTAACACACTCATTTCTTTGCCATTTATATATCTCTAGCCAACTAATTCCTGTGAGGTCCCAGATGTATTGAATGAACCTAGATATACACTTGAGTAACAAGAAGCTAATTAGAATGAGTGAGCATTACGCGAGAGAGAGAGGGAGAGTGAATTTTAAGTGGGCAAACTGGATGCTAATAGACGGGAGTTGTCAAAGCAATGCAATTTTGTTGGTGGAATAAGGCATTGAGATGAGATATAAACAACTGCAGCTCATAGATATTCATTTTGCAACAAAATTCAGACGATGTAACCAACCACCACTGAGGGCATCACAGAAAGAATTGCCCCACCCATGCAGATTTAGGTGCACTATTATTCTATTATTAATATTATAATTTATTATTATTTATTATTTATTATTATTATTATTATTATTATTATTATTATTATTATTTATTTATTTATTTATTTATTTTTTTTTTTTTGGTGTGTGCACTATTTTGATTTCTTTGATGCACTATTTTGATTTTGTTTTGGTACACAGGTCGAACATTATCTTATAATTCAGTGTGACAATGTGGTTATGGGTTGTTTCCATTAAACTGAATATATCATGTATCAACCCAATTCACTTAAATAGTGCCGACTCAGCCATTGTGTATGTCTCTTGGGAAAGCATTCGAGCCATGGGTGCTTCCTGCCACAGTTGAATGACGTTCCCTCTATAACCACCAGCCAGTCAGCCTTCCACAGCCATATAAAATCGGATGTTTATGTTTATAACATGTGATTTGTTGCTTTTATAGTGATCAGTTATGTTTTGTGTCATTGTTTGCAGCAAGTGGATGCTAGCGTGATCCGGGAGACATGTATGCGTTACATCTACGACAAGTGTCCAGCAGTGGTTGGCATAGGTAACCAGTAACAGTGAAATCATGTCCATTGAGATGAGCTTATCTCATACATATTGGGTTTCTATTCATGTCCTATTTTTAGCAGTTCTAATAATAGAATTCCAAGTATTGGGATGTTTAGTTTCCTGTGTTAATTCAATGGTTAGTTGTAACAGAGCCTCTGCTAACAAAGCTATTTTTAGTTCACCACACTCAGATGGACTATGAACTGCTGCAGATGCTTCAAATTGGTATCTTAAATACATTGTCAGTGCTCGTAGGAAGGTATTTTACCACACCCAGAAATCAGCCGGTTGGGCAACAAAAAGTTACCACCAAAAAAAAAAAACGAGAAAAAAAGCACACACACCAATGAAAGTATTAGTAGTTCTAGCAAGCTCGAGTTAGATGATCTTACTTAAGCTCATTGTGAAGGTTAGATAGAAGCAGTTGTCAAAAATTCAGCTTCCGAAAGTATCGCCCTCCTTGCAGTTATTTTCCTTCACTCAACCAAGGAATGGTTTAGGATGGGATGATCCCACAATATTGTATCTTTCATGTAGCTACCCTTGTACCTGATATACAGAAATATTAGACACACTTGACTTGCACGAGCTATTTATCATCTAAACCTTAGTTAACTGCAATATATGCTTGAGATACTTGACAATACTGTACTGTTATTTTCTGCACCCGGGATAGAATGTGTCACCATGGTGACGCAGCATATAGTTACATGATAATACAAGGAAGCTTCAGTTGATGGTCTTCAGGTATAGTCTTAACTTGTCCAACGGACTTTACAATACTCGTTTCTGTTTTGTTATGCAGGCCCTATCCAGGATCTTCCTGATTACAACCGCATCCGTGGAAACATGTACTGGATGCGCACATAGAAACTTGAAAACATTCATTTAATTTAGTTCGTGCAGTGTATTACATCTGTGCTTGATCTGTTCAGTGGGCACTAAATAGAAGTGTTTGAAATTTTTCAAAATGCAGTGGGACAACCCAATACCTCTTCAGAGATAAACAAAATATAAGTCAGAGTGAAAGGGTTAATGTTTGGGGAAGGATACTCCATACACAAACAAGACATGAAAGAAGAAAAAAATACAATGGAGACATAACACAAAATACTACATGCAGTGGATAGGAATATGATGTGGCTTTATTAAGAAAGAAGGCACGACAGAAACGCTACACAGGTGACGCCATCAACACAGAAGACACAGAGCAATATTTACTTGCACACAATTGTGTACACAAGAAAGAGTCTTCACATTTAAATTTGTTAGCATCACATTGTGTTATGCAGACCTAACTAAAGTTACTACAAAAATGATAATTGTTACCATTCCAGCATGTACACCGGATCACAATAAATTGCACATGCCTCTTCTTCCTCGTTTCTTCTGAAGAGCTGCCCGGGTGGCATTGTCAAACACCTCTCTCACTCCCTCCCGTGTCTTTGCAGAGCACTCGAGGTATGACCACGCCCCCACTTTCTCGGCCATGCTGCGTCCTTCTTCTGGCCGTATGATTGAATGCTTTTCGTGTGCAAACTGCTGCTTGAAGACAGGATCACTTCTCAGGTCCTTTTTCGTGGCAATCAGGAGGAAAGGTACATTAGGGCAGAAATGGTGAACCTCTGGGACCCACTTGGCTTGTATGTTTTCCAATGAGTCGTGACTCTCTACAGAAAAGCACATGATGATGATGTCAGTGTCCGGGTAAGAAAGGGGGCGGAGTCTGTCGTAGTCCTCCTGGCCTGCGGTGTCCCACAATGCCAGTTCAACCTGTTTCCCGTCCACTTCGATGTCGGAGACATAGTTCTCAAAAACAGTTGGAATGTACTTGTCCGGGAACTCGTCCTTGGTGAAGGCAAAGAGAAGACAAGTCTTTCCACATGCTCCATCCCCAACGATTACAAGCTTACGACGAATGGCGGCCATTGTAACTGCAGAAACGGAGAGGGGTGACAATGTCGTTAAGACATGATGCAAAATAGGGGCACAGCTAGGAGAGTGGTCACTGATTATACCAGAGTAAGAATTACCACTGGAAGATGCAGATATACTGCTTTGAGATATTTAAAACCAAGAGCATTAGATTATCCTTTTTTAAATTCAGGGACAAGGAAATTATTCGAACAGAAGAGGGTAAGGATGTATAATAGGAGTGCTTAGGTACGATGGTTAATGGTGCATGCCCAATACAACCAAATATGGTGCTTTTGGTGGGAGAGTGCAAGGGAAAGGGGTCTGAAACAGGAAAGGGTTGATCACACACAAGATAAGAAGAAACCTGTAAATGTCTTACTGATGCAAACTGATTACAAAAGAAGTAAATTATATATATATATATATATATATCGGTATTAGTATAGAAACAGCTATTCAAGAAACAATCGGCTTTCGGTAATTATGCAACTAACTAACTGGACTGCACACAACAATCATTAGCTTCCTTCCTCCGACTTGAGCCATTCCCTCCACTAACAATCGTCCCACCACAGGACATACTAGTTGTATGTTTGTATGTATGCATGTATTGCCCAGTCATTCTATATTGTAAAACCAAGGTTACTGAACTGCCCCAGGCCTTGCCCTACACACTTCGAGTAACAAAGAAACACGAGTGGACGAATAAGGACTGAAAAAAAAAGTCCTAAATAGAGTGAAGATAGTAGTAGTAGTAGTAGTAGTAGTAGTATGAAAGTTAATAATAGAGGAATCGAGTAAAGGGATTCATTGAATTATGAATGAGCAGTTCAATTTGAATGGAGTGAACAAGACGGCAGCATAAGCCAGAGCATGAGAAGAACGGTTCACAAAGACAGTTCTCAATAAGTCATTAATTAGTCACGCTTCAAAATTAATGGCAATTTTACCCTACCCCCATGCACACGCATTGACGTAGTCTGTCATAATTGGTAAATAAAACGTGAATTGAGCACACTATATATATTACATGTACTTGATATCATCCTGAAGTAGTTGGTATGCCAAGGAATGTGGATTGAAACGAGGTCTAGGTATGTACACATGCAATGTACACACACACTCGACAGATGTACTCGAATAACTGGGCGTGAGCATGAAAAAACGTGAGACAACAGTTGCTTTGACGACTGATCCAGAATGCAAGCTTCTTGTCACACACATCATTCTGAAGCTGACCAAACCTTGCCAAGTCTATCACTTTCAATCTACTCAGAAGGAAATTCAGTAATTGAGGAGGAATGACGAAGAGGGTCAGAGGGATTGCCAAGATGGGAAGATCTCAAAGCACATGTTTGATAAAGATTCCAGAGATCATGGATGCAAGTGAAGCATGATTAAATGAAGCTGGTTTAAGTGAAAACCACAAGAAGGCTTGGAATTATTACACAACAGGTGTCGACAAATGAGAACTGTGTTGAGTTCTATCAACATATAAGGTCATATGTTGATCTTGATATCACCTCATGTTGTTCAGAAAGTCAACTATTAGTCAATGAATAGATTTTAACAGAAAATAATAGCAATGTGTAATTTGGTGTAACATAACAGACTCCTGCACAAAATCAACAAGCCTCAGGAATAAGTTCAATCATGCTCAGTGAACAAAAAGTAATTAGCTTTAACAAGAACAGATTCAAGCAAGCAGCTAAAATTATTAACACCCACTTTCACTCAGTCTTCAAACTTTCTCATGTAGTTAATCAATCATGTATCTAAGTGATTAGAAAGAAATGTACCTAAAATATTTAGTAAGGCTAGAACTACAGCATCAATTAATACCATAATTTACGCAAAAACACGTAAAGTTAGAGCTACTCTGGCCAATAAACGCACGATTGCAACAAACCCAAGATGGCAATAAACCCGTGATGACAATAAATACACCCAAGTTAAACAGCTGCCTCACCTGATTTTTCCCCTTCACACTAGGTGACTAAACAGACTTCGTTTATAGAGAGCCTCCGAGGGTAAAGCCTGAAATTTACTGCACGCGTTTATTGAAGAACTTTATACAAGGAGGAAGGATACATGCAATTTCTTGGTGTACCGGATATCCCCACCGATTGAAAACAAATGCTGAGTGTGCAAGGGCGGAGGGGGTACGAAATCTATTTTTAGAAGGGGAGGCGTGGGGGGTTAATCTATTTTTAGAATCACCTCCCTACCCGCGCATGCCCGCTTACAGAGAAAAATACACAGTGGTTTTCTGAGGGAGGAGATAAAGGTGATACTCCGGCCAGAGTTCCAAAGTTGTGTTTATCTTTTCCCACTGTCTTTGTTCAGTGTCCAGTAAGGATCCGGTCAGCTTAACTACCCAAGTGAAGCAGAGGCTTAGCGTTGAATAAGGTCAGTTATACCACTCACGTACCTCTCCGGAAAATTGAATTTTCGGAGGAAGTGTGTGGGACGGGTGTATGCGACCCTTGAAGAATTCTCGAGGGGTTATGATAGTGTGGTTTATCCCGCTTATCGTGTATTTCTGGGTGAGAGATGTAGGGGCGGATAGTTGGTGTGGGAGAAATATACGCACTTTGGTGTTGAGGGTGTGTGATTGATTAGGTGTGGTGTGATGATAGAGTATGTTTGTGTGTATGCTCTACATGAAGTTAGCTAGGTGGGGTAAGCTATCTGTACTGAACATGGTCAGGGATTACTGTCCCCATACTAATATCTTTGAAGTCAGAACTCAAATATTTGGGGCAACAGGTGGTGTTTGCTAAAACATAACATGTTGAAGCTAGGTGCCCCTTTTACCTTCAGGGATGTGTTGATAATGGAGTGCTATTCATAAATGTGGTCATTTTGGGGGAAGAAAGAAGAGCAGATGTTGTGTACTCTCCACTTTTTTATTCTGTGAAGACAGTTTTTGAGCAAATACTTTCACTGGATTGGGACAGGGATTATGCAGTGAGTGCATCCTAGGTGGCTGTGTCCCAGATGACCTACTAAAGTTTAAAAATTTTTCAAGCCTCAGTTTATTTAGCATTCATTTATCTCAGGAGTTGAGGTAAGGGGAAGGATAAAAATACACTGACATTTCTCTCTTTCCATTTCAGAAAATACAATATCTTCTGGGGCTAAAATTGGGTACTGAATACTATCTACATTATCGCCAAAAAGCACATTGACTCATGTTTCTGTAGCTTCAGCTATAATTTGTCCTCAGCCCTCAAGGTGACTTACTGCTACCAGTGAGAACATGGGCCTAGCTTCCTTAGGGGGGCTCTTTTGCTACATAGTTGACTACTACCCCTCTAGCTCAGCTAACAATATTTAATATGTTTATATATGGTTGCCGTGAGAACAGTTACAATAGACACTCCTTTGAGATTCTTTGATTATCATATGCCCTAGCCCAAGGTTCTCAGGACAATATTCCCAATGATAAGAATAATATTTTAGATTTAGGTTTCTTGATATGAGGTGTGGCTAAATGAGCCCTGGCTGATGGTGATGAAATGGCTGATATTGAATGTTGGTACAAGGTGAACGGTTTCTCCTGTGATTGAGTCCCGTGTGTGGTGTCAAGTACCTCTGTAAAGTCGTGGTGTGTAAGGGTGTAGGTTCACAGTGTGCACACAGCATAGAATTAGTGACATGTACTGCTTGTCACGTAAAAAATATATAACTGGTCTATTCTCGCATTCTGGATGCAGTCGGTAAAAACAAAACAAAAACATTTGGCGCAGTCTGACAAGATTTTGTGTACACCGTGAGCGTACCTTAAGGCTGTGTGTGCTTCTGGGAATGACTGTGTGTGCTTCTGGGAATGACTGTGTGTGCTTCTGGGAATGACTGTGTGTGCTTCTGGGAATGACTGTGTGTGCTTCTGGGAATGACTGTGTGTGCTTCTGGGAATGACTGTGTGTGTGTGTGTGTTCAATACTGTGCGTGTTATTGGGCTGTGAGACAGCATGGGATGGTAGTGATCATCCATTGTAAGTGTTGACTTGCATATACCCAAGGATGGGCTCCTGTTCCTTGTATTGCTGTGTGTCAATGAGCTCTTCCACCTCAACTCTGTTTGATGGTCTTTCACCAAGTACGTGAGATGAACAATAAGAGAAACTGTGGGTATCCATAACATTAGTTGGCATTTCGTTTGTACACGATGACACACTTCTCCATCCACTTTTAATTTTGATGCACGGAAGTGGACAAGTTCATGTAATTTGAATCTGGTTGAGTTTTGTAGGCCATGACCTCTTCCAAGTGGTGGTTGACAATAATGCATTCTTTGGACTTGCTTTTAATATTACGATTACTCTCCTGTCCAAAGGGGTATGGTTTCTATTATATATCCTGAAAGTGTTTTTATTGGAGCTATTATGTCCACATGATAGGTGCTGGTGAGTACATCTCTCGGGGTGAGTGGGTGGATGGATAGGTCAAAGTTAGTGTTGGGGAACTGACACCTGCTGTTGCTAGGCAAGGATGGATGTGTAGAGGAATGTCTTGAAGGTTTTTTTTTTTTTGTTTTTTTTTTGCCATATGTGCGAAAACTTCTTGGTTTAGTAACTTCTTGTTTCTGTGCATATTCTGGCGCTACTCTCCGAACATGATTGATTGGCAGTCTCTCTGCCCCATTAGCAAACTGTAGCCTAGTAACCAAGGGGAAACAGTAACCAAGGGATAACACAGACATGCTTACCACATGGTTCCCCAAGGGTGGGGTGAGGAGAAGAAGCTGAGACAACGAGAGAGCTGCAATATGTGGACGCAGAGGCAGCCCTTTGCTATATCCATCCGGCATGTGGCTTCGTGTGTAGTGACTAGGGATCACCTGAGTAGCCTTGTATGCCAGGAACACATGGGGCCTCAGGTGAAATCCAAGTTTAAGATCTTGGGGCAAGTGTTCAATGAATGGTTGTTGCAAACTCCAATGACTTAATTTGATGACAATATGTACAATGAAATTTTTTTGCCTGTACCATTTCTCCAATGTGAGTGATGCGGGTGGGCAGACCAAGCAATGACATGTACTGTTCTCTTCTGTTCCTGCTATATTGGAGTTGATATCCGAGAATTACCCCCAAAGCATCCCCACTGCTTTTGTAGGTTTTATTATTACATAGATTCTCCTTGATCTGTTGTTGCAGTAAACTTTAATTAGAGTTTTAATGATGGCTACCAACAGATCAGTTGTGCATGTATTTCTGCTATCACTGCAGCATTGTGCAGTGAACAGAATGGGTTGATCATTGTGGTCCACCTGGGTAGTGCTGGAATCACATGGGATGTATTAAGATAGTGTGTCTTCCTGCAATACTAGTTAGCTCTCTCTCTGGCATATTCACAGTTGCAACATGTGTGTGTACACACAGTGTACTGACTGACATTATTAGCAGCTGGGTGTAGCTGTGTAGTTGACATGTTCAGACACTTCCTTCAAAGGCCACTGACATAAACCCTGAGTGGGTGGTCTAGTACACTCCACACAGCCCATCAGTGCACTTTTTTCTAAATAGTGCACACCTTGTTTGATTCTAGCTCTACATTGGTTGTATTACCAGATATTAAGTATTAGTAATTTATCAAAAGCTTTAAGAAAGTAGCCATTCCATGCCACTTATGCCACAACTCTTAGTGTAACAGAATTTGGTTTGCTCTGTAAAGGAACATTGGCAGAAATATGTAATTCCCTCTCCTCCTCCTCCTCCCCCCCCTCCTTGAGGTAGCACCAGTGGGAGCATGAAAGTTGTTTGTAGGTGTTGAAGAGATGGCATCAAAATCGTGGCTTGTAGGTGTTGAAAAACCTAGACAGTGAAAGTCAACAGCAAAAACGTGGCTTATAGGTGTTGAAGAACCAAGACAGAGCGAAAGGTGACTGCAAAAACGTGGCTTGTAGGTAGTGAAGAACCTAGACAGCGAAAGGTAGCTGAAAAAAAAAACGTGGCTTGTAGGTGTTGAAGAACCGAAAGGTGGCGCACACTCAGTGGCTTGTAAGTGTTCAAGAGTCTGCTTGCTTTTCATGTTAACTGGTGTGAGTTCAGGGTGAAGGTTTGTAATTAATTTTTATAGCTGCCTGTGCTTTCTCACCTGTCATTGTTGTGTTTACAGCTGGTGTAAACGACAATTGGTTTTAGCATGGATCTAGTATACAGGGGTTGGGAACACTAAAATTTCACAGGTCCATGTGTTTTTCGGGAAGTCACTTATAAGCATGTTTTCCCTGACGTCACTTATAAGCATGTTTTCCATCAAAATATTTTCTCTCAAGATGTTGAGCAGATTGTCTCAGCCAAAACCTCAGGAAAATGTCTACTCTCACTGCTAAACTATTAACTTACTTTGCAACCACTTCTGAATGGATAACATAAATTTAGCTAACTCTGATTTTTATGGACTGTTATGCTCTGCACTCTACTACTAGGTTCCATTCCATTCATCATTACCACATGCTCAGAAATTAAGTTAAGATAAACTTTAAAAAAACTAAAGAAATGCTGGAGAGGAATACAAAGTCAAAACTATTGTATCAACATTTCCTTCAGTAATTAAGTTTTGTTGTGCTTTCTCTGCCCCTGTAATTCTATTTAACAATATATCACTAATATTTTATTAGCTTATAAGAAAGCTAGCTATGCTTTCTTAGCTGGAATAGGAACACAGTTGTCCAATGGTGTGGGATGCAGGCATCCAGTCACTACACAGAGTTAGTAATTAATTACCATATAACTATTTCTACCACAAGCAGTGGTGTTCAGTCCTCAAGGACGTCAAGAACTTCACCCAGACTAGTGGGACTTTCTGCACTCAGACTTCACAGTACTAACATCAAAGGGGGCGCTATCAGGGATTTGTTATTGATGTTTGTTGGAGTTTAGCTCCTTTCTCTGAATCTTTAAGTTTCCCAGGAAGTTGGCAGCCTATTAAATAAATATTTGCGCCATAATATGGATGTTCCCTGATGTTTTATAAACTTTGTACTATTCCAATACAGAGTGACCGTGTATTTCCAATCCCTGTATACTGTATCTATGGTTACAGCAAGTCAAAATTTTAAAGGCTTAATTTTAACCCCAACATTTGCCAGTGGATAGATAGGGATTCTCCCATACACTTTTATGACGATTTTTTTTCTCTTTCCTAATTAAAAAGATATTAATAATGACAATCGTGTTATATTCAATTAAGCGGGCACAGTTTTGCAGTGTTGATTAGTTTTTAAGTGTATATTTTATGACATTGAGTGATGTGAGCCCCTTATTTTCAACTATCTCTTCTGCATTCCCTTAAATGGAAAATGTTTTATTTATTGATTTGAGTTGGTGTGGTCATGCTTCCTTTCCCTAATCTTGTTGCACTTTGATTGGTTAATGAGATCTTGCCCTTTCCACTGTTGTGGTGTTGACTCTGTACTGATAATGTCATGCCATCCCAAATGTGCAACGTTCTCTTGGCCTGTCCATTTCCAACTTTTGGTGTTCTACTCTCAGTCAATATGGATCAGCTGTCATGTGGGATGATCGTCATGACAACCATTGGATGTCTTTAATCACTGGCTTGACAATTTCACCACTGGCTTTAATTAGATTTTTGAGGTTTTATGTTCACCTTTGAATGTCGCACACATGTAGTAGCTGGCTTGCCTATTTGTGGTGTGCGTCTGTGTATATTATGGCTGCTGTGGACCATTTCTCTCCACTGCAACTGTCATGACAACCATGGAGGCATTCTACCAACCATGTAGCAGGAATGTGTCTGAGTATCTGATTGGTCATAAGTACTGGGTGTAGAGTGAGATCAGCTAGACGCAATATATCAGTTGCCATGACAACATCTAAACTATTCTATAATCTGTTCGCTTACTTTGTTATGCATCTTTTGGTTTTGGTAATTAGTGAGGGGATGGGTGAAAACAGATGCCTCAGGGGGAAAGTCTCTTGTTGTCCCCAACTTATTCAGCTGAATCTCTGAAATGCTTTCCTGAATTTTTTTTTTTTTATTTTTTTTTAAATTTTCTCTCAAATTATTGTCCCCCCCCCCCTCCTTAAATCATAATCACAATTATTCTTGACTTGAATCAGTCTAAATTATTTCCTGTTCCACTAAGTGACTCTATCCTATATCCCTTGGACAGTTTATTATACACGATGTAATTTTCAACTTGAAGAGGGGAAGTCAACATGTTATAATTGAGAGTGATATTTAATTAGCTTATCTCAGCAATGTAATGGGATGTTGCATATCTGTGTATCCCCACAGTGTGTGTGTGTCACATTTACCTTACCTCTGGCTGGCTAGACAGTTGTTTGCAGTGTTGTGTGAAGTATAGGTGAGATACCTGATGGTGGGTGGAATATTTTACCTGTCACATGTTTAAAAGGAGGAGGGAGGGGGGGGAGGCTCGTTCTCCTGTGATGTTTATCAACTAAATTCTGTTTCAAAATATGGTGCTAGACTTTGTGAAGTTAGTTGGATGTTAACATTCCTTTCCTAAAACAATGGAATAGGAATGGAGTCTGTTTCAATGGAATAGGAATGGAGTCTGTTTCAATGGAATAGGAATGGAGGCAATTTCATTATTGCGTTTGTTTGGGGAGTGGGGGGTAATACAATGGATCGTACTTGACTATTTCTCGTGAGGGAATAAGAAAGTCTTGGAATCCTGTTGGCAGTAGTGGGAATGTTTTAGCGGTGGTGGGAATGTGTTTCAGTTAATCACGCACGTTTTGTGGGATACTTATTTGATGTGCGTATGTGACATTCTTATCATATGCAAACTATTTCTTTGGCAGGAGTTTAATTTTTTTAAAATTTTTTATATTGATTCCATTCAAGTTTATTTAGTATGGAGGCACAATCTGTTTTCTCTACTGACTGTGCAGCCAGTTCTCTCTGTTGTTGTGCAGTCACTGTGCTCCTCTGTCCCTAGGAGTGGGGAGGTGGTGCGCTGCAGTATTGGTTGCCTTGTAACTTGTAATGAAAGTTAACGATCCTTATGAATTTATTGCTGACTCAGCATGTCAATTATCAGATCAGATGTCAGCAGGTGAACTCAGACATTTTCTCACATTCGTCACTGTACTGTCTGGAGTCTAGTCAACAACAAAAACAACACCTCTGTACTTTGATCTGCACTTTTTCTAAGTTGCAGTCTATTATTTGTTCAACCCTTGAACATGTGCTTTCTGTGCGATGTCTTTGTGATCAAGTGATAGCGTGTTTTAGTTTGATTACAGTCTCCTAGTAGAGCAAGTTATAGCTAATCCGAGCTTGTACAGTGAGTGGTCAGTTCCCATACCCCATTCCTTGCGTAAATTATTTGTTACAAGTACAAGTCCCATACTGATTCCTCATTCCATATGTGTGTACTACACCAGGTATTTTGTATTCCAACGTTGCATGAATATGCTTGAATATAACCAGAAGTTCCAGAAAAAGTGGCATGGCTGTTATCTGTATTTGGTATCGGTGTATTTCCTTCAGGAGCATTCTAGTTTTATTAAATAAGAACCACCTTTTATTTGTCAATCAATGGTTGTGCACATTGTCAACATTGGTTGTTACTGCCACGGGGTCTGATATATGTCTGCCCTTCACCATCGACTCCCTTCTGCTGACTGTGCAGTCTGGGGATCTGTCCTGCCTGACTCACAGCCCAACGATCAACTAGGACTAGTATAAGTCCCTCTGTGGACTAGCTTAGTAATGCACGAGGTACACCAGTGGTTTCAATTGTGCTTAATACTGCATTGTATCTGTAGTGGACCTTGTGGAATGATTACTTCAAAGTCTCCACTCTTAGATATCAACAGCTGGTCAGATATGGGATATATGCTGACACAGAAATGACATCAGAGAAATGACGTCAGGGGTAGACTGTAAGAAGAAGAGGGAATTGTCCATACAATGATATTCTGCACTGTGGGTTGTGAACCATTGTGCAGACTAGCTTGCAATCAAGGCCGCATTGCTTGCTGTGCTAGGCCCACCTTCAGTGACCTGGTCTTCACTTGAATTATCATTGGCTGTGGCGAGTTGAGCTGTGGTGGGTGGGTAGAGCCACCTGTGGTATTCTGATGGAACTAATCATTTTCTGTGTTATTGAGATCCCCTCCCTCCCTCTCTGAGTGTGTGGTCAGACCAGATCTGAACAAGCCATCAACATAGTCTCAGTCCCAGGCTCCTTTATTCACAGCACTGGATGTATTGCATCACCAGCATGTAAATAAAGTGGGTCTGGTGACTTGCCAGTGCATTCTGTGTCCCAGCGCCGGAATGTCAGCACAGCTAATTATGGACCAAAATAATTTTATAATAAAATTTTTTAAACAACCACACCTACCGCCAAGGTTTTAAAATTTTGCTAAGTGACTGAATGTTTCTGACGCCACCCCCAGTACCTAGTGCTATATATATGCGCAAAACATAAAAACTTCATGAATATGTAATTCTGGTTAACCAAGTGAGTGGATGTGGCTCTTTGTGGTTGTGTTCCATGGATGTCTAAGGAACACGGAATGCACAGGCAAGTCACCAGACCCACTTCATTTGCGTGCGGCGCTGTGAATAGAGGAGTCTGGGACCGAGACTACCATCAACAGGCCTCAATCCTTTGCTTTAATGGACTATCAAAGTTAATGCCAAGTCAGTTTACTAGAAGAGACTAGAGCACAATGGTTGGGTCCCCCATAGGTCTCAATTCATCAAAATGTTGGATTTTTTCGATATGTTTTGTTGGAACCTATTCTTTGAAAGATATGATATAAGGTTTTGGTCTCATAAAGGAAGCCATTTTGACCTCTTAGTTTGTCCTAGCGCCCTTCCCCCCCCCCCCCTCTCTCTCTCTTCCCTTCCCCCTCAGCTGCCATATGTTCTCCCTCAGGTGTGATGTGTTTGAACATGGTGGTTACACAGTGGTCGATCATGAGACAGAAACATCTAGTATGTTTTTATCTGGTTTCTGGACAGTTGTTCATTGTGAGGGCATGCCAAGTGCTTAACCTTTAGTTAATGAATGAATGTCCGAGTGAAGGTTATCACTTGAGGCAGGTCTGTTAGTCTACTTATTAAAAGCTTAGTCTATGGTCTATTTTTATAATATGGTCTGTTTTTATAATATAAAAATTGGAAATAACACTGAGTACACTTTCATGTATATATTCCCATGACAACTCTATTATAATTTCCATTTAAAGTGCAGCACACTTCCCTCTATCGAAATATTTATCAAAACTTTAATTATTGTAATTTTATTTTTCCTCCTGTCTCTTTCTCCTTACAGTAAGGACGTTGAGATGGCAAGCATTCGTAAGAAGTTGGTGATTGTTGGAGATGGTGCCTGTGGTAAGACCTGTCTATTAATCGTCTTCTCCAAGGACCAGTTCCCCGAGGTCTACGTCCCAACTGTATTCGAAAACTACGTGGCCGATATTGAGGTGGATGGCAAGCAGGTTGAACTAGCATTGTGGGACACTGCAGGTGAGAAATGTTGATACAGTCTATTGCTGAAAACTTGTTTTATTTTTTGATTTATTTTTTTTTATCCTCCTTTGTTCACAAAGCAGTTAATATGAACAAGTCAAACACATTAATTGTTCTGATTGGTTTTGTAGTGAATATCTTCAACCTTTGCATCATTATCTATCCTGTGTCATTGATCTTCAACTATTCATGCATACATACACTATGGTTTGCAGGTCAAGAAGATTACGATCGTCTTCGTCCGTTGTCTTACCCTGACACTGACGTCATCCTCATGTGCTTCTCCATTGATAGCCCCGACTCCTTGGAGAACATACCTGAAAAGTGGACACCCGAAGTACGACATTTCTGCCCAACAGGTAAAGAAAACCCATAGAAAGCTATTTTATTTCAATTAATGCACACCAAAGGGATTGTGCTTCTCAAGGATGGGCATATCTGTTGCACATGATTTCAATAAGGGGTAAAAAGCAAAGTATATATATGTATAGGAAAATATGGCCTTTGCTTGCAGGAATACACTTACACTCTGTGTTGCTATTTTTGTAAGGACTTATTATTTATGGATAGGTGGCTGTGGTTGAGATTGCACCTGTGGTAGTATGGGATGTCATTGTGCTATAACCATTCATTGCAGTTCCTATCGTCTTGGTGGGAAACAAGAAGGACTTGCGGTTTGATGAAGGCACACGACGTGAGCTTGCCAAGAGCAAGCAGGAGCCGGTGAAGACAGAGGACGGCCGAGCAATGGCAGAGAAGATCGGAGCGTATGCATACCTGGAGTGCTCAGCAAAGTTGAACGAAGGAGTTAGAGAAGTTTTTGAGACCGCCACTCGTGCTGCTCTCCAAACAAAGAAGAAGAGAGGGAAATTCTGCACTGTGCTGTGAAGTAGATTCCTTGCACTCGTTACATAATGTTTGGAAGTATTATAATACAGAAACACCTACCTCTGATATTTAATACCACCAGTACCGTCTTCGGTTTAATTTGGTGTACTATGTATTTTGTGTGGAAGCGCTATCTTTGTTTTGTTATTGTGTAATGATAGTTGTTTTGTGAACTATATTATTGTTTTTCTCTTTCTTTTCCTTTTTTTTTTTTCTTTTTCTTTTTCTTTTTCTTTTTCTTTTTCTTTTTGCACTTAGACATGTTTATTCCATGTAGATATGCATTGCCAGCACTCTCATGCATGCGCACTCACTTCTGGGACAGTGCTAGTTTGCTGTTTAGTTGTGGAGATTCATGCTTTAGCAGCCAGACATAAGTTTAGTAGTGTTTTGGCATACATAAAGGGTTGTTAAATGGTCCAGGTGGAACTGTTTTGGAATTCTTGGAAGCAAATTTTACTATCTAGTAAACTTTTCTTTCTTTCTTCCTTCCTCTTGGGTTGGTTGCAATTGCCATGTCCTGATTTATTTGTTTGTTTTTTCGAACCACTAACCAAAAAAAAAGGGGGGGGGGGGGGGGGGAATAGACTTCCTGACTGCACATCTGAATAATAAACCTGCTTATGATCATCAAGTTATCTTTTTCAATTAAGAAAATGAACTCCAATGACCTGACCTGAATGTGGGTAACAGGATGTAGCCTTGATCTTTGCAAGAGAAGAAGAACCCACAACCCTCTTCTGACAGACAACCACATGAACTGTTTTTGTATGAACAATTTCATCATTACTTTCCTATTGTTGGAGGACACAATTACTTTTATTGCTACCAAGTTAAAGCTGATTATGAAGATCTTGGCTATCTGGCTGGTTAATACTTTCAATAAATTACTTTGGTTGCTTAGCTTCTTTTGTTAAATGATAAGCATGATCATTGGATATTTCCGAACTGAACAGGAGTGGGTGTGTCCATTCTGCAATTGATCTTCACCAAATTCTAGAATGTGAAAATATGATTCCTAGGGGGGTGTGCATGGTATTGAAGTTCAATGAGCCAAAAGCATACTCAACTATATGAGTGCAAATTCAAAAGAATATTACTAAACTCACAAGCAAGCAGTCTCTCTTCAAAGTCTTTGCTCCTCAGTTTTATTCCTGGAGGATATTTTAGCTTCCACAGGTGAGCAAATAACAAACCAACCAGATAATTTTACCTCTGATATGCTGATTATATGAACATTTATATTTTTTCTTCTAGCACATTTGGTTCATGGCAGTAATGTTAGACCAAAATATGACTGTCTAGTTTGAAATGTTTGCATACAATTTAAAGGAAGTATCTAATAGTCATGATAAAAAAAATTAATATAATCTGCTTACAATAGCTTTTAATCTATGTGTTGACTAAATAGTCCTTCATTTTTGAAGCTACAGAGTCAAGAAGGATATCAAAAGAATTGAAATGAAGCGCTGCACCTACTGTGGTTTTTAAATTTAGATAAAACTTATTCAGGGTGTAACATAAAAGTGACAACCAAAAAAGGCCATTTCAGGCTAATTAATGAGCAGCTGTATTGAAAAAACAACAAAAAACTCTTAGAAAAAAATTGCATTCTCTGGACAGCTGTATTGAAAAGCAGGCAGGGAAGTTGTATTATTCTGACAGCTGTGTTGAAAAGCTCTTAGGGAAATTCCATTCTCTTGGCAGTTCAGTGACCCATTTCAGTGTAATACCAGGATAATAAAAACTTTTAAAATTCCATGATAAAGAACACCCAACAGGTGGTTATGTTTTGGTGGCACAATGATGGTTGTTACTTCTTTGGGGGTTGAGAATAAATGGTTTATAGAATAGGGCATACCAAAGGAGGAATTATTGTATACAGAAAAGGTGGGAGAGGGTGAGAAGAGTCAGTTTCTGAGTAAAGTGGATTGTGATTGGAGGAACCTTTTGTTGGTGCACCTTCTCACCCCCACATACCAGCCCTAGGTCCTCTGACTAGAAGACAGAAAATGTCATCACCTTGGAATTTTTTTCAATTGATTAATTTATGTTTGAGTTTTGGGAAATTAAAGGTAAAAAATATATATTGGATGAAAAGTCCAACCTTATATGTGAAGTTGCAAACAGTCATCTAGTCAGGAAAACAACTAGCTCAATAGTTTTATTACTAAATTGAGACTACTTTTTTTTAGGCACTTCTACTATAATCATTTAATGATAGGATCTAAGAGATAACAATGTGGTTATGTGCTCTTCAGCATTTCGTAAGTCAGCTGACAGAATAAGTTGTGAATGTGTGTGCGCATCTCCAAGAGTTAAAAATATCAGTGAATGGCTAAGCTGACTAATTTGTTAGATTTATGACTTAGTCTTTTTAATAATAGATCCTCTTCCAAAAGAAAATCTTTCAAATGAAATTTGTTTCTCTAATATTTGTCACAATCCCAACACTACTGGTATGGACATCATACATACTACGCAACACTACTACGGTCCCTATTGTTTTGTCTTGAGTTTCATTAAATCAACATAAGGAGTAAATATCGATTTCTTCAATTTTCTGCAATTCATAATAAATTGTCAAATGCTCAGCAGCAGCACTCAATTCAAATCTAGGAAGAGAAAATAAGCATATGATCTAGCAGAATTTATAGACAAGAAAATAGTTATCCTTTTTCTCAGCTACAACTTCTGAAGTAAATTACTTAGAATATTTATTTATCTCATTAAAGCCTTGTTCTAAGGAAGAGAAAATGATGATGTCCTCATGTTTTAATTAATTTTACCAATTTACATGTATACACTGCTCACTTGTATTTTCCAACACAAACTAATGGTGAATATATAATGAACTTTTTCCTTCTTTCTTTTTAAAAAAATTTTTTTATGCCTAAACCTAGAGATTATATTTATATTAGTGTACAAAATTATGAAGTGTAAATTCCTGGTCAAAGTTGATAGTGTCAGTCTCACTAAACTATAATATTATGTGTTACATTCGTATAATTATGAATTGATTGTTACTGTAACATTACATGTTACATTCGTATAATTATGAATTGATTGTTACTGTAACATTACATGTTGCATGCGTATAATTATGAATTGATGGTTATGTTAGTACATATCTTAGCCGCAAATATCAGAATCAGTTCTATGGATTCTGGCCCTAGAACTGGTACATATTGTGTTGGAAACTCAGTCAATTATTCTTGTGAAATAAGATTCAGTTTCCACCTCTTTGACATGGAGAGTCACTTACCTTGATGCTGTAATTTCTTCAGAAGTCAGATATAATGGCATTTCTATGTTGAACACTTTCAGTGAGTTGGTTGGTGGCTTCATGGTTGTCTTAACAAACTTTAATGCAACAGCAAGGCACATCAAATAATCCATATTCTTAGATATTCTTGCAAATAACATCGCAACAATAAATGGGACAACATTGGAGTGCACTGGAGACCTTAATATCACTTCTGTCACTATTGATATAGCAGGTAAGGTTATAATCATATATGTGATACTGTTCTCAGAATAGATAGTTACTTGTGACTTTATTTTACCCTCTGATGGATTCAGTCAGTATAACACAGGCAGTAATTATGGTTTAGCAGTTCCCAGCTTCAGCATCACTAATTGCTCTTCTCCTAATTACCAGAGAGTCTTGTGAATCTCCTTAAGTCTCGTGGACTTGAAACTGAATGTGGTAGCAAATAATAAATATGTTGGGGGGGGGGGGGGGGGGGGATGACACTAAGGAAAAGGTAGACATTATTATCATGATCTATATGGCCTTGAATTAATATGTTGTGCCTTGAATTAATGTCATGCTTTTGACTTCTACCCATATTTTGGTGGCAGTGCTGAACTAAAGGACTGCTACCATTTCTGATAGTATAGTATGTTCAGTGGAGTAGGAACCAAATTCATATTTGGAGTGTCAGTATATTCAATGAAATTAGCATCCAGTCTATCACTGAAATTTATAGTGGCATTCAATGATACAAAAGTACAACTAGATATAGTCTGGGGGTTATAGCCAGTTTAAAAAAATTTTTTTTGTACACAGTAAAAAGTGCACTGATGTCTCAAATACTTCAATGTGTGCAAGCAATTTTACAACAACAAAAATTATAACTTTCCTTAAGAAGTCTCAATTTCATGCACGAGTAACTACCAAGCCGCATTATGAGCAGTTGAGCACTACTAACCATAATTATGTAAACGCACTTAAAGTGAGGTCAGGTCCAAAGTATCCTTTCCTTTTCTTCTTTTTGAGCACTGTGGGCCCAACTATCTGGGGAAACTGTGCCCAAACCCCTCCTTCTTTTTTATAGGCCTAATGAAGCATCTGGGAGAATATATCGAACAAATAGTCAAACAAATCTCAAATTATAGTAAGATGTCTTTGTCTCATCATAGGAGATACTTTGCTAGTTATAATAATTAGGCAAAAGTCTGTGATTCCCTTGTCATAGAAAAAAAGTGGGCAAGAAAAAGTTCAGAGGTGGAAATGATGGGGGAATGGATAGAAATGGAAAGAAAGAGGGGTAAGAAAACTTAGAAGCAGCAAAAATTGGGGGGGGAAGTAAAAGTAAATATTGAAAATGTCTTTATTGAGCATTGAACCTAAGACCTGTGGTGTCGCTACCACCCAAAACACTTTAGCCCCAGAAACAGAATAGTGACATTTAGTCAAGCTTTATTCTTTTCACTAAAAAACAACTAGGGTACAAGCAATGACTACACAAGAATAAGAAGGGAGTCTGCACAGCAGACTAGAGAGAGAGAAAAAGGAAATGATGATATACCACATTCTTCCTTCCTTAAACACGAGGGTCATCAACAATGTATATAAGATTAAAGAGACAGGATAATGTCTCATACAATAGTTTAAGGTTCCACAGGTTAGGGCATCAGTTTGGTGGTTGTTGGTCAGGAACACGATGGTGAAGTTGATCTAGTGGCTGTCAGTCACATGTTGGGCATCTTGGCTCCAAAATATCAACTATGACAGGCAGTCCAGGTTGAGGTGTAGAGCATCCATGATCTAAGGATTCTGGATTTCCAGTACTGGCATTAGGGGCTATGGCTGGTAGAACATGGAAATCTAAAGGATATTTGTCGCTTGGATCCACAGGAAAACAAAAAGTGTGGTAGCTCTGGGTAGTCTTAGTTTCAGGAACACAATCAACACTTGGGGCAAGTGCTATTCAGCTCTTTATCTGATCTGCATGCCTCTTCCATTGCTGCCCATCAGTTGTGTCGATGATGTACATGACTGGTCCCTCCCAACATCTTTGAGATGGTGCCAGAGACCCAATCTGGACCAGAGCGAAGATTGCGAACCATTACTTGTTCTCCAACTGTCCATTCTCGTATACAGGAACAGCAGTCGTGTGCGAACTTCTGTTGAGCTTGCTTGTCCAGTACCGACTTCTCACAATCAGGCTGCAACAGGTTGAACCTAGTCCTGAGATCAAGCTGCAAAAACAGTTTCCCTGGAGATATACCAGTAGTAGTATGATTTGTAGTATACTATGTGAGCAAATAGGATGAGAGGTGATGACTCAGTGAACGACCATCTTCCAGTGAGGCTTTCAGGCTTTGCTTGAGTGATTTTATGAATCGCTCAGCCAGACTGTTAGAAGCAGGATGATACAGAACACTTTTCACATGCTTAATTTCATTATGTTTAGTGAAGATGTCAAAACGTTCTGCAATAAACTGTGGCCCATTGTCTTTAACGAGATGTTCATGAATGCTGTGTGCCACAACCACTCTCGCAACACATCTGAAGTCTTTGACACTGTGGTGGTGGTCACTAACCTAACCTCAGGCCATAGCCCTAGCTCTGGACCTGCAAAATCGAGATGAACTTGCTCCCATGGCCTGGATGGCCACATCCATGGATGCAAGGGTGCCATAGAAGGGGCTTTCTTCACCGCTTGGCAAGACTGACAAGATTTGGCAAGAGTTTCTAGCTGACTGTCCAGTCAAGGCCACCACATGTAACTGATCATCCTGGTGACACCTGGATAATCATAATCACAATCATGATAAAGTTCCTGGATAAGGTTATCTTGCAACCTTTTTGGTATGACTGCTCGATAACTAGGGCTACTATATTTACAGATTCAAAAAAGAGGACACTTTGAGAGGGGGAGGGGGGGGGGGGGTTTAGCATATTTTACTAGTGAACTTTTTGTGTGTGAAGGAGCACTATTAATAAAATGTAATGGGGGAAGAAGAAATAGCATCTCTAATCTCAGGCTCCCTCATTTTTGTTCACCACAACAGAGAAATGGGCTCAATCTTTAAACCTCTACCTGACTACAGTAAAAGTATAAAATATTCATATCATCAATTTTATGCAAGAATATCAATAATTTAGAATTGAAAGATCCCACCTTCACTTACTCTGGTTAAAGATTTTCGGTTAACATGGCAGATGTGATGATGCTTCACTGTGTGAAATGAAAAATTCACTCTACTGCACTAATTGCATTGTTACCTATTTTCACAAAAATACTCAGTCCAAACACTGGGATTCTCATTCCTCTCCTGTTCTCCCAAACATGAAAAATTTGATCTTCAGTTTGGGAGTGGATTTGCACTTACCTTTGGGCATTGTGAGCTTTAAAATATTATCATCAAATCAAGAAATCAGCCTTCATAGGAAAGGTGGTAGGATTTATGATAGTATGCCAAGCGTAGCACACACTCACGATAATTTATCAGAAAAGAAATATATACTACAACCCTCCCCACCACCGACTACCATAAGTAGTGGGAGGGGCATAGGGACAGAGATAAAGTATGCAAACTTAAGTTTCTGCTCTTCCAGACCACTTCACTGCGCTATTGTTGCTAAGCTGGACTTTTGGTATAAAAAAAAAGAAAAAAGTGTGACTATTTCAGGGACAAATATTTTTCAACATAAAGAAGACCAAAATCCCTGACATTTTTAGATATTTAAAAAATCCTCCCAGGACTGATATATAGTGACCAAAAAGGAGGACATGTCTAGGTAAAGCCAACTATATGGTAGGCCTAGATAACCCCACAGTATACAACCCTCCTCCACTATTAACTTATTCCTTCTGTCTGACTATGGACAGAGCCACACAGGGATCTCTGTAGGCCATTGGTTTGTTATGTACCTGCAAACTTTACTAAAAACTAAATAAGACCCAGTTGCAGCTCACAGTTGACACACAGTCACAGGCAAAGCTTCCATTTGGGAGATATTAAAAAGCTTGGAATTGGAATTAGTGCCTTCCAGAGGTATTTTGTGCAGTGGTAGCCGTGAAAAACCATCAACATTGGCATGTGGACCTGTTGGATGGAACTGTATATCATAGTGATATGACGACAAAATCCACACCCATCTCTGCAGCCTAGCAGCAGCTAAAGTAAGTATCCCATTCTTTGGGCTGAGGATGGCAAGAAGGGGTTGTGATCAGTTACAAGGGGAAATTTACGACAATACTGATAGGAATGGAAGCCTCCTTTTCAACTTGTGCACAATTCTTGTCACTACCAGTGAGTGTACGAGAGGCAAATGCTACTGGAAAAACATGGGCTATCACAACTCCAAGGCCATATGCAGAAGCATCACCAGTCATCCAGATTGGCAGACTTGGATTGCTGTGAGTTAGGACCTTCAAAGAAGAAAACCTTTGTTTAGCTATGTCAAAACTACGCTGACACTTTCAACCACTACCATTTGGTATTCTTCTGCAGAAGACAGTTGAGTGGGTTAAGAATAGTTGCAGCATTTTCTAAAGATTACCATAATAGTTCATTAATCCTAAAAGGAACATAGCTCTTGAACATTTTTTGGAGCAGGTGCATTGATAATTGCTAACTTCTTGTCTTTAGTGATATGAATTCTGCCAGCATCCACCCTATGCCCTGGGAAGTTGACACTGGACAGCAGGAATTTGCACTTGCCCCCCTTCACGAGTACACCATGTTGTAACAGACATTGCAAAACTTCCTCAAGATCCTCCAAACGCTTCTGATCTGTCTTGCTCGTGATGATGATGTCATCGATGCAGCAAGCTACTTCATCGATTCCATGAAGGATAGAGTCCATGGTCCTCTGAAAAATTGCAGGAGCTGAAGCTACACTGAAAGGAAGTCTTGTGTATCAATACAATCCTTTGGGAGTGTTAGTAGTGACTAATTTTCTCGAATCTTCATCTAACAACTGATTACATGTGTGAGATAGGTCAAGGACTGTGAACCTTTGTCCCCCTGATAGTGTCGTAAAAATATAACTACGTTTTGGCAGTGGGTACTGGTATACATCAAGCACTGGGTTCACAGTAACTTTGTGGTCCCCACACAGGCGGAGACATCTATCATGCTTTGGGACTGCAACAAAAGGGGCAGCCCATTCACTGTACGTTGTTTTCTTGATCACACCATCAGCCTCAAGCTGGTCAAGCTCACTCGTGACACGTTCCCTCAGAGCAAAAGGAACAGATGGAGGCTTTAAAAACTTAGGTCTAGCATCCTTTACTATGCTCAATTTGGCCATGAATGGCATAATAGTCTCCAATGATTCTGAAAAACCTCCCCATATTTTCCTTGTAGGGCCAAAACTTGGGTTTCTAAATAGCCTTCTCATGCAGAACACGGCCAACTGTTTTCCAATCCATCTTTATGGCCTTCAGCCAGTTCTGTCCTGTTAGGCTCCAGCCTGAACCTTGGACAACCAGGAGCTTCAAATTCTTGTGTTGCTGGCCATAGTCAACATCTGCAGTGATGCTATCTCTCACAGGAATCTGCTGCCGGAGTAGGTGTTGAGTACAATGTTTGTCTCATTTAATGTTACAGAAAATAGAAGTAATGCAACTCAGACTCTGTTGTGAGAAACACCACCGCCCCAATATTTACATCCATGATCAGAGGCTGTCCATTGACATTTATTTTCACCTTGCATTTTTAATGGGACCCTGCAGAACTTGTAAGCCTTAGATCTACACACAGGTGATAATATACCCCACCTTCCCACACTTATGACATGCAGCATGTGATATCCATGTCCACATCGACTGCAAAGCCCTCTAGGCAGCGCCATCTTGTCCACTTGTAAAACAGGTGTGGAATGTTGATTTCCTTTGAGCTCCTTCCTCGGTTCGTCCTTTTGGAAGCAGCTTCCATGCCTAATGCAGTTTACAGGACTGTGTCCAAGGTAATGTTTGCTTTAGCAAGCAGGGACTTCTGGATGGCATCACTGTGGAGACCACAGACAAACCTGTCTCTCAAAGTATCAGAAAATAATCACAAAACTTGCAAGTGCTGGCTAGTTTCCTTAGGATTGCCAAGTAGTCAGCTACTGATTTATCTGCCTTCTGAGTCCTTTGATAAGAACAAAATCTCTCTGCAATGACTATAGAATCTGGATCACAATGTTTAGTGAGAAAATCTATTAGCTCCTCCAGACTTACATTTTCTGGCTACACTGGTGAGACTTGTCTATGAAAAAGAGTGTAATGCTTTAAACCAAGCATGAGCAGAAGTATTGAAGCTTGCTTGTCAACAGGAATGTTGTTGACTGACACAGTTTAAACCTGTTCAAGGTAGGCAGTGATTTGCTCCTCATCAGGGTTGAATTCACGTATACCACAGATTGTAGCATTAGCCATTTCTATTGATAGTGGGGAATCTGAAGAATAAGAAGATCCTGCCTGGTTGCCAGTAGTGGCGTCATCACCACCTAAAATACTTTAGCCACAGAAACAGAACGGTGGTTTTTGGTCATGCTTTATTTTTCCATTAAAACCAGGTAGGAAGGTATAAATAAGGACAATGCAAGAATAAAAAGGGAGTTTGAGCAGCAGAAAGCTATCAACCACTGGGATGGTGTTAAATAGAAAAAGGAGGGTAGACAAGAATGAAATACAGAAATTCCTGATTAATTCCACCATCTGACCAAATCTCTGAAATAAGTTCAGAAAATAAAATCGCACTGACACAGACCATAAATTATCAAAAAAAAAAAAAAAAAAAAAAAAAAAAAAAATTGGGGTGCTGGCCCCCTATTTAAATATTGGGGGAGGCTAGTGCCCCCCCTCCCCTCGCCTGCCTCCCGCCCCCTCCCACGTTTACTAATAGTCATACCCACACAATTGAATTAACATCGAAGAAAACACTCGGTTAACTAAAGGATAAGGGATAGTAATACTAAAACAATCCTCTATGCATTTTTTGGATTATCTTAACTGAGAGCCAATCATAAAAATTGTGTGACAGTTCTTTTAGAATATAAAAGTAATTTAATGGAGTATATATTTATACACTTATTCAGTATAACATGGACTTGGGTGAAATATACAGTGATTAACATTAAAATGCGGGAGTTTGAAGTCATATTCCGGGATACAGGGAATATGACCCCTGAAATTCACTCTTTCCTTATAAATGTTCATCCTTGTGGATTCCGTTTTCCTTCCTCCAGCTCATTATCTTTTCTCTTCCCACGCAAGTCACTTCACATTCTATTTATGTTTCCTGACTTGTTCTGTATTCCATTGTATGTGCATCCAGAAGTCCCTCTTACACCAGTTAACTTCGCCATCAGAAATTACTCATTCAACCCACAAACAGACCATATCAATGCAATCTTAAGGTGGGGGTTGCCCCAGGGAAGTAGCACGCCTGACAACTACACTTTGACCTTAACCCCTTCCAACTACTTCAGAGATTATGTGATTATAACTTCATCGTTCAGCAAGAATCTTGTAATTATTTGAGATGTGGTTAATACAGCTAATCTAAGTGCAATTAACTGTGCCAGACAAAGCAACAACACATTTCTGAGCTATTTCAGATTTGAATATATGGGTACGAAAATTATCACTTACGTGAAAGTTCAGATTAAAAAATAAAGAAAGAAGTATTTATTAAAGTAATCTATGACAGTGTCATGGATTCAATGCATATATATATATAAAACATTTATTAGCGACTCAAAGCTGATTTGCAATATTATGTTAGAATTTTTACTTGCAGGCAGAATGCAATTTAGACTCCTAAATTATCCTCAAGACATCTTTCTTTTTTTTTGGTTTCATTTACCTTTTTTTAATTTTCGGTTCAATAGGAACAGTGAAATAATGCAATACCAGTAATCTGCAAAAGCTTCATACAACTATGCAGAGCTTGTCACTTGCAGAAAGAGAGGGAGGGAGAGGGAGAAAAGAGGGCAGATTAATTCAGCTTTGTTTATGGCAGTGCTCTAATGCTAAGAGTACTTTAGTTACATCGATATGTAATAACTATACTATTAATTATTTGGATGCTTCTCTTTTATTAGATTAAATAATATTACTTTCATAGAATTAATTTTAGAACAGTATGACCTTAAATTTTTCTTCCCTCAATCATGACTAGGAACAGAGATTGAACCATTAACACTTCTTTTTTTGGTTGTTGTTTTGTTGTGCAATGCAGTATATAACACACAGGATAAAACAATTTATGACTATCAAGTGCGTTTGTTTTTGTCATTTCATTTATTCAGATGAAGATGTACCAAATTTTCCCATTCTCATTACTGCGAGCACGGATCAACTCACCAGCATCATTATTGTTTTAGTTTGTTTTGTGGCTGTCTGTCTCATGCTAATCGTGTTACTGCTTGCCCTTTGTCTTGTATGCACACAAGGGTATAAGTGGAAGTTCACCCTTGATGAAGAATCATCACCTGAAATAAAACGAAATAAAACGAAACAAAACAAAACAAGCCGGAAGTAGAACTGATATGGTGAGTAAGCATTCCTCTTTAAAGAATGCAACTGGTTTCATTACATCAGCTACTACACCTGGTACAGATGGTGCTGCACAGGATGTGGCAGGTAGAGTTGGAGGACCATCTATAGGAGCAGGTGAAGCAGTGTCAGCACACCACAAAGCCAGTATGAAGCTGTTGGTAGTAGTGGGTCTATCAAAAGTGCTCCTTTACCACCATCACCACCAAATTTCAGACTGCTTCATTACAAGGAAGGCACAGTAAAAAAAGTCAAATTTCAATTTCAATTGAAAAGAATAATGCAACTTTACTTAACAGAAGAAAAGACAAAATAATCAGGAAATTCCTGTCAATGTCCAACCTCAAGTAGGTCAGGTTATTAAAGACACTGGTGCTGAAGTAATGTTACTACCAATTAAATGGGTGTTGTTTAGCTACTGTGGAAGAAACAGAGGAAACTCCACCATCAACATCATCCAAACAGAAAGATGGACTTAGATGAAATACTGCAAAAGATAGGACTAATGGAAGCACTAGAAATAATGATTGATTTCCATTAGACCAAGCACTAGGTGGAATGGTAAACAATGGAAATCTTTCTGGAGAGGATGCTAGAATAGCAGCTGTATACGATTCTTTGATGGTTGATAAAACTTGTCAGTGAGGTGAAGATGGCTAATGAAAGAGGAAGAGTTGATGATATAGTTGTTGAGGAATGCAATGTGAAAGTATTTAATAAGAGAAATGTCTGGAAGGACTGAAATAAGTGGTGATGCTGATATAGTTGGAGAAGTTGGAAATATAAAAAGCTTTTTGTGCCGATAGAAAGGGAACAAAAGAGGCTAAGGTAGTGACACTAGGCAGAGTACAGATGTGACTAAAGAATTAAGGACAAGACTTGAAAGATTAAACCACACAGTTGAATACACTGTCACTATATAATTTCCCACTGCTCATTTTTAAAGATATTATTTTCTAATTCATGAACATTGTTGCATACTTGGTGTCCATCTTCTCTCTCTCTCTATAGATGTGCATGTTTTATATAAATTACTACATATTGTATGCAAATATATATATAAAAAAAAATTATACTAAAGAGTGGGAATGCATGTCTGTCCATCTATCTGTCTATGTGCCCTCGGTTCATGCTTGAACAGGTTGAGTTAGACCCACGAACCCATATATATACTTAACTTTTTAAGTATGTCTATATAGCCACACCTTTTTGTGTTAAAAAAAAAAAAAAAAAAAAAAAAAAAAAGCCAAGAATAGTACTTCAATCAGAAAAACGCAGAGCTACAGGCCTAAACTTACTATGCATACACAACTTGACTCCGAGAGTAACATGGGGTGGGTCCCACCTGGCCAGATCACCCCCTCTTGGTGTATAAGGCTAAAAATGCCAAAATGGTACTAAAAAATACTTTTATACCAAGGCAGCTATACCCATGAACCCACATATATTTGGAATCAGTGTCACCAGAGGAACGTTTTAACAATGTCTATAAGGCCACACCCCATCCTGTGTTCTTGCCGCCACAAAAAAAAAAAAAAAAAAAAAAAAAAAAAAAAAAAAAAAAAAAAAAAAGAACCAAAAAATGGTACTTTGGCCAAATAAACCCTTAGAGCTACAAATCTAAAGCTTGGTATGCATACACAACTTGACTCTGAGAGTAACGTGGGTCGAGTCCCACCTGGTCACATCTTTTCATTTGAGTGTGTCAAACTAAAAACAGTTTTTAAGTATGTCAGCATGTGTGTGTGTATCCCCCCTACTACCAAAGCAAAATATCAAGTAAAACCCACTCTTCAGAGTAGACACATCCTACAGCAAGGCTGGTTTTTTAAAAGCAAAACTATTTTTCAAAAATTCGTATCCCAGAATCCAAAACCAGGTAAAACGGAATTCGTGCTTAGCACAGGTAACTCTAATATAAATAAAATGATTTTTTTAAGCACAAACTTTAAAAACTGTGTAATTTTTTTCATTACATATTAGTAAACTAACTAGCTTAGATGATTGGATGAGCTATAGAATACTTAATATTTCTTCAGATTTAGCTTGATTAAAATAAAATTTCAAAATCAAATTCATGAAATTTTTAACTAAAACTACAGCAGCAATAAGTAGGTCACTATATATTACTTCATTCCTGTCAGAATCAATAAACTGGTAACCATTTTTTTCTAGATTAGAACTCGAACTTAAATTGCTCAAATCTTCTCACCTAAAAGTGACAAGATAATAATACATAATATACAACCAACAAACAAGTTTCCAATATCTTCCTAAATTAATAGGAAGAAGTGTTTCTTTGAGACTACCTTAGCTGGGCCACATCCACATCCAGGGTCTAAGCTAGGGGGGGGGGGGGGGGGTACTCAAGTCAGGCTCAAATGAAGGGTCAAAAAGTAACTGTAAACACTAAAAAGTATAGCTACTGTGTGGTGCTACTGCATACTTACAGACTAACTTTATTACATGATTACTGAATTTCCTATTTACCTTGTACATTCTACAGTAACACAGTTTAATTTATTCATTTGTTAAACTTACGAGTTTTATTAATACTTTAAATTCTAAAGTCAAACAAAACTTTAAAATTCTAAGTCAAACGTTCATGTCAACAAAAAAAAGTTAAATAGTTTTAGCCTTCAAAGATGACCAAAGAGAAATTCAATGATATGACATCAGGAACAATTGGGAGATCATGATGTACACAGAGGAGAGAAGTCCACTCAATCTTGCATTTCCCAAGGAATATTGAGAATGTTCACAGGAACATGACATGATTGGAAGTGTACTCAACATTTAAAGAAGTGAACATTCCCACATATGCATGATGAATGGCTAAAAGCTAACAATGGTGATCAGTGGTGTAGGAGCAAAGGGGGGGGGGGGGGGGGGGGGGGGGAGGAGGGCAGCAGTCCCTCTCCCAATATTTGTTTTGGAACAATCAGTAGGGTAAAGGGTTGTAAACAGGGTATTATCGCTTGCCACATCCTTTACCTACCCAACACTGGAAAAGGTCGGCAAGTAACATTTTAAAAACAAAATACTCAGAATAAGGGCACGCACAGAAAGTATTCTTCTGCAGATCATCAGGGAGACACCTATTCGGGATGAAATAGAAAATTTAAAACAAATTAGAACCACCGTACTCCACCAGGTGACTGTCTGCCTCTCAGCCAGCTCTCAGCGACCAGTCTTCTTCCCAGTTTTCTTCCAAGTTATTTATTACTCCAACACTATTGTGACGTCATAACTACATAAGAAGAATAGGTTATGGTTCGCACCTGTTGGTTAAAAGAATGCAGACCGCAGGTACTACGAAAAAGGTGATAGTAATTGGCGACGGCTACTGCGGCAAAACTTCCTTTGTAGCCAAGGTAACTGAAGGCAAATTCATCCCCAACTACAGCGTTACTGTGGGCGGTGAGTTCTTTCAACCCTAACTTCTTACACAGCTCTACTAGGAATTTTACATATGTTTTCTGTGTTGGTGATTGTTTGAGTGTAGCTACAGCGTTGCAGCTATAGCTCAGCAAGGAGTAAATTTACTGCTATGATTGTGCTGAAATATGAAATCCCATCAATGTCAGACATTTTTCTTTTTTCTTGTACATCACAAATTCACCACATTTAAACCACACCCACCCACGTTGAAGCTAAAAATGAACTTCATTATCCTCAGGACCCACCTAGCACTGTTCTAGTTCTACAGCATAGCGTTGTTCCAGATTCTTCTGCTCATTATGACTAATGAAGTCACTTTACGAAATCCATTGCTATTGCACGAAATGTTCGACTATTATAGTGCTCTCTCTTCCCAAACCACTTGGGCTACAGCCACCACAGTCGGCACGGCGAAAATGTGGGTGTATGAGTGATAATAGCAGGGGGTGTGATGATATGATCACACAGGTGATTATAGTGGTGGGGTCCTTCCATCAGAATGATCTAGGCCATGATATGCTCCCATAAATCACACAGGTCAAATATATTTCTGCCTACTCACTGGAATAGGTTATATTACATAATAGCTTAATGAACAATTTTTCTAGTATGGATAATTTTAAGTGCTCTGACAATAATACTTCTCAACATTTGCAGAATGCATGCATGCATGCACATAACTGTTACAACTTTAATCCTGCTATATTGGTGAGAAGGATTTAATCACACATCCTTGGTAAAAGATTTTTAAATTTAATTTGAACAATTATTTATGAGCTAAAAAATAGAGCTCTCCTCTCAAGCCTGTGACACTCAATGTACTTGTCGATGGAATGGGTGTCTGTGATCTTTCTTTGTCAGTGGTAGGAGCTAGTCAGTGGAATGTAGTTGTCTATTATCTGCTATTGTGGGTTTGTGAGAGATTGTTAATGACTTGCTTAAGGACATCTTTAGCATATCAGAACATCATAAATTTGCTCAATAGCTTTCTCATGTGTGTTTCTTTCGTCCTTCAACTGCAATAAATAATTGATTAATTAATAACACTGGTATAGTTTCTGACTTTGGAGAGAACTGTACATACTAGCACAGTGTCTACTCCTTGTCTGGAGAGCACCCGGGAACTCTCCTTCATGGCAGCCATAATGTCACCTTCCCGGTGCTATTTGGAGCTGCCAGTTCCAGCTGTTTGATTCCCATTGATCTGTTGTACTTGTCACATTGTGACATTGGCCTGGATATTGACACATGATTTACTGCTTTGGTACCATATTGCCTCTCAGGAGATGGACTTTAGTGGGCTGGACATGGCTCAGATCAACTTAGCAACTTTTCTGATTTCCTTTGTGCTCAAATAATCTTAATCAATTGAACTTTAAAGCAACCTACAAAATATTTAAACTTCGGTCATATCCTAGTCCAGTGTCATTGGGAATTTCTTCTTAGCTCAAACTTCTGCTGGGCCCACAACTTTTAAGGAAAATTTTTTCAGCCAGGAATTTTAGCCTATGGAAAAGTTCCGCCTTTACTAAAAAAATTTTTTTTTAAATAAAAACTTTTATAATCGCTCAGTGAAACACATGGATATGGCTTCTGAAGGCTAGGGCTAGGGGAATATATTCCCTAGGAAATTCTTCCCACCCGTAACAGATTTTGCTAGGAATATCCCATGGGGATGCAAAATAAGGAAGCTTATGTGGGAGGGAGGGGGAGGGGCAAGCCACCACTCTAATGGAAGTTAAAATTACTAGCAGCCTTTGGTGTGATAGCCTGCCAGGGAAAAGCTTGGTAAGCCCACCTTTGGTGACTATGGTCTCACTACATGAAAGTGTAGGTATTTGCATGTAACTTGTTTTTCCCCGTTGTAGTTCAGAGAGACTGAGCAACAAATTTGAGCAGACAAAATACAGTGGGTATTTAATTTCAATATAAACATGATGGTCCATGAAAGTACCTGAGTTATCTTTTTAATCTAGCAAGATTTTGAGTTGCTCTATTTATTTGTGTCGAAACCATCAGGTCTATAGGTTGTGATTTTTATCATCGACCATTTGGTCCTGGAGTCCCAGCTGTTCAGTGTACAGCCATAAGACCATGGGATATATGGTTATGGAGGCCACCGAGTCTTTAATGCAGCTGCTACCTTTAATCAATATTCTGACTGGTTAGAAGCTAGATACTTACCAGTAATTTCTGTGTCATCATTGTTGTCTTGTGTTTCTTCCTTGTTTTCCTACTATTGTATCTGTTGCTAGGTGCTTCAGACACTTAACAAGTTTACCTCACGTGTATTGTTTGAAACAATGTTTCCTGTTTTGAACAGTAATGGTGTGTTAGTATCATGTAAATATCTATTACAATCACCTGCATCTATTACAATCACCTGCAGAGAGTAAACATGAGAAACTTACTCCCCACATAACCATTACAACTTTACACTATGCAGGACAAGCAATCCATCCGTGCCAGGCTAATAGATTCAGTTTATTACAGGCCTAATTAGTTAAAGCTTAGTTTTATTTCATGTGTATGTTTGTGTGAGTGAGTGTGAATACAGTATGTATTAGTGCACAATTCTGTCTGTCTGTCTGTCCATTTTTTCATTTCTATTTCAATTATCACTTGTGGCACACAGGTATAGGAAATCTCAGGGTGGTGGGGAGGAGGGTTGATACATCCAATATTCTTGTCAAGTGTAGACTTTTAACAAATTGTTTACTATATGGAAACACCAAAGTTTGTTGTTACAATTAAGTGATTTACTGCATGGAAACCCTGTTCTTACAACTAAGTGCTTTTTACTGTATAGAAACCCAAAAAGTGTAAGATTATCACAACTTTAACCTCATGTCAAGTGTTTTAAACAATTATTTTGCCTGGTCTAAAACACTGTTTTAATAGATACTGTAGTAATTATTAGAAGTGCCCTGGCACTAGTATAATGAGGTGTATAGTAGAGTGGGTGTGCAGGTGGGTGTGTTCATGCTTGTATCTGTGCATGTGTATTGGTATGTCACTATGCCAGTACTTAATGAGTTAATGCTTACGTCAGTGTTGCCATGATTCTGATTATGCAGTGGAATATGGAGTGAAAGTTATCAAAAGAGGAGACCTTGAAGTCAAACTACGTGTAAGTAGTGTTGGTAGTCAGTACATATTTCACACATTGTGATCACATTTGGGCAGTTCTTAAGCGCTGTACGTACTGGTCCTTCTTAAAATGAAAGTTGATAGAGTGAGGTCTGCTAAAGGACATTATTCAATTACTAATTGAAAACATTTCTGTGTGACCATATCCTATATAAAGTTAATGTATTAACAGAAAAATATGACATCCGATACTTTTTTTTCCTTTCTACATGCTGCTCCCTGTGATTACGACCTCTGAACTCAAGCTATGGGACATAGCAGGTAAGCATAAGCATAACACACTCGACCTAAGTGGTTTTAATAGTCAGCCACTGTGTGTAGGGCAGGATCCCTTCAGGAAGCTGATGCCCCTGTATGCCCGCCACTCAGTGGTGGCCCTTGTCATGTGCAATGTGATGGAGAGAGAGACCATGTACAGGGGGGCACAGATATGGAAGAACTCTGTGGACACTTCAGTCTACCTCCCCAATGGCCAGCCTATCCCCTGCATCCTGCTGGTGAATAAGGTAGGAGGACTCCTTTCATGTGGCCATGGATGGCAATATCATACTCTCATGTTTCCAATGATACTATGTTTTGGAAATGTTAATCACAATTTTTGGATGATAGCGAACATTTCCTGGGCATGCTCAGTGGTCAGTAGTAATTGGTATGGGTGTGTTCATAAACGTTGGTCATGCCTCTTCTGTGTCTGCCCTGGGTAGGCAACCATGAAGTGTTGGAGTATATCTCCTATTTAAGGTGCACCTGTAACCCAACTTTGCTCAGCCCTCCCCTACAGAGACAGTAGCCACAAATATTGGAGTAAACCACATGAGACCTTTCCACTGTACTAATCACTCAGGACATTGTGGTACCAATCTAGTTGTGTGATGTGCTGATGTAACCTTGGCCCCTCCATACTCCATAGTATTTGGTACCCCCCCCCCCCCCCCCCCCCCCCCCAGTTACTCGGCACGTCATTAATAAAGACAACATTGAGAAGTTGGTTGTGTGAGAGCATATAGTGGATGAAGCCATATGGTCTGCAGTGAAGGGCATGCAACACCGAGTGGGGAGGGAGGGGTGGGGAGGAGGTGGGGAGGGATGGGGAGGAGGTGGGGAGGGGTGGGGAGGAGGTGGGGAGGGGTGGGGAGGAGGTGAAATGATTCACAATGAACTGAATAAACAAAAACCTAAAGTTAGCTTTAAATATAGTTTGCAATTATTCCAGGCACCTAAATAATGATTTACTGCATTTGAAGAAATTTGGTGAAATCTGGATAGAAAATCATGTAAACATATAGAGATGATTAATGACATGAACTACATCATAGAGCAATTTATGCATCAGTGATTTATACTGGGGAGGGGAAAGAGGTCGATTATGTCATCTCTTACACCATTTTTATTTTTTATATCCACTAAAAAGTAAATCCTCTTCTCCTTTGCTCCATTAATCTCTCCACTTTCCCATCTCCATTCTTCCTCTCTGTCTGTTCACTCTGGTGCAGTGTGATTGCCCCAGGGGACAAAAGCAGATCTCCACAGAGGAGGCCTTCACATTTGCCCAGGACCAGGGCTTTGTCAGGTGCTTTGAGACCAGTGTTAAGGACGGCACTAACCTCACAGATGTGCTTGAGTGAGTGGATGTGCTGTACATGTATGACCTCATCATGAGCTGTGTATCTAATCAACCGTCCTGGGTCAGAGGCTGGGGCAAGAGGTGTGTGTATGTGCGTGTGGCTATGGTGTGTGGTTATGGTGTGTGGTTATGGTGTGTGGCTATGGAGCGTGGGTCCTGTGGGGGACTTCCTACTTCCAGGAAATGTTATGGCATGACTGGACATCATGCACTCAACAGCAGACTCTTCTCAACCTGTTGTGTTGCTTGCTTGCTTGCTGTCTTCAGGTCGCAACAAATTACTTCTCAACCTGTTGTGTTGCTTGCTTGCTTGCTTGCTGTCTTCAGGTCGCAACAAATTACTTCTCAACCTGTTGTGTTGCTTGCTTGCTTGCTTGCTGTCTTCAGGTCGCAACAAATTACTTCTCAACCTGTTGTGTTGCTTGCTTGCTTGCTGTCTTCAGGTCGCAACAAATTACTCCTGAGTTTCCCTGCTCCATGAAGTGAACTGTGGGAAGTGCACACATTTTTATCATATAAAGCACACCCATGCCACACCCATTTTCTGGCCTCTAACTGAATGGTTTGTTGCAAAGAAATTCATAAAATGTTGTTGCTGAATTATTTTCCATCACACTCGGTCCATTTAGTCAGCAATAGTGTGTGGGTGGGTCAGCTTCCATGCACCTATTTGATCTGTACTCTCAAGAATGCACAAACTTGCAACATTTGATTGTCTTTGATTCTCAGCGTTTGTGATCATCTATTTTGAGTTATACTTAAATGTGCACAGCAAACCTGTTCCTATGTCCATACTTTATGTGCTTGCTTTTCCACTGGTGACCTATTCATATTGTGGACAGGGACAGATGTTAGTGGTGCACGTAGGCAGATAGGTATGTGACCAAATACACATTACATGCATCAACAGATCTTTCTTCTACTATCATAGTACTTGAACATTATAAGTTTGTTTTGTGTTATTGCTAATTAATATCCATTGTATGTGATAACTAATTCATATTGATATAAACACCCTTACCAATTATGTAGAGTTGTTGTCCATCTCTTCTCCTCACTCTTTACTAGCAGTTTTGTGCTCTAAGTTTATTTCTGTGTGTGCAGCTACTTGGTGGATGTCATCCTGGCCTGTGAGGAGGAGGATGGGTGTGTCCTGCCATCGTGTTACGAAGATGGAGTCCAGCTGCAGTCCTACAAGCAAGGCAAGAGGCAGGTGGGCGTGGGGTGTTGTTTGGGTGGCGGGAGTGAACCCAACGCTCCTCCTGGCATCAGATGACACCCTCAGTACTGTGTTGTCATGCTTTTATCAATGTCATCTTTATTATTCTCATCAATCATCCCATCCTGTTTTTTCCTCTTCTTTTTCTTATTTTTTGTCATGTTTTCTTTGTTTTTCATTGCAAGGCGCGCACACACACACTCTGGTATACAGCACAGAATTACCAAGTAACAACAGAAATCATGAACACAACAGTTATTTTCTCTATCCCTGATATACACATGTGCATTTATTTTATAGATTAGCATGGTCTTAATATGATGGGGCTTGTTCTGTCTATATGTGGGTGTGTATGCGTGCAAGCATGTATGTATACATTTATACATGCATGTATGTGTTTTAGGCACACACAAAAAAAAAAAGAGAGCCAAAAGTGGAGATTTGTAGCTGTGGGGCTGTTGGTTCAAGCCCTTCCAGAGAATTCCCTCTTTTCCTTTTCTTCTTTGTTCCTTAGTTGCCCAGCAGCAGCAGCAGCAGCAGCAGCAGCAGCTATTTCTTAGCTTGGCTTGGCTTGTAGGTGCTACTTCTTTTTTGCAATATAAATTGTTCAATATTTATCTGTCTGAAAAGCCTCACTAATTACAAAAAGAGCAACTTAACAATCAATTCTTGATTCACTTTACAAAAGTTATTTTGGCACTTTCATGGACCATTGTATGTATCATAAAACTGCTAGTTTCATTCACTTGGTTGTAATAATAATACCCACAGTATCGTATTTGTCTGCTCATCTGTAGCTCAGTCTCTCTGATCATCTGTGTCTTGGTGAATGTATTTCAGTACATTAGCAAGCTTTAATGGCATTAAACAATATCTGAGCTAAAGCTGAAGAGGCAAGTTAGTCACTGCAAATATCTATACTTCTATGCAGTGTGACTACAACCTACCAGAGGTGGGTGATGTAATCATTCCACGTTGGTTTAATGAATGTTCATAGCTACAGCACTTGATAAAACCTCTCTCTCTCTCTCTCTCTCTCTCTCTCTCTCTCTCTCTCTCTCTCTCTCTCTCTCTCTCTCTCTCTCTCTCTCTCTCTCTCTCTCTCTCTCTCTCTCTCTCTCTCTCTCTCTCTCTCTCTCTCTCTCTCTCTCTCTCTCTCTCTCTCTCTCTCTCTCTCTCTCTCTCTCTCTCAAGGATAAGACTGACTGGTAATCCAAGTACTTGTGATCACTAGCAGCAGCAGTTATAGCACCAACTGCCCTAAATGTAATCTTCATTTTGGTATTTTCCAGTTGGAGGATATCTGTTCTAGCTTTATTTTATTCTATTTTAGATGAGAACATCATAAGAATGTTCAGTGACCTCAACATCCCCAAAATATGTTTAAATTAAAAGATAGTTTTGGTTAAAACTGTGTTTTTCAAGTCTTAAAAAAATTTTTTTTTAATGTATACCATGGAGATCAAGGGAATCTTTCTCATGCCCTCCCCCTCCCCAACACACAACTGTTGTGGGTAGCTTGTGTGCATTGCTTTGCATGGAGTGTGGGGAATTTTAGTGCTTAGTCCAATCAGCAACTAATTATTGTATCTGTACACCACTTCTAAGCAATGCAACTTCTCTGCTGCTTGGGTTCGTCCAAATTTGAATCCTTCATATCCTAGAGCAAAGAAAGGAATTTTAATAAGGGAAAGAATAATAAGTTATTCTCACCTGAAGGAAGGGGAAAAAAAATCAGATAAAGCTCAAGTTGTGGATCATATATTTGACATTTTCTTCTTTCTAATGGTGAGTATAAAAATCATCATCACCTAATAATGGAGTTTCTTAGGACTCCTAACTTAAAAAAAACAACAGTTCAAAAATGTAAATATTTTCATAATTCAACCTCAAGAAGCCACTGCAGTCTCTCATTCCAACCATCGGGTATTCCTGTGCCACCATCTTCCTTCCCTCCTACCTCAATCACCACGAGTAGGAAATACTTGTATAATTCAAATTGTATCTGTGGGTCCTGTGCGTGTACCGTGAGGATGGGCATCTTCAGGATTTCTGCTATTCAGCCAGCCCTAGCACTGGCCAGTTGAAGAAATAGTTTAATATATAGTTTATACTAGTGAAAACCCCACCCTCCAATCTCTGTAGTTACAAACTTGGCAGCTTGCTTAATGTTTTGTGGGATTCCTCTCAAACCCTCCCCTCCAGTGTAATGCAGTGAGACCACATTAAGTCACTTCAAGAAAGTGAAGGAGATATTTAACATATGACATCTGATCCTTTAATATTATATTAAAACAAAGCAAAAACAACAAAATCTGTTCATTTATGTGTGATTTTTTGGACCAGCTAGTGAAGGGAATGGAATTATAGTATTCAAATGTGTAATCATGAATACCTCAGCAGCTTCTGTTTATCTTTGGAAGCTGCTTCAGTTGGTCTGCAGAGAGGACATTGTTAATTGAACATGAAGCTTTTGGGAATTAGCAGGTGTCCATCTAAAGGCACTCTGATGATAGGAAAAGGATGGAATTCATGTGCGACCTTTATTTTATTCACTGAGCAAACAGACAAGACTTACAAGATATTATCAGATGCTCCTGCTGTACTCAGTATAATAAACATTGTTCTATTCCACTCATTAGTAACCGCACAGGACTACTGTCTACCATCAGTGACCATCTGCTATTGAATTTAACATTATGTAAAGTTGGCTATTCCAGTCAGGCAAAAGTATCATGGACTTATAATGCATGCAGTGCAATGAATCTCATTATGAAAAGGGATCACCAAATGCATGGTGAACGCAGATATAGTTTCATTCCCTCATATTTCGACATGTCAATCAAATGATTGCTTGCTTCAATTAAAGTCCATACTCCCAAATACATATCTAAACAAAATAATAGAGTCCACACTCCCAAATACATACTTAAACAAAATAATTGAACAATACGATGTTGGAGAGTCGGAGAGGGATATCTTCATTGGATATTCTAAAGGTGACAGTGATATGAGACGGTTGTAACAATGTTTCCAATTCAATGACAATGTCAATTTTTCTTAAGCCAAAAGGACCTGAACACAATGCATGCTCAATAGTTGCTGACATGTAACTCAGCATAACTTCCTGAAGGTGTTCACAATCATGTAACGAGAAAAGCAGACATAAAGTTTCCGGAACCATGTGAACTGACTGTGATGAGAGGCCATTGCTTTCTGTGTGTGTGTGTGTATGTGTGTGCGTGTGTGCATGAGTGTGTGTGTGTGTGTGTGTGTGTGTGTGTGTGTGTGTGTGTGTGTGTGTGTGTGTGTGTGTGTGTGCGCGTGTGTAATGACAGAAGAGTAGTTAGTGAAGTGTTTGTACATGCACAAGTCCCAGTAGTGGCATGCAGAGAAGTGAGAGAGAGAGGACACATGGTGACTTACTCTGGCTGACAGGTAAGCCACTGGACTGCATACAGCGTATAACCTGCAGCATGCACAGACATGACAGGCAGACAGACAGACATCAATAAGGAGGCAGACATAACAGGTTTGAAACTCACATGTGTGCATACACTCACTCATCACCATATACCTTGAGAGAATTATGCTCAGAGGAAGATCAACCAGACCAGAGTATTTCCTGAATAAGTTGGTTGTCTCCAAGAGGAACACAGCAGCTGTGAGTGTGCATGCACATGCAAACGAGTGTGTGTGTGTATCAAAAACATAAAGTGCATAGTGAGTGTCCTCTAATAAGCAAGGACAGAATTAAAAACAGTGGGATAGTGCTAGGCTAGCTTGAGGATTAATAACATTAAGAGAGGGAAAGGGAGGGGGGGGGGGGGGGGGAACTTCAGATCAAAACAAAGTTTAAAAATTATTTTCTTTCTTCTTTCAAATAGCTACTTCCAGGCATTGGATGATCTATTCAAATTTTACAATTAATTTTGTTACAAGGAAAATTATGAAATTTAATAAACTTTTAATAATTACCACAATTTAAATTCCAACATATTTCAACTTCTAGTTTGTTTGTTCTTTGAGGACATTTTTGAATATAATTTTTCCTCAGTTCATTCATTTCATTTATTATATCATTTGAATAGCTTTTCTATGTTCAATCAATGAAGCATATCTAACACATAAGCAGCAGCTAATTTTGAGCTCTTGCAGATAATACACAGGGATTAAGAGCAGGAAATGAGTGAGGGTGTAGTTTTGGGAGACTGGCTCTATATTCTAAAAAAAAGTATCCATGGAGACATTCAAAATATACTCTGAAATCACACAGAACAAGCAACAATTGGTACAGAGGAAAGGGGACAAAAAAGTTGCATCGATTTAAAATAGGATTAAATCAATTTTTTATGTTTGACCAGAAGTTCCCCCCCCCGCCCCCCAAACCCGGGGAGAATTAGGTCCAACCTACTAAAGTTCCTATGTGCCGTAACTGTCCACTCTGATGATTTTGTGTCCATACTAAAAAATATCAGTCTTCTGCACATGTGCAAGAAGTTGCAGTCTCAGACACTGTCTGGGGCATAGCCCAATGCTGCACTACTTACTGTGAGACTAGGCAATACTGGTCAGTGTTTCTTATAGTGAGGAGACAAGTTGGTTGTACTATTGCTCAGAGAATCAATGGCTACAGCTGTCTGTGGAGGTGTGGTCAGACCAAGTGCAGAACAAACATTACAAGCAACCGCGAGTTCAATCCCAACACATGATTCTACATTCTAGCTTGACATCATCACAGTTTATAACACTACTAGTCTTTTATGCATTAGACAAGTAATAGAACAGTCTCCACTATATCCACATCTGTACAGCTACGCAGCCCCAATTACAGGAAATTACTCTACCTTATCCAATCAGTTAACGTAGATAATCCATGCTGCTCTCTGTGTAAACCAAATAGTTAACTCCAGAAATTTACCGGGTGAAAGAATGGCAGAGGGAAGAGCAAGACAGCAGTTAATTAGGTAGCAGTTAATTAACAGTTAATTAGGTATTAACACAACACAGAGTAGAGAGAAGTTGATTACAGTTAGGTAAAGGGTAAACAGAGTTCCCTGCCCATGTTCTATGAAAGCAACCCCATCAGCAGTTCAACTATAATCTTACTATAATTCACAATGTCTGTCTGTATCTATGCATATTTGCTATCTCCTCCCAGTGCCTGGACCAATTGTCCTGAAATTTTCAGGGGTTGCTCACAGGACCATTGGCCCTATTGGGGGAGCATGTGATTAGGACTAGGACGTAGATCTATTAAATAAACTTTCCTATTCATGAACCACATAGTTGAAACAACAAACTTTTGTGTTTCAATACAGTAAAAAATGTTACAAATCCATTCTTGACAACAAAAATGTGGATGTACCCCCCCCCCCCCCCCCATTTCAAGTGTTCCTAGCCCTGTGTGCCACAGGTAGCTACTATGTGATAGTTCATGTGCAATCTGTTCCCATTCAAAAGGACATTTCTAGAGGAACTTGTGAAATCACACAGGAAGTTCGAAAAGACACTAATTACTAGAGAGGGATTATATTTAATTTAGAAATGAGGCAATGCCTCCCGTACTCCCCCCCCCCCCCCCCATGTATAACAGATACTTTCCTAGTCATTACTGACTTACCATTGATCCTTCGTCCAGAAACTGCTTGACTAGAAAAGGAAAATGGGAGATTATATAACATCAATATATATGCGTTAAGTTTGCTTGTTTATTTTTTAAGCCTTGGCATTGTAATATAGTTATACAGAGCAGTGCAAAGGTTAATTTAGTCATTAGGATATATCCTCAGGCAATCATGTCTTGCTGTATCATTGAAACTATAGTGTGGCAGTTAACCACCAGGATGTGTTATAAATATGTTAACATCATAAAATAAACATGCTAATCTTAAACTTATATTTGTCTTGATAACACGGTCCACTTACAGGAAACAATCCATTCGGACTGTGTGTATAAATTGTATGGTCAAAAAAAAGCGCATCACTTTCAATTTTGGTGTTAGTTGACTTAGTATCCAATTAAGAGTCCATGATGATTTTTTTACCTGAGTCTAAAAACAAGCAAGAAGTGAAAGACGTACAAAGTAGCATGTAAGTTGGTGAGTGGGAATTCAGCAAGCGTAGATCCTAGCTCTAGCCAATCAGGTTAAAGGCAGGAAAAGGAATGTCTAGGATATATTAAGACACTCCCCAGAGAGAAGGTTACAGAGTCTACCATGTTTGATGGAGCAAGTCATCAATATATACACCTACCACCATTTTTATTCCAATGAGTATTACGAAATCGAGTAATATAATGTATCTTTACATGAAGGATACCTGGGATAATGCACACATATGCTATGTCATTACAGCGTGAAGTAACACACCTTAGAGCCTTACAAATGGCTGTATGGTTAGGGTGGCCAGAAACTCCCCTCTCATCAAAAGTTATTATCTACACACAAACCAGAGATCCATAACTACTTTGAAGCCACTGACAACTCACTCCAATCATTACCACGTCTATCTTGAACCTTGTGATCGTTTCCGAGATGATTTTGTTGATGACATTGAAGTCCCAGGCACACTTTGGGTCATCAGGTAAGTTTGAATCATTGACTATGATGACATGGCTAGAGGCAATGCCAAGAACATGGGCACTCTTGTACAACTCCTTCTTACGCACAGCACCAATTCCATAATAGTCTCCTTAAAAAGAGGTATAAAAAATGTAGCTTTGTTCAACATCACTTGTGGCTTGCAGGCAGATATCACTCAATACCTTCAGAGAGACAGAGGAGGTGCACTTGTCTCTGCTGTTGCAGAGACAAGAGAGAAGGTGCGAAGAACATACACTCATCATCTGGGTGTGCTGTAATTAGGAGAATATTTCCCTGAAGATTGAGGGAATTTGTCCCTCCAAATTTCTTCCATAGAAACAGCAAAAATAGAACCATTACAAAAATAACAAGGATCATGTTGAGCAAATCAATTCGAGATGCATGCCAGAAATTAAAACATTGAAAAAGAAAACTCTTACAAGAACTGAACCGGGTAATGATCATCAAAAGGTGAACAAAGTCTGTCTCAATGAATTTATACCTTACAATTTTGAAATTAGGACTATCTCTGGATTGTGCTGCACATTCTATGAACCAGGGTTGAATATTTTCTAACAAGGAAAAGTGAGTGCATATTCCTAGCTTGTATAAACAGGAGGGACATCAACAGAAAGTTTTTAATTGCACAATTAAGATATTATGAGAATAAAGCTTGGGCAGAGAATGTGATTTTTATCTTGGTAATTCATCTAAATCTATATATGGTGCTGCACATTCCATGAATTACTAGTTATTTTTTAGCAATAAAATAAATTAAAAAAAAAGGAGTGATTAACTACAATCAGTGTTACCATGAGAAAAAATATATAATAAACTATAGCCTACGTTATAGATGCCATTTCTGTAGATTGGCATCTAATCTTTAGATTGTGCTGGACAGTTAGTATAGGAGAGCTTGAAAACCACAAGAATTAGTTTAAAAGATGTAACCAATCAAATTCCTCCCTTGTTAAGAAAAAATCCTGAATTCAGATGTCTGTACTTCATTTGATGGATGCTTAAGAAACAATTGGTGCAGCAGATAATGGGCTCCTTGCTCTGCTACAGTATTAAACTGCTACTTGCCTTGGAATTCCTCCCAGTGATTGGGTGTGGGAGCAATCACAGAAGAGAATTCACTTGAAGAACTGCTTTGATAAATTACACCATTCCATGGGTTGAATGTTATTCATCCTACTCCCTGTCAAAATAAAGCCAATCACTGTCCACCATAAGCATCACTAATTTGCATTGAAAATAGTAATTAAAACATTATTATAATTTTCTTTCACCATAACACTGACTGCAGTTCATTATTTCATTTCTTGACTTTTATATCTTCTAAAAAATATATAGATTTTTTTTTAAACTTAAAACAACAACCACTACCTATTCATAAAATGCGCAACACAATGTAGAGATTGAATGAATGGTCAAGACTATCACATGTGGAAATATTCATGTTTAATATTGATTAATTGTTGTGCAATTAAAACTATAGCTCTATTGATGTGCTTCAAGTTCACACAAGCTAAGAATGTAAACTTTTACAGGCTAGGAAATACTATTTAACTATAATTCATAGAATGTGCAGCATGATCTATAGATTGTGCTAATTACTAGATTGAATGGAACAAAAAAATGTAATCTTGTGTTCCTGAGATTTGTGTGGGTGTTATGTAAGCCGCACCTATAAATAGAAATACACCATGTCTAATATTCCACACGCCCACTTGTAGCATGGAAGAAGTTTACATTTAAGCAATATCCATTTGACCAATTTATAGAAAATGATTTTAATTCCCAGAGATATTTCATATTGCATCATTACATTAAGAAGAACCAACTCTCTTTTTTTAATTAGTAGGAATTTGGCAGCTAATTAGTTTGTACAACCTGCTTGCACTCATATATATATGTGTGTGTGTGTGTGTGTGTGTGTGTGTGTGTGTGTGTGTGTGTGTGTGTGTGTGTGTGTGTGTGTGTGTGTGTGTGTGTGTGTGTGTGTGTGTGTGTGTGTGTGTGTGTGTGTGTGTGTGTGTGTGTGTGTGTGTGTGTGTGCACTCTTCAAAGTAACTTTACTGTACTAGCGATAAAACAGCCCTACGGGCAGATTTTCAGTATACCAAAGGTGGGCTACAATCACAAAAGTGTCTGCCTTGAAGACATGTTGTAAACTTTAAAAACAAGTGCACATGAAATTAGGTCAAAGTGTTTCTTTAGAAGAACCATTTTTGACAATTTTAGCCTTACACACAAAGAGAGAGGTGTGGCCAGATGGGATCCACCCCATGTTATTCGCAGACTCAAGTTGTGTCTACATGCCTAAGTTTTAGTCCTGTAGCTCTTTTTTCTGGCAAAATTACTATTTTTGGCTTTTTTGGAATATAAAAAGGGGCGTGGCCATATAGATATGCTCATGATGTTCCCCTGGTGACACCGATTTCCCCTTTTCCTTTGAGAATGAATAGAATAGATTCTGAGAACTTCAAATTTAATGTTAACTTATAAAAATTTGATTTAATGAGTGCTTTTAATTTTTATCTTTTATCTCGGTTTTTTTTTTTTTTTTGGTTTTTTTTTTGTTGTGATCTTTTATTATCATTATTACTATTACACACCACTACTATCACCACTAAATAGATAGGGGTGGTGTGTATAGTAACAATAATAAAGACCACAAAAAAATAATGACAATAATAATTTGACAAGGTCATTTTTATTATATTAATTATTGTTATCTATTCATGTACTTTCCATCTTCCCCAAACAACTGTAAAATTTGTTCCCCAAACAATTGTGAAATCATTCCTAGCTCAATATGTTGTCCCACAATTATTTGCAAGCTCACACTTTGGGAAGGCCCAAATGGTAAAACCACAAAGGATGCTCTAGTGGCACAGTTAATATCACTAATCCATCAACAGTATTACTTACATATTTATAATAGCCAATTGCAACATAGTATTGTATTCGACTTCAATATAATTAACTATTGGATCACTACTTGTCTTGCCAATATTAGTCCAGAGAAGCTAGCAGTTTATGTCCACAGAGGCTACATAGACACATGCACACATGCGCACACACACACACACACACACACACACACACACACACACACACACACACACACACACACACACACACACACACACACACACACACACACACACACACACACACACACACACACAGGCTCATAATTTACATTGAAACATGGACTGTTTTAGGTTTATTTCATCCTGTGCATTTATGTATACTAGCGTAAAACCTGCCCTATAGGTGGTTTTTGGCCCACCTTTAGTGTGCTATAGTCATAAAAATGTCTGCTTTGATGACATATGTTGTACATTTTTATAACATAAGTTAACGTGTGATTAAGTCAAAGTGTTTTTTTGAAGTATCATTTTTGACATTTTTAGCCTTGCACACAAAAAGGAAGAGGTGTGGCCAGATGGGACCCATCCCATGTTATTCGCAGAGTTATTTCATGTCTTCATTCCAAAGCTTTAGGCCTGTAGCTCCATTATTTTTTTCTGGCAAAGTACCATTTTTGGCCTTTTTCAATACAGAAAGGGGTGTGGCCATATAGATATGCTTATAACTTTCCCTGGTGACACTGATTCTAAATATATGGGTTTGTGGGTCTAACTTGAACTGTTCAAGCATAAATCACGGCTACACAGACAGACAGACAGACAGACAGACAGACAGACAGACAGACAGACAGACAGACAGACAGACAGACAGACAGACGGACGGACGGACGGACGGACGGACAGACAGACAGACAGACAGACAGACAGACTTCGTACCTTTTAGTATTGATGTGTGATGTAGGAATTTTTATTCACCTTTTATTACATGCTTTCAATTGAGCATGACAAATAACTTTGTCCATAAATAATGTCAACTTTTAGATAAAAATGAACATGATAGAAAAATGGATGGTCCTCTTCTGGTGCTTCAAATAAGACAACATTTGTGGCCGATACAGGTTCTTGCCCGAGTTTATTTTTGATTCAAACTTGTTGAAGGACATTACCCAAGTGCAGTATGAAGCTATAAATTCAGGGACTGAGTTTATTTTTGATTCAAACTTGTTGAAGGACATTACCCAAGTGCTGTATGAGGCTATAAATTCAGGGACACATATCAGTAATTGGGATGTGGTTACCAAAATTAGAGTGATCTGGTTGGTGTACAGTATATGATGCCACAGCACACATGAACATATAATTCTGTGTGTGCTCTATCTTCAGCTAGTAAAATGGGAAAATACCAAAACAGGAATATAGTGTTCATTTTTAAGGTTCCACAGGTATACTACTATGTATTTTTTTAAAGATTTCGAAGTATTAAGCAATCCGGTACTGCTTACTGAGAGAAAGTGGTCATCATACATGTAATTCAAGCCTGAGTGTCATGTGTGTGCATGCATGTGTGAGGGGGAGGGTGAGTGATGAAACCAGAGCTGACATTGCCAATGTACAGGACATGGTGTATGCACGTTCAACATAAATACCAAAAATTTGATCACAGGAGCTGTTAACATTCTTAGCATGCATCGGGTAATTTTACACCCACAATTCATAACAACGCATCTCACAGTGTAGCTATGCCTCACAGCATGACTCAGCTCTTTACCAGCCACAGGACTATCACATTTGATGATTTCATTTCCTCCCAAGATAAGGGAGTTGAATTGTCAAGTAATTATCGTTAATATCACATGTTCCAATTCTGTAAACCGAATCTAGCCTGGATCAGGTTTGAATTCCTCCCCATGTACAGTAATGAAGACATCAAAGGGAATGCCAGCATGAAAATAGTATTCTAAGAACTCATTACATGTTTAGAGTATAGTGTTGAAGTCATTATAAAAAAGTGTGTGCACATGTCTATCTATCTATCTATCTCTATTTTAGGGGTTATTTTGATCTAGAATGTTGGTTATGAGAATTTATGCTATGAGTAGTCTATATTGAATTGTATGTCTGATTAACTCAGGAATAGAAATTTAAAAGAAATTGTTTTAACATAGGAACCTTTGTTGTGCATGAACTGAATCAGAAGCATCATAATCTATAATTCCAGAATATGTGCCAAGCGAAGGAGCCCCTTCATCTGTGCTGCACAACAAGAAAGAAAATGAAAAAAAAAACTATGGAAGATGGAATTGGTGAGCTCTGTTATTAATTAGTTGAAGTGTTTTTTTTTAATTTATACAACTGAACTTGGTGGTATGATAATCAATGGTGCCCATTCAATAGACACTTATACATGCCACTTCAGGTACATGGAGAACTTTACTAATTGATGTGTGTGTATGAGATTATTCTATATATAGGTATAGAGGGCAGCAGACATGTGGCATGCATCCCATTAATCCAGAGCGCAGATCAATGCCTATTTGTTGATTAACAAAGGAGGTGATGGAATGGGAGTGTTGTGCTATTGGATATGCTGTGAGAGTAGGAAGAGGGCAGTGAAAGGGGAAAGTGTTGGGGGAGGTTAGTGCCATCATAGATACTTTCATATATGGATTGGAACCAATTACGTGAAATATCCTCATTAAGCTATTCCTGATATTATCAGAGTATTATCTGTATATTTATGAGGCGCAGTGATCAAAGTGGCTAAATTGGTAGTCCAGTTTGTAAATGTCTTATGGTGGCACTGTCCGTGAGTGAGTTTCTGGCAGGTATCAAAGTAAAAAAAAGTACTCTTAAGCAACTTTTTTAGACATATATCTAGAGATCAAAACTTCCTATTACTGAGCAGCAAATTGACTCTGAGAAGATAGACCCCACAATATAACGATTATTATAACCCTTTTGGGGTGTAGCTACCCCCCCCCCCCCCCCCCCCCCAAAAAAAAACCCCCCCCCCCCCAAGCATTTCATTTATATTTGCACTAAATAACCATTGAACTAAGACAGTTATAGCCAAAATGAATAAGCACAGTATCCAAATCTTACTTCACCAAAAAAAAATTTTTTAAATACACTAAATTTAGGAGCACAAACCATGCAGGATACAAATAATGCTGCTTCATAAACTTCCATGAATTTTTCACTGGGTATGTACAATAATGTGACTAATTGAAGGGGACCCTCCCTATGTTACCCCCTGCCCCTCTAGGGACTAGAAAGGGTTTAATAACCGAGTGAATCAGTTGAGAGCTAAGGTTCTTTTTCATTTTAGAGCAGTAACACGGATACAAACAAGATGTGACATCACTCCATAGAGTTTTTATTACCAGTTTCCAATCAATATACTATAATATCTATGTTGCCATATCTATTTGTATGAAGAAAACATGAAGAATGTGCAAGCGATGGTCTAGTGTGGGTGGAGGGGGAGGGCCCAGGGGGATAGTGGAAAGGGAATCTGAAGAGGAAAATGGGGAAAGAAAATAAAGAGGGTTAAAGATGGAATACAATTTAGGATTTGCAAAAAATGGCTATGAAGGTAATTGAAGTATAATTTCCCACTTTGGTGGCCAAGCTTTGTCCATTGGTCCATGGATGATTTGGATATTTTATTAGAAAAATATGCCAATAATTTCATCTTCTTTTGTGATGAAATCTGGGAATTATTTTCCCATGGTGAATGTTTCTAGGGGAATAGAAGGTGCACAGGAAAAATATTTTTGTTTATATAAATGGCAGGGAAGAGTGTTTAATTGTGTATCTTGTAATGTGTAAAGATACATCTTACTATAATTCACAGTTTGTTTGTATGTCTGTCTGAATGTGTGAACTTCAACCCCTCCCAAACTGTTGCAAGGATCCTCATGAAACTGTCAAGGATTGATTAGGGCACCTTCGTCCTCGAGAATGTTTCGTCCAGATCGGGTGGGTGTGGTTTTGCCAATGGGTGTGGTTTGGTGACATAGAATATCTAAACTATACCTGCAGTTTTGCATCTTTATTAATCGTATCATGTTTGTTTGATTAATGAGATTAGTGTCCATAATCCCTACATGTTTGTTACTGCCTGCAGGTGGCACTAAATAATAGAGATGAATTCATAGGATTCTCTTCAGAAATGCCCCACAAACCCCACCCCCTATATAAAGCATTAAGGAAACTGAACAAGTTTGTATCTGAAAAACCGCCCGTATATCTAAATACAATAACAAGCAAATAAATACAAATACATAGCTATATGCATTTGTACATATATAATCTTATTTCTTAACACAATAATATTGATTCCATTGCCTGTCCTAGTGCAAGTATTTTAAAATTACTTCAGCTGGCCTCAACCCAGTGAATAAATTAATTAGCAGTGTGTGCTCCCATAGAGTTCTTATCTACTTTTTTCCTTCCATTTCTCACAACCTAAACAAAATATTTGTTGACCCAGTATGTTCCCGTAGAGTTCTTGTCTCTTTCTCTGAACTTCAGCATTTATCCAACATAACAGATGTCATTCAATTTCATTTGACCTCAAGTCAGTGTGATATAGCTATAGCTAGAGGAAGACTCTACAGCTATTACCTACTTAGAGCTACCCAAGCTCAGTGTGGTAAACCATGTCTCTCAGCCAATGATTACTCACCAATGATTATTCACAGCTGCTAATCCTCCAGGTCTAGACACTTACATTCTGTATGGCCCAGTGTCCATTGTGTGGCATCAGACACTGTCTGCATCAGCTTAATATCAAAATGTATGATTTGGAGTACATGTGAGGATTAAACTAACATAATCTATGAGTTAATGGAGCACAAGTAGGACATTAGATACAAGCAAGTGGAAACAAAACAGTGACAATAATTAAGGATAGAATGAAACCAAAACAGCTGCACTTGTAATAAATAATCATGACTCAAATAAACAGACCACAGGACTTACATATGCAAGATTGTTGTAGGATAGCTTGGAATATGGTTGTAAACATGTCAGAAGAGACTTTTTGACAACACCTCTATCCAGGTCACTCTCGATATCTCTCTATTAAAGAACCTCCTATAGTATGCTCCAGCATGTGCAGTCCATGAACCAGTAACTAATTATTTCTACAGGTAGTTAATGCACACCATGAAAGCTTTACTTATAGCTATTCTTTTAGACCCTCACACATATAGTATTCTTTGCCAGTCAGTGTATAACTCGCATTATGCTTGGGCATCACTTTCCTGTATATGAATATAGTATCAGATGATACTTCTTAAATATAATTTTTTGGTTTATTGTTATGTGAAATAGGTGAAAGGGACACTATTAATTCTTAAGAGTATTATTGCATGGCATTTTAAAAGAATTGATTGGTGAGTCAATCCAGTAAAAGATATTTCAAACTTAATAATAATTTCATAATATTATTTTAAAGACAGTTTGTCAATGTGTCCCAGTGTAGCACACTATGCATCTACTGTGCAGCTATGTTGCAGGTGTAATTTCAGAGCAAATATGTCCTTAGAAAAATGAATGGTAAGTGTTCTGTGTCGGGGGACATAGAGGGATTCCTTCCTCGCACATGATGTATGAAATAATATGCAAGCATAATAGCTGTAGATAATTATTCAGAGGAAAACACAGATATGCGTGCTAGAATTTCATTATATCTCAATAATGGTAATTAATTTGCTAGTATGAACCTTAATTAACTCTTATAGTGCTTCTGAAAAACTATTTAAATTCCCAGAAGGGAAATATCATAATTTTATAAATATAAATTAATCAAATTATTCTTATAAATCAGCCTTGATGTCCACCCATATGCAACCAGTTAAATACTAAATTGAATTAATTATAACTAAAATGAATGTACATGATTGTTTGGGGTGTGATCAATTCAGTCTTGAATTTGCTTTGATAACATTTCTTCATAACCCTGAGTGTTCAGTTCCATATTATCACCCAGTCGTACCCCCTAAGCCCTAAACCATCACGACAGATATAGTTTGCACCTGATTATGATATAGTATAGTCAGTACATTCTAAACTGACTTTACTTCAGATATGTGTCATGCACTGTTTGCTGTTATGAATGAGTGTTAACAAGAATGCAAGTATGAACCAGTTATGCATGTTAATGCACTGACTCTATCTAAGGTCTATAACCTCCTCCTTTTAAGTGATTGTTCACAAAGGGAAGGAAAGAACAGCTCTCTCCAACTTTTCCCTCCAAGTTTCACTGCCTTGCTGGCAGTATGTGTGAACAATTGGGTATGTTAATTTTTCCTTTTTGGTGAGTAAATATTTCTGATCTCATGCCTCAATCTCTTAGCAATCAGCCGACATATTAAACTGAAATTCTCTTAATGAGGGAGGCTGCCCTATATGCAGTGTTGTGCCTCACTCCATTTGCTAGGAAATGTAAGAATTTTTTTTTTTATGAATGAGAATATTTGGTGATTATTCCAGATGAGCAAAGAGCCAGTTCATATTTAGAATGGACTGAGATATACGAAACGATACACAAGTCCCTTATATTGCCACTGTGGCATTACAGACCAAGCTAGTCATCTTCCTGTGTGTGACTTATTCCTCTCACTAACTCCCTAGGGTAGAGATTGCCACTACCAGTGTGAGGTGATCACCTCCCTCCATATTAGACAACTCATCTTTACTCAAGAGTGGGCATATGTATAGCTGTTAAAAAAACATCATACAACCCACTTAAAGCAATGGTTTAATTAGATTATAATAATTAAATACTAAGTAGATTATATAATTACTGGAGCATAATTGAGCATGGGAAACTATTTTTGACAATTGTGTGCATGCTTGACCCTCAGGAGTTTCATTCTGAGCCTCACACTGCACAGCTAAGTCAATACATACCTTCATAGTTGCTCTTCATATTCTATGCCACTAATCTGCACTTCCTATAAAGATATCGCAAGTGTCTTCAGAGTTAACCTAACTGTGCATAGTAACTAAAGCTGCTTATTTTCTTCTTAACAACACACCAAAAAAAAAGCAAAAAAAAACAACATACAACAAAAAATTCAAAAAATTCAAAAAAATGCAATAAACCAGTAAAATGTTGACGGGTCCTCCAGAGTCGGGAAGAAAAAAAATTTTTTTTAAATAAGTAATAAAATTTTTTTTTTTTTTTTTTTTTTTTTTTTTTTTTTTATAAAAAAATTTTAAAAAATTAATAATAATAATAATAATAATAAATGATGAAATGAAATAAATCTCTTTAGGTTCTATCAGTCTAATCTTATCTGTCTTGATCAAGACAACAACATTGAGTGCACACACACACACACACACACACACACACACACACACACACACACACACACACACACACACACACACACACACACACACACACACACACACACACACACACACACACACACACACACACACACACACCTGTCCTGTCTTGTCCTGTCTTGTCCTGTCATAACACTGCCAAATTTGGTCACGTGTCCCTCCATATGAGGGAGCAAAGAAAAGGAACCATCAGCACAGCTGTGATCACAGGTCCTTCTTTCATAATCTGGTTGATATGGGTGCTGTTTCTGCCACACTGGAACTAGTTGTGTGAGTATTGTCATCCTGGCTGTCAGTTTCCTGATGCTGTCTGCCACACCTGTGCACTGCAATGCCTCCTCTGCTTCTGAACCATCTTCCACAGACTGTACACCTCACTGCTCCCTTCTGTTCACATACTGGCTTGCTTCGCTCTGCAGTACACTTGTGCCTCACCTTGTCACATTCCCTCCTGAAACACCTGCCACACACATCACACTTGACATCCCTAGGCATGCTCATCCTTTGCTGTAGCTGAGATTGTTGATAGTTATTCAGGCCATCACTGTATGCTGTGTGCCACTTCCCTCTATGGAGAGCCACTTCAAACCAGCTGCTTTCATCGATCTGTGCAGCCTTCATATCTCTCTTCACAAGATCTCTCCACCTCCTCCTTGGTCCTCCACATGGGCGTGGCTGGGGAAGCCAGCTAAATAGAGTCTTTTTGGGAATGCGATGGTCCGGCATCCTAGCTAGGTGCCCCAGCCACTCAAGACGGCACTTCATGAGCTTGACAGTGATGGTCTCCTGATCTCCCCACTGCTCTCTGGTCATCCTTGAGATGATCCTCTCTTCCCACTGCCTCATGTTGGTGATTCCCAGTACTGAGCGAATGCAGCGGTGGTAGAATGCATTCAGCTATTTCAGGTGCTTCCTGAGTAGAATCCAACACTCACTTCCATACTGCAGCACTGAGAGCACACAAGCTTGGTATACCTGTCTCTTGGTGGTAAGAGAAAGGTTGGTATTGGTGAAAACAGCCTTCCGCAAGGCACCGAGACCATCTGCTGCTATTATAGACCCCAGGTACTGAAACTCCTTCACACACTCAATGCTGCCACCATCAACTGTCATAGGCAACATTTCCAAGTCTTGCACTTCATGGCCCACAACCAAAAACTTCGTCTTAGAGACATTCACTGTCAGCCCAAACTTCTCTGCTTCAGAATAGTACACACACACACACACACACACACACACACACACACACACACACACACACACACACACACACACACACACACACACACACACACACACACACACACACACACACACACACACACACACACACACACAGAATGTGCATGCACACGCACACACGTGCACACACACAGGGACAGCTGGAAAGTTATGTCAGAGGGTTAAAACCATCTAATTATTAATTTGTTTGGTAAATTTGCTTCCATATGTTGGATCCTTCACCAACAGAAGAAGCAACCAGATGTCAAGAGAACTGATAGAGTTAATTCTAACTTGAAATATCAAAAAATCAGATAACACACAAGTCAGATTCATTTACAAGCGATGGGGCAGAGCCAGGGTTTTTTTAGTTGGCATGATCATAGCACATTTCACAGCTATTGTGAGAGGGATATTGAATTAAATGATTAATAGTGGTTGTGGCTGAAATTCATATATTAAATATTGAATTCATAGCCAAACAGAAAAGTGATGCAAATCTTTTATTTGGCCATTTCTTGTTGTTCAGTATTAATAGATAAAACCCTCGCCCTTGGGGGGCTAATATTTATTTTGCAGAGATCTAAGAGTCTTTGTGTTTGCAGTTAAACCTTCCCAATTACCTCCGAAAATGCTCACATGGTGAGATAATTAGCAAGTTAACCACAACTTGTGGTGTAAGATGTGTGAACACACTCCTTGTTTATTGACAGTATGCTGTCCTATCTCATGCAAAACAGTTAATATATGATTTTAAGCTCCAAAATTGGTACAGTGGCCAGAAATTTGTATTAATGGTCTCATTCAATAAAAAAAACTAATTGGATTCTGATTCATTCTTCTGACCCAGTGAGGATTGGCTTGTTATCAATTAAAACGAGCTCCTTGCTTTAATTAGCCACCCAGAACTGACAGCACTTGGGAAAGTAACAACAGAGGATGTTATTTAATACAAATTATAAGACTGAGCCAAAGTCCTTGCACTTCAGATAGTGTTTCCTAAGCGTGCACGAGGTCTGAAACAGATCAAATGTCAAGAGATATAATCCTAGTGTGAAGAATTCTATATCCAGAACCAAGGGAAGCCATAGGAGAAGAGGCAGATTATGCATCTGTACCACATGCCATAAATGGGCCTCCCCAGAGATAACATGGAAGGATTTCCATATAATGTATATATATATATATATATATATATATATATATATATATATATATATATATATATATATATATACACACTATCAGTTACATCCCAGAATTGCGTACAACAGGAAACAGACACAGACTGGCCAGCAAGGGAAAACATCACCTATATGTATGTATAAATGTATTTGTATACACACACACTCCACACACCACCACACACAGACGGACAGAGAGATACACACACCCACCACACACAGCAAAACCTACACCCACCCACACACCACACACAGAGACAGACATACAGACGGGTAGACAGACAGACAGACAGACAGACAGACTGACAGACAGACAGACAGACAGACAGACAGACAGACAGACAGAAAAATGCACACACACAGTTATAAATTCTCTTGTTTGTGCAAACTTGATACTTCAACTTCGGTCCCCATATATTTAGGGAGTATTATTGCAAGTGTGAATGGAGTGATTGGTAAAGCTTCCTGCTTGCAAATTAAACAATTCAGTTGTTGAGTTGCAGCTCTTCATCTGAATTTAGTTATTTGTGCAAGAAAAAAAGAGCATGAAAAGATTATGCTTCATGTGAAATATCACAAGAGATTTACACGTCATCACAAATAAATAGATACAAATAATTTTTTACTAGCATAGATAGTGAACTTGAAACATCAACTATGTTTCAATGGCGAAGTACAAGGTGATACTAAAAGTCATACTTCTTTCTTAAAATCCCCATACTCCCTTCATATGAAAGACTGCATGCCAGATCATGATTCACTTTTATAATCCCACCCACTCAATGTGGCAACCAAAATATATGCATTATAGTATATGTAGTTGGTAACTTATAAAAATTTTAGGAAATGGAGGAATAAATATGTCTAGAATAAAATATTCATATATTCTCTCTTTATCAATCAATATTACTTTAGTATTGCAGGCACATGTGTATATAGCCATATATGTGTGTGTATATGTGAATATGCGTGTATGTGTGAATATGTGTATATATGAGTGTATGTGTGTATATGTATGTGTGTATGTCTGTGCATATATATATACATACATATACTACTGCTGCCACGATGACTACTACTACTACTACTACTACTACTACTACTACTAATTTAAAAAAGGGGGTGGCAGGGAAAACAGTTTACCTGTGTAAGTATACTGTATAAAATTTAAAACGATGTGATATTTTCAGATATAAACTTAGGTGCTATCTCTACAAATTGTAACCAGAGCAAAATGGGGTAGTTCTGTTAGTATACAACTGGTGGAGTGGACAGATTCCTGTGGGCATGGACTATTCTTCAGCTATAAAAAGGAAATTACCCCTTGAATCTGAGCCCTAGATCAGGTCTTGACCAGTACTATCAATAGTAATATATCTTAGTTATGCAGAAGATGGTGAAGGTGTTCTCATAAATGCATTAGATTAGAAGTTGTAAATGGCTGTGGCTGTGGCTGTGGCTGTGCAGATGAAACTAGAGAAAAATATTCTCAAGCATCCAAGATTTCACTGAATTTAGTTGACAATTGGGGGGGGGGGGGGGGGGAAGATTTGTTAATTGAGGTTGGCATTTGAATGATTTGTGGCAAGGACAAAAAAAAATGATATGAGATTATATTATCAGAATTAAAATCATTTTAATACCAATATAGGACCAATTTTTTTTTTTAATGAAATAAAATTATAAATTTCTACCATAGTGAAGTGATCATGCTTAATGATAGATCCCAAGAAGTTGCATTATAGACTCTGCTGTGGTCAAATACTACTGATTAGAATGCTAAGGTATTGGTAATCGGTGGTGCACATAACACTAAGTGACACTGTGGGGTCAGAGTTTATGTGACTACAGGAACAATAGAAGCTGAATTAGTAAGTGTTGGGTGAGATAATTACGAGGAGATAACGGATAAATAAATTCTATCACATGGACGCATGCACGCACACACACACACAAACACAATAATTAGGCACATATGGAGGGTGAAGCCATGTTCTAGTCAAATGAATGATGACCATTTTTGATCCACCACACTGATGTCCTCAT
>OZ017790.1:1674364-1770927 GCA_963969325.1 Lycopodina hypogea
ACAGGGTTAATAGATTCAAGCATAAAATTTGTCAATCTGAGTTGTATGAACATTTAAAACAAGATAAGTCCACATTACGACCTGTGGCAAATTATAACCATAATATTTATTAAACATCATGTTTTATAGACTAAACAAAACATTTTTTTTAAATAATTAAGATGAGGCTAAAGTTGTGGTAACATTTACAACCTTTGGTCTTCATACATTAAAAGCACTTAATTGTAACCATTGGTTGCAACAAACTTTTGTGTTTCCACACAGTAAAATTTTTTGTTAAAAATACATTCTTGAGCAAAAGTTATGGATGTATGTTGCACCCCCCCCCCCCCCCCCCTCCCCCCCCCCACCACCACCACCACCATTGCAAGTGTTTCTAAACCTGTGCCACAGGCAAAAAGGAAGAAACTAACACAATATTAGCAATTTCTTTTGCAATTAGTCCATGGAACACAGGTTAGGTGGTTATTCTACATATCATTAAATGATTTTGCATGTTCCTTCCTCCCTATTAGAGCACTGGTTAATACGAATGCCTAATCCTCTATTATGAACCTTTAAAATAAGATGTTATCTGATTAGGTTACCTGCTAAGTTATTTGAAGCAAGCCAGGGCTGTAGGAAATACTTTCTCCCAGTAAATTATAATGTTACTTTCTTGGGAATCTTGTTATTATGAAACTTCCTCTGACCACCAGTGTGTTCAAATCCTGGTCATGGTTGAGTCTTGCTAGTTTAGTTTCACTGAATTTTCTTTCTAAAAGTTTTACTGAATCAGGCCATCAGTAATTTGAGTAATTGGTAACTTTAAAATGTTTTCAATCTTTAATCTTTAATTATTTAAATGAGTTCTTCCCACTCACTGCAGTACTTGCTAATGACTCTTTCACTTTTGCTGTGTACTAGAGTCCAGGGGACACACACACATGGATCACTGTGGACATAATGGTGTCCATTAACAGAGTTCATATTACTTGCTTTATATATATATATATATATATATGCATACATACATACATACATACATACATACATACATACATACATACATACATACATACATACATACATACATACATACATACATACATACATACATACATACATACATACATACATACATACATACATACATACATACATACATACATACGTATGTAACGTACGTATGCACGCATGCACACACACATGCATATATATATATATACACATATATGGACAGATCCTATCAAATTGTGGTTGGAAATAGATCTCTTTTCATTTAGACAGCTCTGAGGACGAAGTAAAAATATGTGCTGGATTTAGTATTCCTTTCCAGCTGATCGTCCAAAATTTATCAAATATATAAAATATATTCTCAGCACACAAATCCAAGAGAAATCGAATTATGAACAAAGTCATTTCAGTCTAATTAAGCATACAGGAATTTTATGGTAGGCTGGAATGGTGCGTATAATTACTGTTAGCATTAATACGTTGAAGTCACAACCTTATTACAAAACTAACTATATTCAAAGTAATAAAAAAGGTTTCTGTGTTGACTGGAATAGCTTAAGGGTGCATAATGCAACACTGTCTGATCCTAAATCCACATTAGCAAGATTAGGACATTAGTGTGTCTTTTCATTGACTCCAATTTCTCTCCAGTGGAGGAGATTCTCCATTGTTCTAATCCCATGGATCAGTGTGTGTAGGTGCACCAGCTGTACACTCAGTGATTGTGGAGAGGGTGAAGTCCCTGGTGTGAATAAATTACTCCAAGAAGTATGGCTAGTTGTAATTGGTAGCTGGAGGTCAACAAGGCTTTACATTTGTCTGCAATTGTGTGATCGGATGTCCTTGATCCTTCATTGTTTACTATAAAAATCAACTAAATATGTGGTAGTTGGTTCCATAAAGAGGTAGTTGACCACAATTGAATCTGTTGTTGTGATGTCTGCACCACCACACTTATAATTGGTGATGTTTCTCCTTCCCTGACGCTCAAACTGAGTTTACAAATTTACTACTTCACATACCTGCTAGGTTATCTTAAAGAATAGGTGTAAAGAATGAATGGTGAAATCTTAGTGTACTACCTTGTGGTGCAATCTCAGTAATGGCAACTATACATGACCAAGACAGAGAGTGCAGACACCTATTAGACACAGAGCTGATGTTATGTCTCCATTAGACACCTTAATCACACTTTTGTGTCAAGATTGAGGGTGGATCACAAGTAGAGATGGCTAGTTTTTATCAAATGAGGTCAAGAAACATAATGTACAGATAATTATTAGTCTATTAGCTAGCCAATGAACTGGTTTGATTTGCTCGTCTAACCTATGTTTGGTTCTATATGTGTGTATGTGTGCCCAGGCGTAAGGGCCAAACCCTTGGACCAAAGAAACAAACCTTTCAAGCCCAAAATTTTGGGGTGCCATTACTCCTGGTGGGGAAAAAGAGGAGTCAATTTTTTTTTCAAAAAAAAAAAAAGAAGAAAAAAAAAGCAGCCAAAAATTAGTCATTAGTTAGAATCTTCCAGGGGAATACTACAAACAAAAACAAAAAAAAAAAAACCCTATAAAAGCACAGATCCACTAAGCAGGGAAATCCTGGATTCAAATTCAGGTCTGGTCTTCCCCCCCCCCCCCCCCCCCCCCCCTCTATTCTTTTCTATTTTCTTCTTCCTTCATTTCTCTTTATCCTTAATCTATTCTTCCTTAAATTTTTTTTTTTTTTTTTTTTTTTTCTTTACTTCTTCCCCTTTCCCCTTTCCCTTCTTTTCTTCTCCCTCCCCTATTTTTTCCCTTTGTTTATCCTTTATACTTTAATCGCTGTTACTATACAAACTGATTACATAAACAAAAAAAAACCCCAAAGAAAACCCAAGTGAGTTCCAAACTTTTGAATTGGACTGTTGGCAACTACCTTTTAGCATTACACAATGCCACTAAAACAATCTGACCTTTCAGAAAAATTAATGGGAATGCTGCATGCCTACAATATTATAATATCGTGTGATAACTCACACTATTGGATGCAATATGTTAGCCTGTAAGCAAGTACACACTTAGATGCTAGTTTATTTTTAAACTTGTTGGCCTGTGTTTCTAAACTAATTTAAATGCAAACCAATCACATCAAACTGCCATAGCTAGAGATGTGTGTAAGTGTGAATCAGCTCCAACTAGTGTTCACGGCCTGTAGTGAACTCTGCTATGAGGGAAATAGTTCACTGGAGCCATTGTTGACACCTTAACATGTAGGCATGAGCTTAGCTCACACAGAGTCACATCAAACATGCAGTATACCGGAAGGTTCAAACTTGTGGCTTCAGACTACAAATTTAACAAATGATTTACTCTCTGAGGTATTGTTTTCTGGGTCATTATTTCTATGATCTAATTGTCTTCCCTGATACTTGAATGGGGTCAATATACTAGTGTTATTTAATTGTTACTTTATTTTTTTTGCCAAGTTCCCATGCACTTGCATGATCCCAAGTGTAGCTTATCTAGTGATGACATTGCTACCTTATTTTCCACATAGCTGAAATAACATCCCAACCACTCCTTAATAGAATTATATGTTCGGTGTATTGATGCGTGATGATGAAGCTATGTCTGTTATGTCAACACATGGGCAGTCACAACTGATGCAATCCATTAGGGAGTGAATTCATAAACACCCTCTTTGTTTTCTTTTGTTCTTACCTCGTCCATAATCTGCATAAGTGCTTACATCGAAAACACTTCACTATTTCATTAGTTTTTAACAACTGACTAAACACACTTGCTGTATAACTCCCTCTCCATCATTTGTGGCTGAGAGTGCAGTGAGCACCCTAGCTCCTGAAATTATTGCACAAAATGTCATGCAGATTGCAAGAACCTGTTGTAATCTAAATATGGGCAGAGAACTGGTTGCAACTGGGGACAACATAAACTAACAACAGTGAATTGAATACTTTATGCAGGAGAAATTTGTGTGTTCTGCTGAATTGTAAAGGTTCTTTCATTATGGATAGTAAAATTGTATCGAAACTTTCTCTTCAGTTTGAAGTGATCCTGACATTAATTTTTTTTATTATTAAATGTAGTTACTAAGGTAACTTATGGGTTGATGCCTGCTGGTGGTAAGTCATTTAGGTCAACTGCAGAAATCATAATTGTCATTTTTAAATGTGCTGTGCTGTTATTGGCATTTGTTCTAAGGAAAGACTATTTTCATGTTGTTAGTTAGATAACTGTAGTGGTAATTGATGGCAGCTGTACACCTTCCAGGCACTTTCCACCAACACCCTGTGGGTTGTTATGGTCAGTAGACTACCTATGCTGTGGTCAATCCAATTAGCACCAGACAACACAATCATTATTATATTAACCTTTAAAACCTTTTAAACATAATGAAAGCAAGGTCATACAGTTGAAAAGAATCTGCCCTAGACTGTGTATTGTGCATCTTAGAGTGTCCACAGCTGTATCACACACCGCCTCCCTGTGTGCAAGGACTACAACTATTCCAATGAAGAAAAGAAAATAATTAACTTGTCTTGACAACTTCTATCTACAAATTCACTAACAAATAACAGGTTAAATTATAAAGGATAATTTTAAAAGTGATGAGATATAAGATGCCAAATGCTTTTTATTTCTATGTTGTTTCAACTTCTGATTCGTAACTTCTCAAGAGCACAGTTTACTGATATAGTTTCAAATGGTCCATGATTGTGTAGTGGTGAAAAAGAGTTAGCAACTAATAACTAGCAACTCATTTGTCATGTTATTAAGTATAAAACAAGCAACATTGATGAAAATAAACAAGTAAATTTCTGGCTAAACCATGAGATGCTTGTTGTCCAAACTAACTCCAATGTGTCTTAGTCTAGGAGAATATTGACATATAAGGACAACATTGTTGAATGAATTAGCATGGTCAAAGTCTGGGCATGTGGATCAGTAACCTATCATAAGCATTTGCTGAACTAATAGTGTGGGCTGCGCCATAAGGAACTAGAGAGTATCGTGTTTCTTTGGCCTAGTGGAACAGTAATTAGGTATTATTTTCAATATAAGACACCTCGTATGTTTGTAAGTGTGTTAAAAATTTTAATTTATGGTCAGTCACATTCCTGAACCAAATTCGATGAAGTTTTGCACTATAATCTGGAATGAATATACCTCAAAATTGACCTGTTATATACTCCTAATATAGAAGATAGGTGATGTTATGTTTGTTGTGATTATGACTGGTGCAGAAGAATTGTAAATACTTTAATAGTCTCAAATATTCCAAGATATTTTGTTAATGGAGTCCCAGAAGATTCCCTTGGGCATATCAAGGATTGTGGTTGTGTCTGTTCTGAGTTTGCTCTAATAAATATAGCATGTTCCTCAGCTACTGTACTGGGCCTAACAGTTGTCCAGCATATGTATGCCAACATTGATAACATTAATATGTATGATTTGTAAGGTGCAAAAAAAAAAAAAATACACACAATGCTGCACTCGGCCAGTTGATTGAATCTTCCCTTAAATATCCTTATGAAGATAATTTCTTCTGTGTAATCGAGCAAGATGAAGTAATTTTGCCTGTGTGCGTGTGCGTGTGTGTGTGTGTGTGTGTGTGTGTGTGTGTGTGCGTGTGTGTGCGTGTGTGTGTGTGCGTGTGTGCATGGCTCTGTGGATGTAGTCCAGGACTTCACATACTTGGGTGCTAACATCTCAAGAGATGGGGAGATCACTAGTGAGGTGACTAGAAGAATTGCTAGAGCATCTAGAGAGGGTGCCAGTATTTAAGAACAAAAACCTCTCATTGGCCACAAAGAGAGCAGTGTATAGGGCAATTGTTCTAGTTGTATTACTGTATGGAGCTGAAACTTGGACGATGAAGGCTGTGCATACAAGACGTTTGAATTCTTTACATAACTGTTGTATTAGGATAATCCTGGGTGTGACGAGGTACCAACAATGGAATGAAAGATTAACATCTCAAAGACTTTCACATAGGTTTGGCATGCAGTATTTCATCTCTGGTATCATTCTGGAGCAGCGTTTAAGATGGCTGGGTCATGTGGGTCACATGGATGAAGAAAGGCTTCCAAATAGATTGTTGTTTGGGGAGCTTAACATGAAGAGACCATGCCACGGAGCAAAGAAGAGGTGGAGGGATGTTCTGAAAGTGGATTTGCAGGCAATTGGTGTGTATGATAGATGGTATGAGTTGTGCCAGGACAGGAAGGGGTGGTTTCATCTGTGTTTAGATGGTATAAAGAAGATTTCAACATCCAGGCGATGGAACACCTGCTCAGCTAACAAGCAATCTGAATTAAAAACAGTAAGTTGTGCCTGTGGAAGGAAATTTCAAAGACAAGGAAATCTGACCAGACACCAACATATCTGTGTGATGCGGTCATAGGCAAAGTTTATCGCCATTGGTCCTGGATTCATCCAGGACACTGCCATCATGGTACTTCGTACCATGGGCAGCTTCAAGGTTCAAGGTGTGTGTGGGTGTGTGGGTGTGTGGGTGGGTGGGTGGGTGTGTGCGTGCATGCCTGCATGATGGGTTGGTGGGTGTGTGTGAGTGTGTGAGTGTGTGAGTGTGTGAGAATATCAATATTTGTCCAGATATTTTAAAATATCAATTAAAATTACTTACCGAAGTTAAGCACTTTTGGGTATGCTCAGTACTTGGATTGGTGACATCCTGGGGACAGCAGGTGTTGTAGATGGTTACCTTTCTTCTTCTTCTTCTTGATTCCCCACCCTCTTCTCTCTCTCTCTCTTTTTAAATCACAAGCCAACTTAGTGAAGACATGTTTTTTCCCCACATTGTGTGTATATTAGTATCTATCTGTCTACTCTAATATATCCTCTGGGATTGAGAGAACTGCTTGGCCAATTGAGATAAAATATGGTGTGAGTGGGAGATGGTTTTTAAATAGAGTAGACCCTCTATTTAGTGACCCCTTCATTGGAAAACCACCTCTTTTGAGAGACCACTTTTTCCATGCAAGATGCATTTGCTGTATAAACTTACCTCTATTGGAAGACCCCTCTTCTGTAAGATCTAAGACCACCCTAATGATAAAATGTTTTGATCATTATAGAAACCCAGAGCACTTTTAAGTACTTGTTTACTAAGTGGTTGCACCTGCTAATTATATAATATATATTATGAATCATATAATTGCAGATGTGAAGGTTCGGGCACATATTTAGTATCCTGTCTTCCAAAGATGTCTTGGAATGCAAATTTCTTTACACCAGAAGAAAGAATTGCTCTTTTTATTGCAACTAAACATCACTATGAATTTGGAGATTTTGCTCTTGCTCAAGGAAAGGCATTTTTTTTGGAGCTGATAAACAAATCCAGCTGTTTGAGAAGGGACTGAGCTAGAGGCAAGTAATAAAGCCAAACAAACTGAAAAGTTCTGATTTAATGAAAGTCTAAAACTTCCTTGATGATAAATTTGTACACACATTTTTATTGCATTTTATTGCCATGATATTAAAAAAATTTTTTTTGGATCACACCCATTCCCCACCCCACCCCCCCCCCCCCCCCTCTACTGGAAGACCATCTCTTTAGGAAGACCAATTTTTGTCGTATTTAAGGGTAGTGAGTAGAATTTTAAACATTTCTGTAATTTATTTTATCTATATTTGAATTTCCATATCCAAATTAGTAATTGCAATTGTTAGAATGGTTCACTTATCCTACAAACCATGCCATATAAAACATTCAGTTCTTCTAAAATACCCTAAATGAGGTCAGCAAAACTGTGAAGTACATGAACCTGTACAACAGCAAAAGTAGCATGTACATAACGGATTGTGGGATTCCATTCTTGTATGGACTCTAGTTGTATGTTTGTGTTTGTCAGTCTATACACCAAGTATGTATCTACAGTGAGGACATGATCCAGGCAATAGTTTTAGAGTTGTAATGAGCAATCCTTTATCAGTGCCAAAAGTAGTGTTTACAATTGTATAGAGCATAACTTATATTCAATTCTAAAAATTTCAGCTCAGCTGTTGGAGGATTAGAACAGGACAGTGCCAGTGACAGAGATGGTCTTACTAGTAGGAATTCATTAGTTTCTTGTTCCTTACATGTTTTTCCTCTTCCTCTTTCCTTCTTTTCTGGCTTTCTGTCGTCATATTCTACTTATGATTTGTATGAATGAAATTAGATGGATGCAGTTTGCATTGCTTAATGAAGAACTAACTCATCTGGATTTCTGTTTTCATCTGGTGAAACCAACTAAATATTATTGCATTTATAGGTCAGTCTTATTGATATTATTAAATACTCCCACAACCTCAGCAAACCATGAACCGTTTATATTCTGTTTGGCTTTAGCTAGAGATAACAAGGGAATGAGTATACGCTGAAACTCAAAACTATAATAGTCTGATTGGAGAAAGCTTTTATCAAAACACAATGGACAGAAACAGGTTTGGAAGAAAGCAGAGGTGAAAAATGAGTTATCAATACTGTCACAGAATGCCATGAAGTTTTCTATAATTTGTTTTAAAATTACCTGTATAGGTTGCTTGGAAGATAAATAGGTGGGTAGGTGGGTAGGTAAGTGTGCAGGGAGGCTTGTAGGTACACATGCATATGTGTGTGCCTGGTAGTAGTGATATAAAGGTAATGGAATAAGATCAAGGATTAGTGGTAGTTATGCACTGGTACTATTTTCATAAAAAATTCATTATTTTTGTCAGTTTTAATATCATTTTTTTACTTTGTGTGTAATTCATAATTGGTAGGCAACAGTTGTTTATGGTCTGGCACATGCATGTAACCGGACTACAGAGCCGAGTGTCAACCTGCTCAACTCAGCGCGATGTTGATCCCATTGGAACAACCCGACTGACCTTTTCCTGCCTCAACCATGTGTACTCTAGAATGCAGTTTTTAAAAATTCCCCGTATAAGCTAGAATTTTTACGTTCAACTATTTTAATCTCCTCAGTCACTTGGATTGAATTTGTGAACATAAACAACTGTACAGTTGCACCTCCTAGAAACGATGTGTCCCATTTAATGTATTAATAGCTAATTAGATTACTGGAAGCAGGGAAGTGCAAATTACATTGCAAGACTTCCTCCTGTTGACATGGTAACAATGAGTTCAGCTTCAACTGTAATAACCGGGATAAAACATAAACAACAACACAGGTTCATTATCTAGTATTATCTGAAGAATTTGATGCAGACACATTCCTCTTTCCCAGTGTGTGGGGGAGGATTAGCTATTGGCCTCATATTGAGCTTGTGTTTGAAGGTTTGAGTTGTTAAACTGAAGTCATTGCTGTGATCCTGTAATAACCATTAGGGCCATTGCAATTACATGCCTATTCTATCTAGCAAGCAATGTTGTAATTCTGAGCCATTTCTGTACATGGCATGTAGCTAACCCACCTGAGATAAAGTCACAGCTGCCACAATAGGAGCTGATACATATAGAGGTGGCAGAATGAGGAAGTTAATTTGCTTGGTAATCATAACAAATGCCCAGGCAGTGAGTCATACTACATAGATACACATATTTAAGTCTTAGGTACACACACTGCAGGTACACACACCCACGAGCACGGGTACATACTTGCACGCACCCACCCACCCACATGACACACACACACATCTACTCACTCAACATGGTGATTACAAACCACGTCCACCAGGTCGATAAACTAGAGTTGATGGCTCAGTCCTTAGCTCTGTCCATCCATAGTTGCTTCCTTTGTGTGCATGTATATATAGCTAGATATAATATATATAGCTAGATATAATATATAGCTATGTATAATATATATATATATATATATATATATATATATATATATATATAGCTATATAGGTAATACTTTTGTTGAAAAAATCCGAGAAAAAAAAAGTAAAGTATGAACCACTCACTACCAAGATCAACTATAAATCATTATCTGTCACTCCATCTGCACATGAGTGGGTGTTGTAAGTGGTGGCTAAGTGGCAGGTCAGCTGAGCAGGCATTAGTTCATACACTGTTGTAAAGCCACAAGTGATCATCTGACCACATGCAAAGATACTTCTGACTGATTATACCCTTAGAAAGACAACTAATACGCTTCAGGTCCATCCATATCAAAAGGAGGCTTTCACCCAACCCTTGATCCCATATGTTTGTAGTTATACCACATAATTAAATAGATTATTGCATATTCACATCAACAAACACATCAGATGTTCAGATGAAGATGATTGCTGATGGGGATGCAAACAGAACCTTTCAAACTTAATGTTTTCTGCTTATGTCAAACATTAATCCTATTATATGGTGTAGGAAATTGCGACATGGCGTATATATTTCAGTTCAAACCCACTTAGCGGAAATAATTTATTGCACTATACTCAATCATGGCAACACAAAACCGGATCCAGGATTTGAACCAGGTGGTTACTCAAGACAGGGAAATGAAGTGTAACAAAATTAAAAAGTTAACATTTAAACATATACTTGGTGTGACTGCATACTGACTAACTTTAATACATGCTTATTTAATTCCACTATTTACTTTGTATATTCCACACACATTTTATATCTACTTCAGTTGATTTAGTCATGTGTTGAACCTAGAGTTTTAAACTCATATGGTGGAAATTGTTTATTACACAATACTCAATAATGAAAACACAGTTCCCTCCATGTGAGAGAAACAATCCTTCTGAAAAAGTATACAGGACCATAGACTGGCAGTTGTGGTAGTCATCTCTTTCATAGGTGTGTGGCCATTAGCCAAATCAGGGCCTGGACTATGGTGCATGGAGAGAGAGAGACAAGATGAGAGAGAGAAAGAGAGAAGATAAGAGAGTGAGAAAGAGAGAGAGAGAGAGAAGAGAGTGAGAGGGAGGGAGGGAGGGAGGGGGGGGGGGGGGGAGAGTGAGAGAGAGAGGGAGGGAGAGAGAGAGAGATGTACTTCCTGTGCCCTAGGTCCTTGTATAGAGCAGTTCACTCAAACTGGGCTGCCCCTCCCCTTCCCTCCCATTTTTGTAGATTCTTCTATTAGCTAGACTGTGACAATGGTGCCCCTGAGTGGAGAGCTGGCCCTCAGGAATAGAAAGTAGTCTGTGATGACACTGAAAAGCATGGAGGTTGTGGCTGCTTACTTTAACACATGGCAGCAATGATAATGAGATGGAGGAAGAGGAAGAGGAAGAGGAAGAAGATCTTTATTCTGCAACACCCACTGAAAATTTTAATGAGCTCTGGACACCTCATTACTCTGGCATAAATGCGGAGTGCTGATTTAGCATGACCTTTTGTGGACGAATAGCTTTTCATTGCTGCTCATATGTGCCTGTCTGCATGAACTAAAGCAAGCACCCATCACTTCTATTTCTCGTGGCTATAATGAATGATGTTATATTCTTGTGCAACATGCATACACACAAATTGTGTATGTGGAATCAAACCCAAATAAATGTTGCTAGGAAGACAGCTATAATTAACAGCAAATAATAAGTATGGAAAAAAAAAAATAATACAATGCTCCCATATATGGCTGTTTCTAAGTTACAGGCATCATGGTCTAGTCATATACTGGCCGGATTAGGGGAATTTGAGTGCATTGATAGGGATTAGTGACAAGGATTTTAAAGCTTAGGCTATGCAATGAGTCTAATGACCTTGTATGGAGAGAGAGTTAGCTGGTGATTAATGCCTGGGCCAGAATAGTGGCCCCGTTTTCTGTAACACCACATGACTCATGTGCTACACATCCTTCTCCAGAGGAACTACAATGAGTAATAAAAGAAACCCTTTAGTATCATGAGTGACACATGTGATAGTAGATATTTCTTACCTCTGTGCATTGATTCTAACTCGTGGTAAAAGCACTGACAAACTGTTTTGGAGTATTCACATCAGGTGATTAACATGGAGGACATAGTGTAAGGCAATATGTTTAATTATAAGTCAACAAATTTTGTTGCACAAAAAGTAATAAAAATTAACCCCATCTGCCAAAGCATTGGAGAGGTGATAAATATTATTGACGGACATAGACTGTGTTTGTTTTTCCAAGTGTGCCTAGCCTAATAGATACATCAAGGATTTGGTCCAGACGCTGGCACAATGTACTCAACAGAGTCAACAGGATGTACCATTAAGAATGGTTGGTTTCTGCTTAATTAGCTATGTGAACCATTAAAAAGAAAGGAAAGAATAATCAAATTTAACTAAACCATATCAAATCCATATATTTAACACAAACCATATGTGGGAGAACTTTATTTTCGGACAATGCATTGTAAAACTATTAGTTACATAATCCTAAATGATTCAAGTTCAGGGATTTATCATTATATTTTTATGTGAGAAAGTTTCTGGAATCAATTTTATTTCCTCAAGATTGTGTAGGGGTTCAAAGGGCGCACAAACTGAAGAATATATGTAAAATTCATTTTAATGTTTGCAACAAGTCTTCAACCACTAAGACAAATAACTCTAAGAATACTCTTTTTTTCTTTCCCCAATCATAATCTCACTGTTCATTGTTTCCCAACACTTAAAATTTTTTTTTTTTTTTTTTTTTTTTAATTTTAATTATATTTTTAAACCATGGCTTCAGTTGCTGTTTATTAGGTATATAGAAGTAATTTTTGGATATAATTATTGTATCAGAAATCAACTATACTTCTGGAATAAATGGAGAAACCCAGATCCAGTGTTGTGCACCTGCTATCAGATAATCGAATTAGCGTCTGGGTGTTTTTGGTTGTGGTGTCTGATGAACCAGGTGCACACTTTCGTGGGGAAGGCTTTAATATGTATTACTTAATGGGGAATTCACAGCTTCACTCTATGTGAATTGGTTTATCATTGTTGATAATATATGTTATTGCACCTAGCTGAATACAGAGTAGCTCACACTAGATATTCTTTCTGTACCTGAACCATGCAGGAAGGAAAAACATGATACCATACACAACTGAGGATTAGCTTGAATAATACAGTAACAATATATACTTGTTCAATACAAAGGGATAATTTAGTAAGGCCAATTTTGCTAGTTTGGTGATAGGTGTGTGTGTGTGTACATATGTCTGTGTGCTCACTCGTGTGTGTGAAATATTAATTCCTCGAAATGCCAAATATTGCTGGGGTTTGTGATGCACAAATAAAGGCAAATATGGATAGATAAGGATTCAATTTACCTGCACTTAAATTCCAGAGCAATATGAACCCGGATGTTTCCAATTAAGTTCAGTTCAACTATACCCGGTATACTAATGCATACATATGTATTCATGCATACATGGGCCAGGTGCACTGTTGGATTGAAAAGCAGCTGCTATCTACTTACAGCCAGAAGCAGCTGTCCAAGAAAAACTTCGAAAGGATGTCTTCTACCTACTAGTGTGTACATGCATTATATTAAATTTTCATATAAAATATAACTGAAACGATCATATTCTTAATAACAATGTTGTTTGATGTTGCCATTTTTTAAAAATAGAGAGATTTCTCATGTTTTATAATGTTGAAACATGAATTACACACTTGAGAATCATGATTAAGGAACATAGAACACGTAAGTGACAGTGAGGAACCAGATAAGTGATCAGTAGAGACTATATGATATATGTGTATACATATATAACATATGAATGAGATGATGAAATGAGTTTGGATAACTGAAGACATGGGGAAAAGTTCTTCCATCTACACAAATATGATATCCTCATCTACTTCTTTTTCATTTTCACCACACCCGTCCAGTTTCAGACAAGTCTTGAGAGGAAAAGAGTATCTATGCTGACTTGTGTTACTCATGATGGTAGCTTTTGACCCAATTGTGCTTGCACTGCTCTTACGAGGAAAAGAACAAAGTCCTTCAAAGCTTAATGAGGATTCAAGACCAAGCTGATTGAGGTATGACACGTTGATTGGGGTCAGGTTTTCCCATAAGTGACTTTCCATATCTGAGCCATATCCAGAGCTGATACTAGAGTTCCTGCTGAGATATAAGTTTCTTTTCAGCATGACCTCTGGATTGTTGGCCTGGACTTCTCTGCAGTCATCACAATGCTTGTCTAGGACAGAGCAATCAGAGTTGTGGCATGGGCAGTTGCACTTGTTCAAGTTCTGTAGCTCTTTGCAGAAGGAAGCAGCACTCTCATGGGAGATAGCATGCTTTCTCTCTCTGTATGGTATGGGAGAAGAAACCTTGCATGTACCCATCATCCATGGGTGAGATAGGACTTCCTTGAGGGTGTACCTGGACATTGGATTGGGATCCAGCATCCGGCCAATCAGATCTCTGACAGCTGTAGAATAGAGGCATAAGAGTATGGATATAATTGATCGTATACATCATAAGCAGCATGCTTGACTAACGACCAACCAGTCGTGTGTAACTAAATATTCAGTTAGCATGTTTATAACTCTAGAAGAATTGCAATTACAAAATCTCTACTTTTTCTTGGGTGTGTAAGCAATCATCATTTTATTAAATTACTTACCGGCAGAAATATGTAGTGGCTCTAAGTATTCACCAATCTCAATATTTGCCATAAACTTTGTGATGTTGCTATCGTCAAATGGCATTGTGGCAGTGAGCATGGTATAAAGGATCACACCTAAGCTCCAAACGTCACACTCAGGTCCTTGGTAAGGCTTTCCACAGATTATCTCAGGAGAAGAGTAGAGAGGACTGCCCACGCAGCTGGCAGTGATGCAACGAGAATGAATGTTCTTGGAAAATCCAAAGTCAGCAATCTGTTGTAATTCAACAAAACTAAAGTTAAATGGATGTCGATACTGAAGTACACAAACAATGCATTTTCTCCCTCTTCTTCCTAATATAAAAACATTACATTATATATAATGATGCTTGTCCCCATGAATAATTTAAGCTCATAGTCATGTATGTGTGCATGTAACAGGCCAAGTGAATCAGCAGGTGGTGCATGTATGAATGACGAGTGAAATCACCTTAGGCTCCTGGTGTTGGTCCAGTAAGATGTTCTCAAGTTTGAGGTCTCTGTGTGCAATACCATTACTGTGGCAATGCTGCACCCCATGAACGATCTTTGCAAACATTTCTTGTGCATGGGCCTCACTCATTCCTTTCACTTGCTGCACAAACTCAAACAGTTCACCACCAGAGACATACTCCATTGATATTCCAAAGTGTTTTGAGGTCTCAAAAGCTAGAGATTAAAAAGTAAAAGGTAAATAGTACATTCTTATATACAGCAAAAACAGATTTTGATAAATACTTACTTTCAAAAAGGGCAACAATGTTCTGATGACCTTGGAGGAGTTTAATGTTGGTTATTTCTCTGTTGATTCTCCTCGAAATCTTGGCTACCGTGTTATCTCTCTTTTCAATCAATTTTAGAGCAACCTATTATTGGAGTGAAGAAGATAAATTAAAATAGAAACTAATAAATAATTAGTAAGCTTGCAGTGTTTATAACGAACCTGTTGTCCAGTTTTTGTGTATTCGGCCAGAAAGACTTCGGCAAAATTGCCACTACCAATCTTCTTTAGGATCTTATAATCGTCCATGGCTTGCTGTTTAATGGTCCTTTCAATAGTTGGAACTATACTGTAGGACTACGTAAAAAGGTAAAATTGCACTATGGTCTCTGCAGATAGCTGCAATAGGTTTTCAACAAATATTTGTCTTAATTTTTTTCGAAAACGTTTTTATAGACGCAATTGCCCGCCCCCCCCCCCCCCCCCTTTATTTTCATGGTAAGAATTTCCGTTGCAAAGGAGATCCTTCCCCCGCAATTTTCAGTATTTTAGTGTTTTGGGATTATTTTCAGTATAAATCATCACTAGGTTACAAAAAAAGGAAATAATCATGGCTTTTCAAAAATAGGAACATGTGATAGCATTTATAAGATGTCACCATGTTTATAACTCATGTCCTTTTCTCTTGTGCACAGTTTGGCCTTATCAAGAAGAAAAAGGCACTACTGTACTGGAGTGGTCCCTAATGGTAGGGATCATCACTGTCAAAAAAAAAAAAAAAAAAAAAAAAAAAAAAAATGCAAAAGGGCTAGAACCAGGGTTGGCTAGGGCTATATGGCTATATTTAAAGAAATGTTCTTCAAATATAGCCCTGGCATACTCTAGGGGTCCAGACTTGAGTAAAGGGTGAATGTATTCATTTTTAAGTTAATTTTTTCTCTATTATTTACCTGTTGCTGGTTTTCATTGGGACCACTCTAATGCATTTGGGCCTCCATTTGTACAAGAAGAGATACTCAAAATCTCCAAATTGGACTGTATACAGCAATTGAACACAGAATTGAAATGGATACCTATGAGAGAAGAAATTGCATCAGGTATGCTGCACCACACTAAGTATTCTCTCATAGTTAGTATTACTTGCAGGGATGGATAGCAGGTGAAAAGCTAGATTTAAGATAACCCCTTGGAGACCTCATGGATTTGACAAGGAACCAAAATTTCATAGCATCATAATGATCCATGTTTTCCATATCCGAATCAGCAATAAACTGTCTGAATTTTCAATTCGTTTTTAACTGTGGCACATAGGTCTAGGAACACTTGGAGTGGTGGAGGGGGGGGGGGGGGAAGTTCACAAGTTTAGCTCAAGAATGGATTTTCAATTAATTTTTATTGCTTGGAAATTACAAAGTTTGTTGTTTAATTGCTTGCAAGTAAGTGCTTTTACTGTATGGAAACCCTGTGGTTACAAGGAAATGCTTTTTACTGTATAGACCCCCAAAACTTATAAATATCAACACAACTTGAACTTCATCTATGTGTTATAAACAATCATTTTGTCTGGTCTAAAACACTACCTTTTAATAAATATTATAGTAATTATTAGCCACAGGTGTGCATGACTGCTCTTGTTTAGTTGTCAAATTATTTGAGAATACTTGCATGGATCTTATCAGATGTAGAAAAACTGATGGCATTTACCCTGATTGAAAAATTTAGGATAGTCAGAGTTTGAGATTTAAAATCAAATTTGATCTTATTGTCACAAAAGCAATAAAAAAAATATATCACCCATTCTCATAGTATAATCAATGGGAACCTATTCTTTTGTAGAGAGTTGAAGTAGAAGAGCAGTGATATCATCATCAATAGAGTTCCTCATCCTTAAGTTGATTACTTGACATAAAATTGACACTGGTCAATCTAGCTGCATTAGCTATAATTATGGTGGGGAACCACTGGGAGTGCATTGATTAAGTTTCATCTTGGGGAATGCTCTGTGAGAAGAGAAAAATGGAATTCAAATTGTTCCTAATACAAAAAAGAGAGCCTAAAACATTATGGCCAATCAATTAAGCTACTGGTCTCCCAAGTTTAAAGTTGGAGGTATGTATTCTGGACTGGAATTTCCCCCCTTTATTTTTCCAATTTCTACTATCCTTTTTTCCCTTCCATCCCCCCCCCCCCCCCCCCCCCCCCCCCTTTTTTTCCTTCACAAACCCCTCCCCTCTCTCACTCTCTCTCTCTCTAATATACAAGTAAACTGAAAAGGTTTGCTAGGGTAGGAGGCTAAAGGCCAACCAAAAAGCCTTAAGTGACACTGCAAGAAAAAATTTTCAACCTTCCATACCAAAGGAACTCTTAACATTGCCGAAAAACCACCCAGAGGGAGGATTTTTCACTAGTTATAGCTATTTTGGTTGTCTGAAAAAAAAAGAGGAGAGGTTATATTTATTAAAAATGAAATTAAAGAAAAACTGACATCCTTGGTGTATAGAGTTTTGGGAGGGGGGGGGAGAAAGGGTATTAGGGTAATTCCCCCCCCCCCCCCCCCCCCCCCCCACAAGAGTCAGGCATAAATGAGGTAAAAATAGTCTTTTCAACAAAAGGAAATCTCAGCAATCACTCTAAAATAGAGAAAGAACTGGCTACACCAGAGTAGCTTGCAGTTATTTGAAGAAGAAAAAAAATTCTTCGCTAATATTTCAAAAACATCATTGTTCAGCAGAATATAGCTAGGAGAAATAGATCATAATGTTTAGCTAAGTTCACCTCCCAAAATTTGTGCCCCTCCCTTCCCAGTTTTGCCACTTTCTGGATCCACCACTGTAATCATTCCAATCAATTCATTCTTGTCTTCATAGTTTCTCCTTATTTTATTGGTTGTAAGTCAGGAATTTTTTTTTTTGGGGGGCTTTTCTATAATAGTCCAGTGGATTAAGCTTTTAATATATAGACAAATTATGCACTTTATATAAAAGCATCAAGTCTATACACATAATCAGTTGGCCATTAAAAAAAAAAAGAGCCATAGTTATGTTTCTTTTTTGGTCAGTGATGGCTGTGGTGGCCATCTTTCAAGATAGTGGTCAAAAAACTAAGTTTTTATGTTACTCGGTAGCAAACAGGCATAAGCTCTTAATTTTTGTATCTGTGTTAGGTTTTAGGGTTCATAGAATACAAAGAAGGCAAAATCAATTATGGGAATTTAATTATTGTATCACTCTCACAGACAAATACTTTAGTATCTTTTTTTAGGTGGACAAAAGGTAGGGTTTTTTTTTTTTTTTTTTTTTTTTTTTAAAGTAGGGAGTGATATATCAGTGGATCTATTATGATATCAGTGAATTGGAACTCCAAAAACTGAACAGTCCAACATTAAATGGTCACACATCACAGGAGCTAATGATTTCAAGAGCCACCGCATTAATAAAAAGTTCAGTAGCACATGGCAGAGCTGCCAGTTTTTCTACATCCTCAGTGCAGCCACATTTTATAGTAATCTGCAAATCTGTTATCTGTTAATTATTCTTGTGGATGCAAAAAGCAAGTGAATGACACACAATCTGGGGATTCTCCATGATCTGTATGTCGTCACTGGTAGAGCCAACACTATTTGTAGATATCAGAGTAGTTTACTGTGTGATTTTAGAAGAATATTGTGACATCAGGCCATTTTATTCGAATTTCAGCAAACTACACAATTTGTAAAAAAAAGATAACGTCAAAAATATGAAAAGCTATTCTTTCAGAAGTTATTACACATTAATTTACTTATATGCACCCTACAAACAATTTTTTATAGGTTAAGTTTTGCCCACCCAGATGGTATCGATATATGCCATAGCCCATGGACTATTTGTGTGTACCACTTTCTGACCAAGCATCATAACCAAATTTCTTAAAAACCCTCTTCATGGGTAGACTCATCCAATACCGAAGATCGTACTAAAGCCCCAAAAAATTTGATGTTTTCTTGTGGACACAAGAAGCTAAAAAAGCAAACCCAAAAAAAGGTACTAATGTAATCCTTGGACCTGGTATCTAAATGACTCCATGGGATATATGTGCAGGGTCCCACCTGGCCACAACTCTCCCTTCAGGAGTGTCAGTCTAAAATGCCTAAAATGATATTTGGCAAAACCCTTGAACATGGGCTGGATCACATTTGATCACACCTTTCATGTGGGCATGTCAGGAAAAAGGAATTGTACTTTACGTTGGAATGACAGGATGCAGGAGGTTTATTATCCAAACTTAATTTTATTGGGGTTGGAGTTGTGGAATCTCTCCTAAATTAATCATACTGCAGCTTCTTCATGGTTTATTTCAAGAAGTAGGAATCAATAGATGTTTCAGCTATGATATCAGTTAGTCTGATAGGGTATCAGACTCTTAAATGCCCGTGCATTTGGGAGTCAGACAAGTGAGACTAGAAGTTGGGTAGGAAATGCAAGGCAAATACCCATCGCAAGTAGCCATTCAAAATACCCATTGCAAAAGTTATCAAATGTTTTTGATCCATCGTGGATATGTATGTATATATATATATATTGTGTGTGTGTGTGTGTGTGTGTGTGTGTGTGTGTGTGTGTGTGTGTGTGTGTGTGTGTGTGTGTGTGTGTGTGTGTGTGTGTGTGTGTGTGTGTGTGTGTGTGTGTGTGTGTGTGTGTGTGTGTGTGTGTGTGTGTGTGTGTGTGTGTGTGTGTGTGTGTGTGTGTGTGTGTGTGTGTGTGTGTGTGTGTGTGTGTGTGTGTGTGTGGGGGGGGGGGGTGTGGGTGTGGGTGTGGGTGTGTGTGTGTGTGTAATCGTGTGGGGTAGTCCAGATTTTGAGAGCAGTTCACTTTCTTTGGTGTTGCGAACCAAAGTTAAGAAAGTTCAGCACAAGAGAATGATAACAGCTTTGTGACAAAAGATCAGAACATAGAGCAAAAATTAAAGAGAAAATAGAAATAGTTTAGTAGTAGCTATGTGTTGTTTGTAGACTTGAGGAAGGCTTATGATTCAGTGCCCAGGCAAGCCCTATGGAAGGTTCTAGACAAGTATGGTGTGCCAGAAAAAATGTTGAATGTTGTGAAGTCTTTCCAAGAGGGGATGCATGCTGAGGTTAAATTGGGTTCGACTGTAACTGATAGGTTTGAGGTCCGGAATGGCTTACAGCAGGGATGTACCCTGGTACCCACATTATTTAATATCTACTTTAGTGCTATGGTGGCTGATTGGCGCAATAGGAGTAGTGGTGCAGGAGTGAGTGTGTTATACAAGCATGGTAGGAAGTTGGTTGAGTGAGATGAGAGTAATAGAGTCCCAGTTTGCTGATGATGTGGCATTGTATGCAACCTCTGGGATAGTATTGAGTTAGTAGCAGCAGAGTTTGTGAAAGTGTCAAGTGAATGGAGCCTGACTGTGAGTACTGAGAAGACATAAGGGATGGTTGTTGATGAGGGATTGAATGAGAGTGATGTCAGACCAGTGCAGGTGGAGGGGTGGCTCTGTGGATGTAGTCCAGGACTTCACATACTTGGGTGCTAACATCTCAAGAGATGGGGAGATCACTAGTGAGGTGACTAGAAGAATTGCTAGAGCAACTAGAGTATTTGGATGTTTGAGGGTGCCAGTATTTAAGAACAAACACCTCTCATTGGCCACAAAGAGAGTAGTGTATAGGGCAGTTGTTCTAGCTGTATTACTGCATGGAGCTGAAACTTGGATGATGAAGGCTGTGCATACAAGATGTTTAAATTCCTTTCATAACCATTATATTTGGAGGATCTGGGTGTGATGAGGTACCAACAGTGGAATGAAAGATGAACATCTCAAAGACTATCACATAAATTTGGCATGCAGCACTCCATCTCTTATATCATTCTGGAGCAGTGTTTAAGATGGCTGGGTTATGTGGGTTGCATGGATGAAAAAAGGCTTCCAAATAGATTGTTGTTTGGGGAGCTAAACATGAAGAGACCATGCCACTGGGTGGGCAAAGAAGAGGTGGAGGGATGTTTTGAAAGTGGATTTGCAGGCAATTGGTGTGTATGATAGATGGTATGAGTTGTGCCAGGACAGGAAGGGGTGGTTTCATCTGTGTTTAGATGGTGTAGAGAAGATTTCAACATCCAGGTGATGGAACACCTGCTCAGCTAACAAGCAATCTGAATTAAGTGCACTAAGTTGTGCCTGTGGAAGGAAATTTCGAAGACAAGGAGATCTGAACAGACACCAACATTTCTGTGTGATGCGGTCATAAGCAAAGTTTATTGCCATTGGTCCTGGATTCATCCAGGACACTGCCATCATGGTACTTTGTACCATGGGCAGCTTCAAGGTGTGTGTGTGCGTGTGTGCGTGTGTGTGTGTGTGCATGCATGCATGCGTGCGTGTGTGTGTGCGTGCATGCGTGCATGCATGCGTCCACTTGGTTTGCCAAAGCACCAAACCAAATGGAACTCCTTCAAGATAAACACATCCCACACAAAGGATGGTCTTTTTACCCTATCATGATGTGGTAGGTAAAGGGTTTGTGAGTGAGGCTATGTGGACACTGGGTATTAAGCCATAACTCACGCTGAGCTAACATTTGTCTAGTTCAAAACAATATGAGGTGAGGAGAGTATACAGCTGTTTGTATTCAGCCTCTGTATGACTGATGTTGAAGATGTCATCAAGATAAATGTAGATGAAAAGGATTCCATGGCAGACCTGGTCCATAATGTGTTAAAATGCCTGAGCCGCATTCCTGAGGCTATGTGGCATCCTGATGAACTCATAAAGTCCAGAGGTATGATGGGGACTGTCTTGTGAATATCCTCTGTGTGGACTGGTATCTGGTTGAAGATATGGACAAGTTTGGAAAGATGGTAGACCTTCACAAAGAAGATGCAAAGTTCTGTATACATGGGGTGGGGTACTGCTTAGAAGTGGTAATGTCATTTAGGGCATGATAATCTCCACAATGCCTCCATTCTCTAGACTTCAGAAGGATCATGTGGAAGGGAGAGACCCAGTTAGATGATGCCAAACTTTACGACATTGTCAAATCCCTTTATTGCAGCAGCCAGTTTATTTTAGGGAGGGAGGACAACGACTAACCTTGGCAAATGTGGGCCTTCCAGCAGTTAGAATATCGTGCTGTATGTAATGCTTGACCCAAAGCTCAGGAAGTTAGTGATAGTGTGCTTTTACTTTCACATTATGGAAGGTCAAAATTTTCCAATTTTCTTTATCACAGATGATGTTTTTATAGTAACAGGCTCTTCCCATCAAAAAAAATCCTTTATAAAATTCCTGTCTCACATCACCAAGCTATAGATTTCATGGAAACTATACCTTATACAATCATGAATTTAGCAGATGGAAAGTAGTTTCCAGCAGCACAGAATACAGATTCTAGGTAGTATTTACTCAAGCAAAATTGAGGAGGTAGGAATCAACCTAGCCAACTATCAGGACAAGTTAAAAACTTTTTAGGCTTCCCTGGGTACTACTGAGATTCATTTAGGAATTCTCAAGTAATCCATTCAAAATAATGTTTGACCTCAAACAAATCGTAATAAATTATGTTCCTCACCACAATTCAATTCCATAAGGTCTCCATAATAACATACTGAATGTCAAGAAATATCCATTTATTGGAAGAATCCTAATTTTTATAAATCCAAAATGGCTGCGAATTTTCAGGAATGTTTACACTTATTTGGCTACAACTTTGTTCCTGATTGATAAATTTTTTGTCTACTTCAAAGCCTTAAAAATACATTTACTAAGGTAAATTTCAATATAGTATATTATATCTTTTATAGTTAATTAAAGGTAAGGATAAAAGAGAGATTTGATGTCATGCATGTCAAAGCAATAGTGTTTCAGGAGAGAGTTAGGCAGGTGTATGCATCTAGAAACTAAAAGTCATTATTTCATGGAATGACAATTAAATCATACTAACCTTGGCATTGTCCTCTACTAAGGTATGTTGGATATGAGGATTTAATTTTTTTGACATTTCATTTATACATGATGAGTGACAGACTTAAAACTTCCTATATCACAAAAATGGCCTCTTCTTTGGTTTCAATAGAAGATTATATGCATGAATTCATTTTTTGACATTTCATTCATGTATGATGACTGAATATGACAAAAACCTTATGAATGTGGGGGAATACTAGGAATTCATCCATTCTAGAATTTATCCTACGTTTTCATCCCACCAACACATTTGTCAAGTTTGGTCCTGACATCTTTCATCTTGTGATGTTATCAAGTTCACAAATTGTCCACAGACAGAGTCTAAAAAACAGACTTGAAATCAATACCAGCTATGCTACAGTGGCTGGTAATGATTAGTGGGGTATGATTGTAATAGATAGACTGGCATATGCGAGTGACCTTCATGCCTTAATGCAGTTTACCACCAGTAGTGCAGTGAAGAAAGTATTAGGAAGCTCACAGAATGATAAAGTAAAACGGCAGTGAAATATGATGATATCCAGCGAGAACTTCTGAGATGGTTTGGGTTATCACAACCACTAATCACATAAAGTAAGAGAATGTTGCGGAAGAACAGGCCAGTCTCTCACAGAATACACAAATCAGCTATATGACACTCTTTATGGCTATTTGGACACTCTTCAATGGCTATTTAGACAAGTGTGACTCAGTGGAGGAGGTTAAGCAGAGGTTACTCTTGAACAAACAGCTGCAGTCATTGGGGAAGTGGTCACCTTGGTAAATGATAGAAAACTAAACACAGCAGTGGAAGAAGCATATCTCACCCTCCAATTTTGCCTGGAAAGGAAAAAAAATAGGATTCTCAGAGGGTGGAGGCATTGACAAGAAACTCAGAAGGGTGAGTTCAGGAAGCTAAAACCATAGCAGACTGAAACATCACCAGAGGGGAAGGATAATGTTCCTAACAGAAGTTTTGGCCTGAGTTTTGATTAAGGATTGCATGTGAAGCAGTATTTGATGATATGGGTGGGACCATGTGTTTCAGTTGCAAAGAGGGAGGGGGGGGGACATGAGCGCACAGTATTGGAATAGAAGGTAATGAAGTTAGAAATTGTCCCGGGAATGACATCTATGTAGTGAAACGATTGATGGATTTGTGAGAGATCAACTTAATGTTGATACAGCTGCACAGGTGACAGTTTTTAGTGATGAAGTGGTGAGGGATGACGCTTATCTGAGGATGTAGGGGGAATAGTGATGAAACACTCAGGCCAAAGTGTCAATACAATTGGGAGACCACAGGGTTAAATAGCGGGTGTAAGTGAAGCTAGAAGCCCAATGACAAACTCCATACATAGTAGAAGCCAGATTTCACTTGTCTTATATATTGTTAATATGGATGATAGGAGAGACACCACCAGTTCCATATAAACATGCTGCAGGAATGGACAGAAATCTGCACCTGCAGTTCTGACACCATTCTGGAGAAGACAATGAAACATGGGAAGTGGTAACCTAGGATATTGGAGGAAGAGAAATATTGTCACTCAGTGATAAATTATCAACACAGCAAAAATAATGATGGTCCGCCTGCTAAAATATGACAAATGGCTTTTAACATCACACCAGGCTTGACAGGAGCTGCATAGTATAACATCAACACCCCTCCCCCCCCCAGACTACCATCAACTAAATGCCCTATCCCTACGAAACCCTACCAGATGCCATGGGTTGATGACTGATGACATACTAGACAGGCTAGGATTACCTAGATATTTGTCAACCCTGGAATTCATAAAGGGGTATTATCACATCCCAGTGAGGAATGCCAATAAGGCAAAGGTGTACAAAACTTCACAGTAGCTTTGCTCTGTGATATTGCTATCTAAAGTGAAAAGTGGGATGATCATCTTGCAACATAGCCCATATTCTGGGCATCATCCAGGAAGCAAACCTTACCATCAAGGCACCAAAGTGCCAAATTTAATTGGCAAAATGCTCCTTAAGTGGTCATGTAGTAGGCAGATGAAGGCCAAAATGGAGCAGGCCAAAGTGGCTGAAGTCAGATACTTCTTCTGACCCATCAGCTAGAAAGATGTGTGGGCCTTTCTCAGCTTAGCTTGATACTATAGAAGATACAATCCAATTTCATGAGTATCTTGGCAACTCCGTCCAACCTTCTACAGCTATCTGCTCTAAACACAGTCCAGTGGACAGGGTCGCAACAGGTGGCCATTGAGATACTGAAAATGTGCTGGGAAAAGAACCCATACTATGCAGCCCAGACTGAGGAGATCCCAGAACAAACAGATTCATAAAGCATTAACCTTCCTAGAAATGATGGGCTCAATCAATGGCAGGTTAACAAGGAGGGGAATGATCCTGCAGCGATTTTATTTTACCATTAATATCTTATATAGTGGATCGGCCAATGGTAATGTTAATGTAGATGGGCTGTTGAAACAGAGCTGGACAGATAACACAAAACTCCAGAAGGATGTGAGGAGAGGGTGTTGGGGGCAGCCCAACTGCAGATGAGCTGAGGAAGTTTCAGATGAAATGCCTAATTAATTGTGTATAACAACTATGTTGTGCTGTTATGCGAATAATTTGTGTGGTCGTGAAGTCACATGCCATGCTAGTATTTAAGAACAAACTCTCACTAGAGAGGCAGAACATGATTCAGTTATGATTTTGCTGTTGTGAAATATTAGATTATTTAATTCGTTGGTCCTGGGCAAAGGATCTGGAACAGGCTATAGCTAGTGGTTATCAGCCTAATAGTCAATTCTTCCTGTCTTTCCTTTGCACTGACCATGGATGGCTTATATTGCTCATGAAATTCAAAGAAATTAAAGATCAAAAGGCTAGATAGACTAGGAAAGAAATATCTGAATGTCAATCAATGATTAGCTATCATGGTTTCTGTGCTCTCAATGTAGCAAAAAAACAAAAACAAAAAAAAATCGTGGCCAAGGGAGTATTGTTGCTGTGACCTTGCTCACAGATAAAGTTACTTATTGAAGGAACAACTTGAGGATTCTAGTGATGTGCTAGCATATAAGACCAAACTACTGCATGTTTAGGACCAAACTACTGCATGTTTAGGACCAAACTACTGCATGTTTAGGACCAAACTACTGCATGAGAGAACACATGAGCCACAAATACAAGCACTGCTTTTTCAATTATAGGACCAATTCAACTTCTTGTGAATGGGGATAGGCTTGATCATCAGCAGTGAAGATGACATTTTATCAGGTCATTCTCTAGTTGGTGATCCCAGCAAATAGAAAGACTAAAAAATTCTAGCAGAAATATATGGATGAATGAATAATGGGATTATCTGGGATAAGATAAGTCCCTTGCTCATGTTGGTGAATATCAATTTATTACTGGCCTGGTCGCTACTATGATGTCTGTATTAAGATAAAACGTGTCCAGATTGTTCATTTTTGAAAACTGCCCCTTCTAAGGAGGCAGCACAATTTCAAAGCATTCAAGCATGGACTGCCAATCCAGATGGTTGCTATAGACATTATATTAGGAGATTTTTCTGAGTCTGATGCAGGAAATAAACATATTTTGATGGTAGGGGAATATTTTGCATGGTGGATGAAAGCTTTCCAAACCCTCCATAATCATTACTCAGCATTCTGGCCATAAATTATTGTTCCAATTATCCCCTCCTGACAACTTCATTCATCAAAGAAGGCAAATGTTTAACCAACAAATTAAGTGCACAAACAGATAAATATTACCTATAAAGTATTATCTGTACACTGTACCAATATTGATTGGTAACTAATTAATTTAAAAGGCTGCTGCGCTGTCTCTACCTACACTATCTGATCCATTGCACTCCTCTTACTGTTTACCTGTGGCATACAGGCTAGTAACACTTGGGGGTGTTCACAAGTATGGGAGATAAATGAACTTTTACCTGTGATTACTATTTATTGGTTTTACTGAATGGGAGATATGAATAGATTGAGGAAACTAAAATAGTAAATACAGTTTTCACTTCATTTGTTATCAATCAAACCAAAAAGTTGAGGAAATAAAGAATTCTTTTGCATGGCCTAAAAAAAACAATATTTTAATAAATATATAGTAATTATTTTGCTACAGATCTTAGTGTGGACTGCTCTTGTTCAGAGAAAAACAATTTCTTGAAATATACACACAAAAAAAAAGTGTCAACCATTGTGTTATCTTTCTTGCTAGATATACAACTTTGGTAAGACAATCTGTTTTATCAATCTTGAAATTTTATTCTGGTAATGATTCAGCCAAATCAGGTATCTCTGGTCAGCATATATTATGTTTCTTGCCAATGGTCACAATTAGATAGCCTGAGCATCAAATTTTAAAGCCATGTATATATTCTATCTCAGTGGTCCAATAACTCTGTTCCCTTGCAGGAACGGCAGTACTTTAAAGAATAATTTCAGCTGACTGGGAATCAGCCATGTCTAAACTGTTGTTCTGTGTTTAATACCTTTACCATTTTATACTGACAAGTTATCAGAATCATATCAGAAGATTCTGTTAATACAATAATAATAACTGGAGCATACCATTTTTGAATCATGTTGATATAAAAGGTGTGTAGTCAGTCACACATGCCCATGACAATTGCCTTGCCAACAAACTCATTTTCTTTTGTTTGTTTTTTTGTGTTCTCTGGCACTGTGCAAGTAATTTTTTGGACATGATCCAGTAGCAGGGACACAACAGTTGATTAAGGTCTAAAAACATAGTCTTTGATGTTGTTATTGTTTTGGGACAAAATTTGCACTTTCTTATTCCAATTCGGGTGTGTATCAAGAGTTGTAACTCTTGGACATTAAAAAAACAAAATCCTTTTAAGGTTAGACCTAGCTATAGTGCTAAATTGTTGTCCACACATAAAGAAATCTACAGATATAAAATAAGTACCAAGTTGTAGCTCTTGAATAATTAAAGAAATGATTTTTTTTGTAAACATTTAAAAATGATGGAGAGAAACAGACCAAAATTATAATTATGGTCTGTTTCTCTCTATTATTTTAAAATGTTTACAAAAATTATAATTACAAAAAACAAAAAAAAACCAAAAAAAAAACCGAATCAATATAGATTAATATAACTGATAGGAACCTGACATGAAAACTGACAAAAGTTGATGATACAAGAAAGAAAATATTTTAAAACAATGGCTAGAATGGGTTGACAAATTAAAATAATGGGTAGCACAATTATATACATCATGTAGTTCACAGGTTAGAAAATAGTCAACTATACTATGACACACTCAGCTCTTGCCACCCACCGATATTATTACTCAGTTACTCAAATCACTGTAAGCATCTGTGTTCAAATGTGAATCTACTCTACTTCTCCAAAGATCAGCTTCCTCTGAACATTTGGCTTCCACCCAACAGAGGACGACATTCAATGTTCAATGATTTAATTACGAATACAATTTTTTTCTACATAAAATCAATAAATTCTATAAATAACTAATCAACTACATCAATCTAAAATTGCCTTCTATTCAGGTCACTGATCTAATCATGTAATGTTTCTGGTTGAGGATATGGTTGACATGGCCCTATCCAGTACAGTGGTTGGTTATTTTATTTCCATTGGACGATCACCTAATTTTATATTTCAAGTATCCATGATTTGTATGAGAGAATGGAACATTTTATGGGCTTGCAACAATTAAAATCAGTGCATACTTATTTACAATATCATCTATACTATAAAGTGAGAATAATCTGTTTGTCTCTGTGTCTGTTCATGTATCCTAGATTCATGCTTGAACGATTGGTTAGACCCACAAACCCATATATTTAATATTAGTGTCACCAGGGGAACATCTTAAATGTCTATATGGCCACACCCCTATCTGTATTTTTGAAAAAAAGCATAAGTACTTCCCCCCCCCCCCCCCCAAAAAAAGTAGTTACAGGACTAAAATTTGGCGTGCAGACACAACTTGACTCTGCGAATAACATGGGGTGGTTCCCACCTGGCCACACCTCTTCCTCTTTGTATGGAAGGCAAAAAAATGCCAAAAATAACTTCTAAAAATCACATCGACCTATTTACATGTTCATTTTTGTTTTAAAAGTCTACATGTCTTTAAAGCAGACATTTTGTGACTGCAGCCCATCAAAGGTGGGCCGAAAAACAGTCCATACAGTGGGGTTTTTTTGGTGCTAGAATGAATAAATATAATAAGAGGTAGTCCCAGTTCCCAGACCCCTTACTTTCAGAGATGGATGTAATGCATCACCAGCATGCTAAGAAAGGCTCTGGTGATTTGCCTGAACATTCCATGTCTTACGTAGGAATGCGTGCACAACTAAGTCTTGGCCATAATAATTTTAAATACATTTTTAGCAAACCACAACTACTGTAAAATTTCCTATTTGACATTCCCCAGAGTAAAAAAAAATACTGTCACACACAGGGCATTGTGAAAACTAACAGGAAAGAAATTGCACAGGAAAGAAATTGCACAGCAAAGTGACTTCAGTAGGACAGTCAATGATGACAATCTTATTTGGTGTAGCTATAGCTACAAGGCATACATTGCCAATATTGCAGCCAGCAAATGGCTAGACAGAGCGAAAAAAGGTCTGTGAAATTGCTGGCCAGAAGAGGCCAGCATGCATACTTGACTTCCTGACTCACTTTGTGGTTTTCATTATTTTAGAAAATTAATTTAGTGAAAGGTGTTTCTATTATAAATTTTCTTTTGCTGGTTGTTGCCCATTTTGTGATAAAGTTTTCAGGATGGGAATGTGAACAGGAAAATTTAATTGATGTAGCCATACTATCAAATACTGTCCAACACTCAAATTATATTATTAAAAAAAAACATAGTAAATGTTCACAGATGCCAAAGCACCCTGTATATTCAAGCAAAGTTGCAACAGCCCCCTTTTCACCTTATTCTTCTATGCTGGTAGTGCACTAGCTACAGACTGCAAATATTAGCATAGAGAGGAGTGTAGGCATCTGATATAGAGAGGAATGTAGGCATCTGACATCTTGAAACTTTGATTAGGCACATGCAGGATTTGGCAATGGGGATAGTGGTGGGGAAGGGGAGGGGAGGGCATGGTAAAAAAAGGCTCTAAATTGAATTCTGATGGGTTTTGGGAAATAAAAAACTTTTAATTTAATTTTAATTTTAAAAGCACTTAATTTAATGTATCCTTTCTACAGTTATCATAAAGTATCAAAAATCATGTACAGTAAAAGCAAACCTGTGATTTATGCTGCAGAGGTAACTATAGCTCCTAAAAAAGTGCAAATTTGTTTCATTGAGGTGAAGAAGTCAATCAGACTCACTATTGCACCCTGGTGACATGATAGTCTTCACCTCTCATATCATTTAACCAGAAATAATAAAATAAAAATGAAAAGAGAAAAGTTTACATTGAAGTTTAGAATGGGATAGGTGAATGAGTTTTGACTGTATTCTGAACAGAAATACAAACGACCTCCAACCCTGCCACTTTAAATTCAAAAATAATGTCAAGGATATTATAGAAAATTGTGTGTCCATCATTGTCAACTTCCTGTTACACTCTAAGCAAGAATGGAAGTGTTGTGAATTCCAAATCCGTGCACTTTCACAAAAGGAAATTGTACCATTTAACCGAAAAACAGGAAATTGTATGCCGTTTTACCGGAAACATATCCGCAGCGGTGCCAATAAAATCTCTCTAGTAGCTGTTTAGTGCCGAACTGAGCTGCTTTCTTGTTGACCAGGGTGCAATTCGCACTCTCCGACTGTATTCCAGAGGTCATGATCTGCTTCTACTGGAGTGTGTTTTACACTCCCGGAATGGTTCTGCAGATGTACTATTAGGAATAAAAACTGGAAAGCGAATCATGGAAAACTATGAACTTCTAAAGAAGATTGGCAGTGGCAATTTTGCTGAAGTCTTTCTGGCCCAACACAAAAAGACAGGGCAACAGGTCAGTTGGGAAATAACAGATTAATATAAACAACAACAACTGGATGGGTAATAGTACTATGAGTACAATGTGATTTATTTGTCTTTACATCTCACACAAAACAACAACAACCACAACACATGAACAGGTTGCTCTCAAATTGATTAAGAAGAGAGAAAATACAAGTTGCAAGATAGCAAGTCGAATTGACAGAGAAATTGCAAACATGAAACTCCTTCGAGGTCATCCAAACATTGTCACCATCTTAGACTGTAAGCCTTAAATAAATAATTGTCGGTTTTTTTTTAAATTATGACACTTAAAAAAAAAATTAAAAAAAATAAATAAAAAAAAAAAAAATCATTTCTGTAGCCTTTGAGGATTCAAGGAACTATGGAATTGCAATGGAGTATATTTCCAATGGTGAACTTTTTGGCCATGTGGAACTGAAACAGGGGATGACTGAGACCAGTTCGAAAGAAATGTTTGCAAAGATTGTTTATGGGGTGCAGCATTGCCACAGTAACGGTATTGCACACAGAGACCTCAAACTTGAGAATATTCTGCTTGACCAACACCAGGAGCCGAAGGTGATTCAACTTTATATTTACACCTTTTGCAGTTAAGCACAAATTTCATAACATTTTCACACAATGTATTCAGAGTTGAAGCTTTCAATAATGAGTAGCGTTAGTGTAATTATTAAGTTAGTTAAATCTGATATGCAAGATTCACTGTTATAAATGCACAATATATTTATAACTTCTTTAAATAGAACTTAAGCATCAATATCCATTTGATTTTTACTTTTTTCCATTGCAACAGATAGCTGATTTTGGATTCTCAAAGAAAATCTTTTCTCAGCCCCATTTTGCCAGCAGTGTGGGAAGCCCTCTTTATTCTTCCCCTGAAATAATCTTTGGAAGGCCTTACCAAGGACCTGAGTGTGATGTGTGGAGTTTGGGTGTGATCCTCTACACCATGCTCACTGCCACAATGCCATTTGATGACAGCAACATCACAGAGTTCCTTGAAAGTATAGAAAACAGCAATTATCTAGAGCCACATGACACTTCTGATGGTGAGTAGTCAAATATTATAAAACTGAAGTCTAACTTTTGAAAGGCAGTGGTGATTCCACGGCAGTGCAGTTAGCAAATTTGTGCGAACAGTAAAAAAATGAAAGATTTTTTAAAAATAAATAAAATGAATAGCTAGATAAATTAAATGAATAAAGGTTGTTGTTGGCCAGGCACGCAAGTTGAAATAATGAGAAGGGATGCCAAAAATACCTTCACACTCACTTTAAAACAACCGCTAGCACTCACAATGATTGTATGCATTTGTCTTGCCACTTCCCTCTTCCTCCCCATTTCCCTCATGCTGCAGCTGTCAGAGATCTGATTAGGAGGATGCTGGATCCAAGCCAAGAAACTAGGTGTACCCTCAAGGAAATCCTATCCCATCCATGGATGACAGGATTACGCAAGAAAGTTTCTCCTCTCTTATTATACAAAGAATGGAGGCAGACAATCACCTGTAATGGTGCTGATTCCTACTGCAAAGAGCTACAGAATACCAATGCTGAGATCATGATGAGATGGAGTATGGATGTTAAAAGTAACTCAAGTATCATCACCTCTGGATACGGCTCCTACATGAGGAGTCAATACTTGGAAAATGTATGCCCTATCAACCTGTCATACCTTGATCATCTTGATCATAATTTTTTACCCATTGAAGAAATTTACTCTTTCATTCCTCGTAAGAACAATACTGGCAGAATGAGATCAAAGTTAAACATTGTTAGTAAGTCAAGCCAACATGGATGCAGTGTTCTGGTCCAAGACTTCCTGAACAAAGAAGAATATAGTGATGAGGAAGAAAACATATATGAAGCTAATGACGATGATAGTGTTATATTCGTGTAGACAGAAGAAACTCTCTTCTATGCCATTCTTATGTTGAAAGAGAAACTCACTTTGATGTTTTATCTTTCAGATCATAACTTAGACTCTTTTTTTAAATAACAGATACACACGCATCATCAAAGGGACTGAAGTGTATTATTTGAAATTTTTGTGCATGTGCAAAGAAATGATATTCTATGGTGACAAGCTTAACAAATTTCTCTATGTATTTAGAACACTAGCAGCAATCATAGCCTATAACTGAGCAAAGGCATATTTGCATATAACTTGCCAAACTGAGCAGATACTGTACATGTTTATATTTGAAACAGGTAAATGAAACAACAAAATTTCCTGATGTAAATATTTATCAATGAAAGAGCCAGAGTACATTTTGGAGGGGAAAAGGGAAGGAAAAAAGGTAAGAGGTGGGGAGGGAAAGAGGGGAGAGGGGGGGGGGGGGGGGGGGGGGGGATGGTGGTTCTTGGAACCATTAGCACTATTTTTGGCCTCCCCCCTGCCAGAGATGCCCACAAGAGGAAGTATTACTACATGGAATGTGACCAAAATGTTAGTCTTGGCATGCTACACTTCAAAATATGATTAGAAGTGTCTGGTGTCCGTGGCAACAAATTTGGTCCAATTGAAATGCAATTAACAGTGTTCGGTTGGTGGTCTATTTGCACAAATCGAAATGCACACAGTTTGAGTGAGTTGCCAGCATGTTCTGCTTATTATGCATACATTATTTTACCCCAAAAAACAAAACAACTGCAGGTAGTGCCATTCGTAATACACTTGCATATGGTTCCCCATGAATTGTGGGGAAGGTAACCAAATTAGTAGCCAGGACACCAGATCCTGTGAGAAAGGTGTGTCCTGCATGACTATCAAAATGTTTGTGTGGTTAACAGGAGTCTTCCCCTGAAGGTTCGAGCTTAGTTGATCATAAAAGCCGCATTAGGTAGAAGCTTTTTCCCCCTTCACCTGTGTGTGCGTGTGTGTGTGTGTGTGTGTGTGTGTGTGTGTGTGTGTGTGTGTGTGTGTGTGTGCATGCGTGCATGTGTGTGTATGTGTGCGTCTGTGTGCGCCTGTGTGTGTGTGCACATGTGTGAGCGGGCAGGCATGTGGATTTACTTGCATGAGTGCATGCATGTGTACATGCATGAGTGTGTACTGACCAAAATGTGGTGTTGAGTGCATAGGAAGTCATATCAAGCTGGTTTAGGTATCTGAGAGTACTTATAGCGGTGTCTATGGTATTTTGTTTGCGATTCTGTCTGCCCACGGTACAGCACTACATATATACCTATATATACATATATACATCTATCTTAATATAATTCACAATTCGTTTATCTGTCTGCGTGTCTGTCGTCTGTCTGTGTATATGTGCGGACTCACACTCTTCCCAAAATGCTGGAGGGATCTTCACAAACTTTCAGGGATTGATTAGGGCTCCTCACTGCATGTCTTCACAAAAGTTTCATTTAGGGCGAGTGGCTATGGTTGTATTTTTGGTTTGGTGATATGGAACACTAAATATCATTGAAACTTGGCATGTATATAATTGTATCATGTTTGTTGATTAATAAGATTGGTGTCAATAATCCCTACACATTACATAAAGCCTCACATAAAACAAACTAAATTTTTTTTTATTGCAAATGGCCGACTTAATAGCTTCACATGGGCAGGTTTTCTGCTAGTATCTATACTATAAAGTGGGAATAGTGTGTCTGTCTGTCTGCGTATCCTCAATTCACATTGAATGGTTAAAGTTAGACCTACAAATCCTATATATTTAGAATCAGTTTCACTTGGAAATGTTTTAAGTATGTATGTGTACATGGCTGCGCCCCTTTCTGTATTAAAAAAAAACAACAACCAGAGATGGCACTTTTGCCAGAAAAAAGAATGGAGCTACACAATTAAAACTTAACATGCACACACAACTGGATTATGCAAATAGCATGGGGTGGGTCCCATCTGGCCACACCGCTTCCTCTGCAAAACAAACCCTTGGGGCTATAGCCAAAAAACTTAGTATGCATACACAACTTTATTCTGGGATTAATATGGGCTGGATCTCAGCTGGCCACACCCTATCCTCTGGGCATTTTAGGATGAAAACTGTACGTATGTATGCATGTTTGTTTATACCCACTTTATCACCAAAGCACCATACTAAATAAAATTCACTCTTCAGAGTAGATACATCCTACAGCAAAGATGACTTTAGCATGAACAGATTTTTTATAAATTAGGATCTCAGAATCCAAAACTTGACAAAATGGGACTCTGTGCATAGCACTGGTACTTAATGTGATATAACATAGGCAAATCAGATATGGTTGTTGCTTTAAGTACTCTCGAAAGATTACTAACTATGAACAAACTTTTTTTTCTTCATTTCGATATCAAAAAAATAATGAAATATATCCACCTGAAAAGCAGCATCTGTGATAGGAGATCTAATTTCAATATACCTTGTAGCTTCTTTTGCAGCTTCCCTGATAAATTATAGTACTCAATAGTTTTCAGAGATTGATGTTGAAACATCTGTCCATACAGCCAGATGTTGATAACATAGCTAATTTTTATAACAGCAGTGATTTTCGTGAAAATTACATCACCTTAGATTAATAGTGTACATTTTTATAAATTTAGTTATTTCATAGGTTGTATCAAGAATGTCCTCCATGTTTAACTATGTAGATGTGTTTTCCACTGACAGTAGGAGCAATGCAGCATGCCCCTAGCTGAAGAGTGGTACATGGTGCAGCCATGCGAGTAATTGAATGAAAAGGAGACTGGAAATAAGAAAGAAAGGGTTCGGGGGAAGCATCAAGGGGATGGTACCAGCACCAAAAAGGGACAGGGCCAGCATCAAGGGCGAGTGGCAAGCAACAAATAGGTGTGGCTGGCATCAAGGGGGTGGGGTGGCTCATGTCAAGGGGGCAGAACGTGTGTGTGTGCTTGCTTTGGTAGGACCCATGTCGAAATGGGTGGATCTGGATAATGTGATATTTTTTTCCCCTCCCCCCCAAAAAATGCTCATATCCTTGCATGCCGATTAGGTGGAAAATTAATTGATGTCCGGATAGTAAAAATCAAATTTTTATAAAGTATGTGTGTTCTCCATTCACCATAAGTGAAAGCCCTGACACATGGTGAGCAAATGAGTAGAGAGACAGTGGAAATAAGAATTATTATATGTATGTGTAAAATTCATTTATAGATGAGTAACCACAAAGCTGGGGATGCTGCTCCCAAAACTGAGTTGGAGTAGCGATTACCCTCCCTTGAATTGCCCATGTATGTTCTCTTTCCAAATGTGTCAAAAGTGGCAAAAAATGTACCTCCCAGCGACATCTGCCCTAAGCCCCTAAAGGTCCCCTGAAAGTTTGGAGATGCTGCTCCCAAACTAAAGGAGTAGTGACCACTCTCCCTTGAATTGCCCATGTATGTATGGATTCTCCAAAATGACACATTATAATGTCTCAACTACACTCACCATATCATCCTCATACGTTCTATAATTTTCACATTACAAGGTGCCATAGTTCAAAAGTCATGTGACTCACAGATGTGCGAAATTGACTGAAAAGTGAACACAGTATATAATTTCACATGCTAAGTTAGGACGTTCATAAGTTTTATCAAGAGTGTCTTCCATGGTCTTAACGTTTTATTGAATCTTGCACAGCTAAATTTTATCATGACCATAGTAATGCGTGTAAACTGCTTGTGTTTTAAAATATACCATCTCCTTTGCATGAGTGCTTCCCAGGCATGCTCAGTTGCTGATAGCACCATCATAACATTGACAACAAAAAAAAAAGAAGTCAATAATATCAAATATAAAGTAATAATTCAACCAATGTTGACTCAAAGCAATATAGCTATAACCAAATGAATTACTCAAGGACTTCAAAGATGCAATGTACATACCAGAGACAAAATACAATTCACTATGTATTGCTCAGATAAGTTCATTTATTCATTTCCGAAATACTTCACTGAATGAAATGAGCCATAATGGACCAATTTTCATTTAGTATGTCTGGGATATATTTAGTACTGGCTACACCTTAATTTTCCAATCCAAAAATAGCAGTTTCAGAGAGAAAATAATAAAAAAACAACAAATTTTCTCGATGTATACCCCCATCCCTGATGAGACCAAAAAAATAATAATAACAATAAAAAAAAACCTTGTATAAAATAATCTTGGTCTATGCTGCAGTATAATTGTTATTATAATACTAAAGGCAACATTTTATTGGTAGCTCATTTTGCCTGTCCTAAATTGAAGTCGCTGAGAATTAACGCTTTCAGCCCCCACCCTCACCCAGTTCTCCCCACTTCAAATAAGTTATGTACACCCATGACGAGATACAATTGATTTTTTGATACAGAAATAGAGATGGAATGGAAACAACTGAGGATTCAATTTACCTGCGAATAATATTGTGTGTATCCATGCACGCTTGCATAAGAGAGTGTGTCTGTGTGTGTGTTGTATATTTTGTGTGCATATTTGGGTAGGGTGGATGGATGAATGGGTTGGTGGGGTACATCCGTGGGTGCGTGCATGTGTATGTATATATTCACTACATTATCTGTTTGTCTGTTTATCTGTCTGTCTGTGTGTCCGTGATTCACAGTTGAGCCGTTGATTTGGACCCACAAACCCATATGTATTTGGAATTAGTGTTGCCAGGGGAATGTTCTAAGTATGTCTTATGGACACACCCTTTCCTGTGTTTATGAAAAAATAGCTAAAAATGGTATTTTGGCTTGACAAACCCTTAGAGCTACAGACCTAAAACTTGGCATGCATACACAATCTCACTCTGGGAGTAACATGGGCTTGGTCTCACCTGGCCACACCTCTTTTTCTGGGAGCATCAGGCTTAAAACTGTTGCACATATGTATGCATGTTTGTATGTATCCACATGATCACGAAAGTATCATACCAAATAAAACCAACTCTTCTGAGTAACCTACACCATGGATGATTTAGTAATGGACTTAGAGTTATGTGGTCATAGATTACTATCATTGACATTTACACTTTCATTGACATTTTTTATTGCCACAACTCATTACCACAATTGATTACCACACACCATACACCACATGCAACCAAGTGATTTGTGCTCTTGCTACAGAATATTTATTTATTCACTTCAAAATAATCGATCATCCATGCCAATGAAGTTGATCATGAAGCGAATTTGATAATCCACTATCTAATATTGGTGATCCCAAATATGTGAAGTACATCTTCAATGGCTCATGAGCACCCTGTTTCTCTCAAGTTGCCTCCATTCCTGATCACTCAACCCAGCTGCTTGTTTGCACAGGCAGAAGCACAGTTTATCATCAGAGAAATTGCAATGATAACACCAAGTATTACTCCATCTTAGCTTCCCTGGATCAAGATTCTGCTGCCAGACTCCTGAACCTCTTGGACAACCCACATGGTGGAAGGCAAATATCAAACCATCAAAGTAAGACTCCTACATTCCTTTGGGTTATCTGAATTGGAGAGAGCCTAACAACTGCTACATATCCCTCGAGAAATCCACCCCTTGTGTACTACCAAAACATTCGAACTTATGGGTGGAATGTTAGGATTGCTAGGCCATCACCTACCTTGCCTACTGTTTAATAGTATTCCTGGACAAACTGCCTGAAGACATCAGGACCTAACTAGTTGCAGTCTGACATGAGAATTGCAGGGCCATGGCCAAACAAGCAGATCCACTCTGGTAAGTAAAAGAATTAGCCACTACTAACATATTGCAGGTAGTCCAAAAAACAAATTTTGTTGTTTTTGTTTGTTTTTTTTCAAGAAGAAAACTTCAACCTCTCAACTCAACCTCAAATTAATATACTATTTTATAACTGGAAATAGGGAAAGGAAACCAAAATATGCCATGACCTTTGTGAAAGGCCAGGAAAAGAGCAGAAGAGCCACCAGCTATGGCAGCAGTGGCTGGCCTAAAAGACTGCCTAGTTTTTATGCTGAATTAAGTGATAAAACGATGCTTTTGGTGGATATTGGAGCTGAGATCAGTGAGATACCAGTGACAGAGTTGGAAAAGAGAACAGTTAAATTTGGACCATTAGCAGCAAGAGCTTAAATTAGTGACAGGAAATATAACAAGAAAATCCAGAAAAAAAAGAAAAAAAGGAGACTGAAATCCATTAGCCTCAACCTTTGAGAAAAAGGACCTTCTACTAGAAAGGGAATGGAGGGGGAAAAAACATGTACATTCAAAAAAGAAAAGAAAAAAGGTTGGGAATCTGAACTTGAAGTATAAAAAGTTTTTGAAGGGTAATTTGAAGTGGAATAAAAGAAACTAAATTTTATAAAATTAAAGAGGGTTAAAAAAACAACATTATATAAAGAGAAGATAGACACTTTAAAGATATTAAAATGAAAGACCAAGAAATAGGCCATGGGGGATAATTTGAAATTAAAGAAATGTAATAAAATAGAATATAACAAATGAAGGAGAGAAATACTCAAAAGAAGATAAATTTCTTTGAAGATATGTGGCTTGTTCTCACACACCACAAGGGACTATAGCTGGCTGGCCTGATGTAAAGCAATAATACTTCAATTATGGACCTGTCCTGAGCCCTAGTATTTCACCCCTTTAATTTTATTATGCTTTACCTCATTTCTTTTAATTTTCTTCACCACATTTAATGGTTTTCTTTATTAATATGTTCAATTAAACTGTCCTCTTTTTAGTGGTTTCCTCATTCATTTTGTAAAAATTTAATTCATTTATTTAATTATAAATTATCTTTCTGGGGCTATTTTTTCCTTTTTATTTCCTGATACTAATTCAGTTTTGTCATGACTTTTTCCAACCTGAGAGGCTAATTTTACACCTGACCACCTTTACGTCCCCACCCCCACCTCTTCATGAAATAGCTTCTTTATGGAATGTTGTTGTTTTTTCCTTGTGGAATTTGGTGAGGGAATAAACCTAGGACTCTGGAAGCTTAACATACCAGTCAACCTCAAGATATCTGGGGATCTTCCAAACTTTTTATTTGCAGCTGAGTGTTGTGAACACCAGGTTAAAATATTCTAGATTAGTTAGAGGATTAGCTACAGTAGAAAAATGTTTGATGAATTTCCAATAATACCCACACACCCCTCCTGAATGATCTCACATCCTTCTTATTAATGGGCTTATCAAAGACTATGCCCAGGTGTTTCAAATAATCCTGGGGTTGGTATAGGGAGGTTCTAATTTGTATGATGCCAGTCCTATTACAATATTGTTTGATACTTTTTGATATGAAATTGGATCCATTATCAGTGAGTAATTCTCGTGGTACCCCAGTCCTTGTTGTATCGTCTAGTAAGCACTTTAAAACTCTTTCAGTTGTAAAGTTTCTCAAAGCAAAAGCCTCTGGCCATTTCGTGCTGTAGTCCATTAGGACTAATACATTTATTTCCATTCTTTGTTCTCTTTACTGGACCAAAGATATCCATTGCTACCCAGTCAAATGATTCTTTCATTATGGGTAATGGTTGCAAAGGGGCATTGGTCACTATGGGTAGGCCAACTTTTTGACAAATAGGACAAGAGGTACGAACTCCTTCATGTCCCTTGCCAACCCAGGCCAATCCATGCTCTCTCTGATTGCATGCAAAGTTCTCTCAACCGCAATATGTCCTGCTATGGGGGGGAGGTATGGTCTACCTTAAAAACGTTCTGCCTTGTTACATTAGGTATAATGATAACATCCTTTCCCCCTAATTGGTATGGCTTCCTCATTAATAACCCATTCTTCCAAAAGTACGGTTCACCTTTTCTTCCTGCTTTCTCTCTTATTTTACTTAGGGTGTGATCATACCTTTGGGCTCTGCCCAACTCCACTTTAGTAATGCCACTGGCCAGCTCCTCCATCAGCTGGTCCTCTCCACCATGCATCTCAAACTCACCAGCTGGAACTCCTCAGCTTTGTCTCCTCCAAACTCCTAAGCTCCAACCTCTTCAGTCTGATTGGCCATCCCAGACCCCTCAGTGCTTCCCTCCTCCACCTGGCTCCATACAAGCAACTCAGCTTGGCCCTCCACAGTCATGAGATCCTCAGTCCCCTCCGCCTGCACTCCATTGTTGACTGGGTCAAGTGCAGAGATGAGTGGCCCGTCCTGCTCCTGCCTCAGGCACTCCTCAAGGATGGCTTACTGGCATTGCTTGGCACAGGTCACCACCATTCCTGCCTCAGTCCCAGTGGAAGCAGGTGGTGTAGGTTCCTTCTGTACCTCCTCCAAACTCCTGCCAGGTTTCTTCTTCGGCTCAACTTTGAGCTCCTTTTTCAGGTAGTGTCTAAAATGTCTTATCCTATAAACTTGGACACTCCAATGGGAATCATCATCTTTTTCCCTCTATCTCCAGGTCGACCATGGCTGCTGGAAATTCCATCTGCTTGTTCGAAGATGTGTGGTATGCTATGTGCCACCCCAGGTAGTTATTCTTGTCGAAGCATCTAGGGTACATAAGTGTCTTACTAAAGTTGGTATCCAGGAGTGCTCGTATCTGCCCATTGATCCTGACTGTCATGCACCACTCAGGGAGTTTTCTGTTCCTCTGAATTAGTATCCCACACTTAGCTTCTTCCATCTTGACCCTGCAGTCCTTCTGGAAATGGCCACGCTTCCCACACCTGTAATTCACATCATATTCATTACTGCTACTCCTACACCATTCCTTATGAACTTTGGTGTACCTTCCTTGACCATAGCTCAGCTGTCCCTTGCTCTTTCCAGTCGGATTTCGCCTTCCTCCTTATTGGTCTGGTATGGCGGAGGAGTTGGTTCTCGCTCAGACTTCGAAGTGCTGATGTACCGGGTTACTGCTGCCTTCAACTTCATGTAGGTGTTCAATTTCAGCTGCCTCATCCATGTTTCCAGCCAGCGTGAAAGTTTTGTAGGGTGAGCTCTAGTAACACGGTATCCTCAGCAGATAGTCCACTAGATTGTAACCAATTTTTATATGCCTATCTTAGGTCTCGAAACCAGGTATCAGGATCTCCAGTGCTAAAGTAGAATCAAACACCTTCTTCAGGTAGGTATCCTTGGAAACATGGTAAGTTGTGGGAAGGGTCGCTTTGACCATAATGTAGTCGTTTTGCTCCATTGCAGACAAGGATGATATAGCCAATAGTCCTTGTCCTGACAGGGAATTTCAGAGGTAGACATGCTAGTAGTTTTTGGCCCAATTAGCGGCTTTGGATGTCACTTCGAAGACCTCTAAAGAGTTTCCAATGTCATCTGTTCCTTCCATGAATTTAGGTGGGGTCAACCTTGGGGGTGCTGTCCTTTGTGGTGTTGCTGCTCCTCCTGCTGCTGCCATCCCTTGTAGAGCTTCTATCCAATGTTGTTGGTTTTCTGAAAACTGCCATTCCTCTCAATGTCATTGGTCATCTCATTCTCCCTCATTCTGCCATCGCTCCTCGTCTTATTGTCATCTCTCCTCTTCCAGTTCAATTCTTCATTCCTCTCTTTGCACTCATGATTGTTCTGCTTGAAAAAACTTTATGAAGGCTTGAGTGTTTCCTGTACCAGGGATGGAGAACAGTCCTTGTAAGTCTGTGTCTCCAGGAGTAGAAAAACTCAGGCCTTGGCTTCTCATACACCTGTCTTCTCCAGGTTGAGTTATTTTTCTTTCAATTTAACTGTGGAATGTTCTTCATTCACATGCTGCCACCAATGTGAGTGCTTCCTGGCTCCTGTCTTCTGTTACTCAGGCAACCAGAGCAGCAACATGATCCCTGACACACAAGTTAGATCTCACTACCCAACTTCATATCAAGGCTACCACACCACCCCTCTATTAGTGGCTGGGTCCCAAAGTGAGTTCTTAGCAAAGGTAAATATCATTAACTGAATATGGTCTGTAACCACAACATCCGTTGGGGGTAAACTATTAACCATGTTCACACTTTGATCTTTTACTGCAGACCCTGTATTATTAATTATTTCCAGGCCTGTTGCAGCCATCTCTCTCTTTTCAGGCAGGGAAGTTAGAGTCACTGGGGTTGGTAGATAGTCTTCCACCAGTGGCTTTGATAGGTTTCACCTTACATATGGTCCTCAAAACTTCAGAATGGTGGAGGTCTTGTGGGGATTAAAGAGAATCAATCAAATCACACTTCCAAATTAGTACCCTGTTCCCCATATACATGACATTTCAGCACACCTGTCTGGGAAAACCATTTTTTTTTTAAAGATTGATTTGGTCAGGGGGTTACCATCAGATCCCTGTAGCCCAAGAAAACATAGCCAAAACAGCAATCATAACACCATTCGGGTTGTTCGACATCTTAAGAATGCCATTTGGCCTCAGGAATGCCGCTCAAGCATTCCAGAGGTAAGTGGGTGCCACTTGCAGAGACCTTCCATTGGTTCACATACATTGATAATTTACTAGTGGCTAGTGGGAGTGAAACTGAGCATTTGGAGATTCTGAGAATTCTGTTAGAAAGACTAGAACAGAATGAGTTGGTTGTTAACCCTGTCAAATGCCAGTTTGGTTGCACTGAGATAGATTTCTTAGGCCATCATATCACAAAACAGGGAACCATAAGTACCCCCCTAAGCCAAAAAGTACAAGCTGTCAGAGAGTTACCAAAACCCATAAACAGCAAAAGGTTGAAAGAATTTATAGGAATGATTAATTTTTATAACAGATTTTACCACATTCTGCCAATATTCTGTCTCACCTGTACCAAGCCATTGGTAAAAATGGTAAGTCTTTTATTAAACATTCTCATTTTTGGTTGAAATGGATTGTGCTTTTCATAGGGTCATGGAGATGCTAGCTAATGCCTTCATGTGAATCTTCCTGACCTGGTCATCACCCATAGCCCTTACCACTGATGCTTCTGATGTTGCCATTGGAATTGTTCTGCAACAAAATATTAAAGAAAATTGGCAAACCTTAGCTTTCCTGAGCAAGAAACTTGAAATTGCAGAACAGAAGTACAGCAAATATGACAGAGCTTTCAGCAATTTATTGGGCATTAAGCATTTCAAATACTTTTTATAAGGCAGGGAATTATACATTTTCACTGATCATAAGCCCCTTCACTTCAGCTTAACCAAATTATCAGAGCCAGGACCTGCTAGACAGGAGAGAATTAAGCTTCATTGCTGATTCACTTCAGATATCAGACATGTAGCAGGGTAAAAGAAATGCTGTGGCTGATGCTCTGTCTAAGCACAGTGTGAATACATTAAGGGCAGTATTGATTTTTTGTTAATACTATGGCTAGGGATAAAATTTCTGAAAATGTTGCTGCTGAAGTAGCTAATAGTAGCCTGCTGTTGGACTGGGTGCCATTGGTTGACTTCCATACCAAACTCTTGTGTGGCATCTCCCAGGGAACACCTAAACCAGTAGTACCAGATTCTTGGAGAAAAAGAATTTTTGACTTGCTTCATGGTTTATCCCACCTATCAATTAGGATACCAAAAAAAATTGTGTCTACCAAGTTAGTATAACCTCACATGAATAATCAAGTTGGAACATGGGCTAAAACTTGTATATCCTGCAAACCCAATTTAAAAACACTTTGACCTAGGTAGTTATACCCACAAACCCTATCTGTTTGGAAATAGTGTCACCAAGGGAACATACTAAGAATGTCTATATGGCCACACCACTTCCTGTGTTCATGTCAGGCCAAAAAAGCTTATATTGAAATGTTTACTCTAAGGGTGCAATTTTTCTTTTTTTTCTTTATATCAAAAGAGACGTACATGGTGCAACTTTTCTTTTTTTATTGATATTTTTGGGTATGATCTGGGTAGTTTTTGTTTATATTTTTTTCTATTTCAAGTGCCAAGTATTTCGCTATTTAAAAAAGCAATAACAACAATACAGTAACAATAAATGAGTTAAAAAATTAATTTTAATGAAGAAGAAAAAAAAAAAAGTTAAGGAAGTGACATACTTTTCATAATTGTGATAAAATATTTGGATAAAGTTACCAAAACATTAATTGGTGGGCCTAAGGAAGTATAACTTTACTTTGCCAGACCAATAAATATACTGCTTGTGCCTGCATAAGTTTGAGCAAAGTAGATGTGTCCACATGTTGAGGGTAAACAGCACTTTGTGCAAAATTATGTCAAATGATTTTATTCCTTTGGAAAGTATTATTTATTATATGATGACTTTTCTGGCTTTCAATTATAACTGAAGCATAATAGCTATTATTCTTGAGCATAATATTACAGTAATAGGCAATATTAAAAGCATAATACAGTGACATAAAAAGCATTGGATCATAGCACAATAGGTTAGGGGGGAAAGAGAGCACAGTGTGCCAAGCCCTGGTGCTCGCTGTTCTCAAGTTCAGATTACACTCTTTGGGCAAAAAACAAATTCAATAAATAACAAAGGAAGAGGAAATTGAACTTCTTAAACAGGTGTCACAGGAAATTCTTCCTGGTTGAAACATTCAGGGGAACCATCTTAAGAAAATATTGGTTTGGCTTCTGAACAAGAGTACAATGATATTGTGAAGTATAAGGCAGCACCTGCAGGGGAAACAATAGAGCTGATATTTTTGTAACTACAGCTTAACAAATTTTGATTAAAACTTTAGGCTGGAGAAATTCATGATTTGTCTAATCTATTTATACAATTGTTGAGAAGAAATTGATACAAACATCAAGCTTTGCATCAGGGACAAATATTTTAGATATGCACTGGAGAAAGGTTACTTTCTTAATCATGAATGATAGTGGGTTAGGCATGGAGAGATTAAGGAGAGTCTAAAAGATGGAAAAAATAAAATGATAATAATGATGTGCCATAATGGAACCTATGGCATGCATTTTGGTCATAACAAAATGAACAGCACTTAGAAGGGTCCACATACTGCAGTGGATATGATGGAAAAGGTGAAGTATCAGCCAAATTCTAAGTAAGGAAATATACTAAAGAAATTCTACTATGGAATTTTGCTGAATATTATCCCCTGCTGGAAGGAACAAACTGAGTGAACCACCTTCACTCCTTCACTGCATATATCCTCTCTATCAGAAATGACTTAATTCCTGAGGGATCTACTGAGGTTCTGGAACCTTGCATAATGATGTACAAGGCTGACTCAGTAGGAATCATCTAATCAAATGCTTCAGCAAAGATTTTTTCATTTCCCTGATAGAGAGGTTGAACTTTTCTGCACATGTTATATGCTTGAAATTTATGGTGACATGGTGGACTGTGAATGATGTAACAACTGGTTTCACTTATGTATAGGACTTAAAATTTCTCCAAGTGAAAGTACTCATTGGTTATGCAAATCTTGTTCTTAAAAATTGCTATATATGATTGATGTATTGCTATATTTCGAAGACAGAAAATATGTACTGTAAACTTACTTCGTATTGACGTTGTGAAAGTAAAGTTAACTGATTAAATTGTCAGTATAATTAAAGTTTTATTTTTGATATTCAGTCTTTCATGGGTTGTTATTCATCATTACAGCATAAACAAGTGTAAATTGATACCCTCAATATATATTTACAATATTAATCTCCTGCAGCTATCCATGTGATCATATAATTCGTACACAACACATGCACAGCTACATATAGCTATATGACCAAAATCTTCCCTTAACTAATTTGTATCAATGAGTGACCATCAATATTAGCTATCATTATAGCTAACTCACTCAAAATTACAGAAGTTACTTTCTTGGCAAGATATATCCACTTCTTTCTCTCTCTGTCTCTCCCTCTTTCTCTCTCTCTCTCTCCCGACCCCACACAACCTTCAGTGTTTTTTTAGCTCTTTTTTTTTGTTTTGTTTTTAGTTCGGTTTGGTCTTCTCCTGGCATTAAGGTAGGACCCAAAATAGCATTGAATGGACCACATATTGGTAGGACCAAATAAAGTTGTGATAATCCTCCTCCGCTTTTCATGATTTTATCCTTGGAAGTGGCTCGTGTCATGGGGCGGAACTGCTGACCTAGGATGGAACTGCCACCCAGGGTAGGAACTTATTTCCTTGGTTAACCAATCCAGTGTCACAGGAAATTTGGCTGATAGGAAATTTGAATAATAGGAAATTTGGAATCTAGAAAATTTGGATGCTGTGTCATAATTTCCTAAGAAACGAGGATGCCTCCTAGGAAATTTGGATGCTTAGCTCTTTTCTTGTGGAAGATGTTGCTCTTTCAGATTTCCAGTTTTGAGGAAGTCCACTATGGGACATTTGAAGAGCACACCCTGACTATTGAGGGGTAACCTGTAGGAGACCTGAAGTTAAAGCTGCTCATAGTCCCAAACTTACTGTGATTTAAGGTTTCAAGAGCACACAACTTGGCCAAGTAGCATATTAGCACTTAGCATTAATTGATATAGCTATATTATCACAGCTATGTTTCAGCTCTATTTTGTAAAGTCTCCTGACTGTGCATCAAGCATATTGAAGCATATAATTAATCTTTTGAAGACAGAGCAACAGTAATTTCCAGACTTATACTAGGAGGAAGAAAACCTCAGAGTATAAAAGTGTACATGCTGCTTGCAGCACTGAGAGAATCAGCAGAAGAAAATAAGCAGCAAGTGAAGAAATAGCAATATCCTTATTGGACTTTGTCAGAAATCCTTAGTCTCATATTGGGTTTGGACTCACATAATTTGAACCTGCAAAATTTTTATTTTGCAAGCATCATAAAATCACTTTATGCTCAATAACACTCTGTACCACACAACATAAAAGCTCTACTCACTTCAAATAGATTTCCTTCCTAACCATGAAAGTGTTTAACAGACTCCAACCAAATGACCCTTTTTTTAAATATATTTATATTTCATCATTTTTTAAAATTTTTATCATTGCTTCTTAGTATCATTAGTTTGCATGTACATTGTGAGGTACAATGGGGTGGACAAGATTTGAGTTGCTGAAGGTAAGCTAGGCCAATGCATTAACTGTATAAACATGTGATGATAAAATAATTAAATAGTTGGAAGTAAGGGAAAGAAAAGGAGATCATAAAAGTAATTAATCGGAAGGTAAGGATAGTAATATAATCAGAAAGTAGTGATATGTGGGGTGTGTGTGCAAGAAGCACAGTGGCACAGTAAATGATATGTGCATGGGGAAGAGGAAGCAAAAGTGGTAGGAAATAGTTCCACAAGATTTCTCTGACTTCACCTTTGATAACAGCTGATAATTTTTTAAAGTCAATTCTAATAATATTCCAACTAGCCACATTTCTACTCTGAAGAACAGAAAGCCATTTTTAGCAATATCTTTTCTTTTTCTTCCTCAGAATATCTTGGTTGCTTTTTTTTTTCTACAAACCTTAGGGTAATTCTCAACTTCTTAACAAGTTTAACAGCATGGTATACTGTTCCTCATCCATTTATTTTTTAGCGGCCAAATTTCCTTGGAGCGTCTTTATTTCCTTGGAAATCTGGGCGCTGGGCGTCCTAATTTCCTAGCGTCCAAATTTCCTGTGACACTAGGGAATAAATTCCCAAAGAAATTTTTCCATCCGAATGTTTTTCCTGGGGGTGGAACTAATTTCCTGTGATACCGGAAAGTTGCCATTCATATAAAGACTCCAGGTTGGAGCCTCACTACATTATATTTAGAGTGATACTCTCAAGCTGTTTAATCTTTGACTGGGGTGCAATTTGCACTCCTGACCAGAAATTGCGATCTACTTTGCTGGAGTGCGTTTTGTACTCCCTCCGATTGAAAGGGAGTCCAGAAATTGCATTTAACTTGACTGAAGTGCGTTTTGCACTCTCTGAATGAAAGGAAAACGGAATCATGGAAAACTACAAGTTCCTTTATAAGATAGGCAGTGGCAATTTCGCTACTGTTTTTCTGGCACTGCACAAAAAGACTGGACGAAAGGTTAGTTCTAAAGCTAAAACTAACAGGCTATAATCAACTGGGTGGGTAGCGATGGCATTGTAATTATTGTATTTCTCCACCTCATCCTAAAAATAAAACCAAACAATTATAATGGATGTACAGGTCGCTCTGAAACTGATTAAAAAGAGAGAAACTGCAAGTTCTAAAGATGCCAAAAGAATTGACAGAGAAATAGCACACATGAAACTCCTTCAAGGTCACCCAAACATCGTCACTATCTTAGATTGTGAGTATTAATAATGGTATGTTTTTATTAGTTTATGACATTACATTTTAAAATAATTTGTGCAGCCTTCCAAAATTCAAAATACTATGGGATAGCAATGGACTATGTCTCCAATGGTGAACTTTATGACCATGTGGAACTGAAACATGGGATGACTGAGACCAGTGCGCAAGAAATGTTTGCAAAGATTGTTCATGGGGTGCAGCATTGCCACAGTAATGGTATTGCGCACAGAGACCTCAAACTGGAGAACATCTTACTGGACCAACACCAGGAGCCTAAGGTGATTTAATCTTTTTGTAGTTGAGCACAAATTTGATAACATTTTTATACACAATGTAATTCAGAGTTGAAGCTTTCAAAAATGGGTAGCGTTAGTGTAATTATTAAGTTAGTTAAATCTGATATGCAAGATTCACTGTTATAAATGCACAATATATTTATAACTTCTTTAAATAGAACTTAAGCATCAATATCCATTTAATTTTTACTTTTTTTCCATTGCAACAGATAGCTGATTTTGGATTCTCAAAGAAAATCTCTTCTCAGCCCCATTTTGCCAGCAGTGTGGGAAGCCCTCTTTATGCTTCCCCTGAAATAATCTTTGGAAGGCCTTACCAAGGACCTGAGTGTGATGTGTGGAGTTTGGGTGTGATCCTCTACACCATGCTCACTGCCACAATGCCATTTGATGACAGCAACATCACAGAGTTCCTTGAAAGTATTGAAAACAGCAATTATCTGGAGCCACATGACACTTCTGATGGTGAGTAGTCAAATATTGTAAAACTGAAGTCTAACTTTTGAAAGGCAGTGGTGATTCCATGGCAGTGCAGTTAGCAAATTTGTGTGAACAGTAAAAAAATGAAAGATTTTTTTTTTTTTTTTTTTAATAAATAAAATGAATAGATAGATAAATTAAATGAATAAAGGTTGTTGTTGGCCAGGCACGCAAGTTGAAATAATGAGAAGGGATGCCAAAAATACCTTCACACTCACTTTAAAACAACCGCTAGCACTCACAATGATTGTATGCATTTGTCTTGCCACTTCCCTCTTCCTCCCCATTTCCCTCATGCTGCAGCTGTCAGAGATCTGATTAGGAGGATGCTGGATCCAAGCCAAGAAACTAGGTGTACCCTCAAGGAAATCCTATCCCATCCATGGATGACAGTATTACACAAGAAAGTTTCTCCTCTCTTACTATACAAAGAATGGAGGCAGACAATCACCTGTAATAATGCTAATTCCTACTGCAAAGAGCTACAGAGTACTGATGCTGAGATCATGATGAGATGGAGTATGGATGTTAAAAGTAACTCAAGTATCATCACCTCTGGATACGGCTCCTACATGAGGAGTCAATACTTGGAAAATGTATGCCCTATCAACCTGCCATACCTTGATCATCTTGATCATAATTTTTTACCCATTGACAAAATTTACTCTTTCATTCCTCGTAAGAACAATACTGGCAGAATGAGATCAGAGTTAAACATTGTTAGTAAGTCAAGCCAACATGGATGCAGTATTCTGGTCCAAGATTTCCTGAACAAAGAAGAATGTAGTGACGAGGAAGAAAACATATATGAAGCTAATGATGATGATAGTGTCATATTCGTGTAGACAGAAGAAACTCTCTTCTATGCCATTCTTATGTTGAAAGAGAAACTCACTTTGATGTTTTATCTTTCAAATCATAACTTGAATTCTTTTTTTAAATAACAGATACACACACATCATAGTAGGGACTGAAGCATATAATTTGGATTTTTTGTTGATGTGGAAAAAAATTATATTCTATGATGACAAGCTCAACAAATTTCTTTATGTATTTAGAACACTAGCAGACTATCATAGCTTATAACTGAGTAAAGGCACATTGGTATGTAACTTGCTAGAGTGAGCAGATATTGTACGTGTTTATACTTTAATAAAGTAAATGAAACAACAAGATTTCCTGACAAAAATATTTATCAATGAATGTGCCAGAGTTATTTTTTTGAGGGGAAAAGGATAGTGGTGGGGGGGGGGGGGGGGGGGGGGGGGGGGGGAGAGAAAAGATAGAAAGAAAAGGAAATGGAGGGAAAAGGAAAGGAAAAGAAGAAAGAAAGGAGGGAAATATGGTGAGGGTACAGAATAAAGGGAATAAAGGAAATAATAGAAATAAAATTATAAAAGAGAAAAAAGAAATAAAAAGAAATAAAAACTGGGAATGAAAATGTCTGACCAAGCATAAAACTTGGTGATCTTGGAACCATTAGCACTATTTTTGGCCTCCTGCCAGAATGCCCACAGGAAGGAGTATTGCCAGGTAGAATGACACCAAAATGTTAGTTGGCAGGCCACACTTCCTAAATATGATAAGAAGGGTCTAGTATTGTGACAACAAATTAGGTTTAACTGAAATGCAATTAACAGCATTTCCGCTGGTGGTCTATTTGCATAAATCAAAATATAAACAGTTTGGGTGAGTTGCCAACATGTTCTGCTTCTTATGAACACATTATTTTACCCAAAAAATATTACTGCAGGTAGTTCTATTTGTGACACACTTGCATATGGTTCCCATTGAATTATGGGGAAGGGAACCAAATTGGTAACCAAGACACCAGATCCTTTAAGGAAGGTGTGTCCCGCATGACTACCAAAATATTTGTGTGATTAACAGGGGTCTCCCCCCAAAGGTTTGAGCTAGTTGATCTACTGGTTTTCAAGTTTTAGCCCAGATGAACACACAAACTAGAATGATTATAAAGCCTCATTAGATAGAAATTTGTTTGTTTTTTTTTTATCCACATGTGTCTGTGCATGTGTATGTGCGTATGTGAGCAGGCGGGCAAGCATGTGCATGTGCATGAGCATGTGTGTACTGGCCAAAATGTGGTGTTGAGTACATAGGAAGTCATGTCAAGTTGGTTTAGGTGTTCGAGAGTACTTATAGCGCTGTTTTTGGTATTTTGTTTATGATTCAGACAGCCCACGATACAGTATTACATATATAACTATATATACATATATACATTCATTTTAATATAATTCACAATTTGTTTATTTGTCTGTGTGTCTGTCTGTCTGTGTATATGTGCTAACTCCAACTCCTCCCAAAACGCTGGAGGGATCTTCACGAAGTTTTGTTTAGGGCGAGTGGCCATGGGTGTATTTTAGTCAATGGGTGTGGTTTGGTGACATGGAACACTAAATATCATTGAAACTTGGCATGTTTACTAATTGTATTGTTTGTTGATTATTAAGTTAGTGTCAATAACCCTATATGTTACATAAAGTGTAGCATAAAACAAACTAAATATGTTTGTCATTGCAAATGGCCAACTTAAAAGCTGCCCATAAGGCACATTTTCTGCTAGTATCTATACTATAAAGTGGGAATACTGTGTCTGTTGTAAGTGTATCCTCAATTCACACTTAAATGGTTGAAGTTAGACCTACGAATCCTATATATTTATAATCAGTTTCAAATTGAAAATGTTTTAGTATGTATGTGTATATGGCTGCACCTCTTCTGTATTAAAAAACAACAACAAACAGCAACCAGAGATGGTACTTTTGCCAGAAAAAGAATGGAGCTACACGATTCAAACTTGGCATGCACATACAATTGGACTATGTAAATAGCATGGGGTGGGTCCCACCTGACCACACCTCTTCCTCTGTTAAACAAATCCTTGGAACTACAGCAACAAAAAAAAATTGGTATGCATACACAATTATATCCTGGGATTAACATGGGCTGGATCTCAGCTGGCTACACCGTATTCTCCAGGTATTTCAGGCTGAAAACAGTTTGTATATATGTATGCATGTTTGTGTGTATCCACTTTATTACCAAATAAAATTCACTCTTCAGGGTAGATACATCCTACAGCAAGGATGATTTTTAGCATGAACAAATTTTAAAAAATTTGGATCTCAAAATCCAAAACTTGATGAAATGGGATTCTGTGCATAGCACTAGTACTTAATGTGATATAACATTGGCAAATTACAGTCAATCAAATTTAATACTTTTGATTTAATGACATGTTCACTTATATTTTTGAAAGTCTGCGACATATTTCTCCAAAGCAATTACTCTTGTGGGCCGAAAAACCACCGGTAGGACGGATTTTTTTTTCTGTACATATAAAATACATGTAGATGTGGTTGCTGCTTAAAGTTCTCTAAAAAAATTATCAACTATGGCAAACAGCATCTGTGAATGGAGCTCTCATTTCAATATACCTTCTAGCTTGCTTTGCAGCTTCCCTGATGGATAATAGTGCTTGATAGTTTTCAGAGATTGACATTAAAGCATCTGTCCATACATCCAGATGTTGATCAAGCTAATTTTTTTTTTATAAATGCAATGATTTTCTTGAAATGACTTCACCTTAGACTAATAGTGCACATTTTTATGTTATTTCGTAGGTTGTATCAAGAATGCCCTCCATGTTTAATTAATAGATGTGCTGTCCACCAACATTAAGAGAAATGCAGCATGACCTCAGCTGAAGAATAGTACATGGCGTAGTCATGTGAGTAATTAGATAAAAAGGATACTGGACATAAGAAAGAAAGGGTTTGGGGGAGTCATCAAGGGGGTGGGACCAGTACCAAAAAGGGGACAGGGCCAGCTTCAAGGGGAAGTGGAAAGCATCAAATAGGTGTAGCTGGCATCAAGGGGGGTGGCTCATGTCAAGGGGACAGAGCGTGTGTGTGTGCTGGCTTTGGTAGGACCCATGTCAAAATAAGTGGATCTGGATAATGTGATATTTCTTTCCCCTCCCCCCCAAAAAATGCTCATATCCTTGCATGCCGATTAGGTGGAAAATTAATTGATGTCCGGATGGTAAAAATCAAATTTTAATGAAGTAGAAGTGTGTTTTCCATTCACCATAAGCGAAAGCCCTGACACATGGTGAGCAAATGAGTAGAGAGACAGTGGAAATAAGAATTTTTATGTGTGTAAAATTCTTTTATGGATGAGTAACCACAAAGCTGGGGATGCTGCTCCCAAAACTGAGTTGGAATAGCGATTACCCTCACTTGAATTGCCCATGTATGTTCTCTTTCCAAATGTGTCAAAAATGGCAAAAAATGTACCTCCCAGTGACACTTGCCCTAAACCCCTAAAGGTCCCCTGAAAGTTTGGAGATGCTGCTCCCAAACTAAAGGAGTAGTGACCACTCTCCCTTGAATTGCCCAAGTATGTATGGTTTCTCCAAATGTACCAAATTGACACATTATAATGTCTCAACTACACTCACCATGTCATCCACCATGTCACAGATGTGCAAAATTGACTGAAAAGTGAACACAGTATACAATTTCACATGCTAAGTTAGGATGTTCATGAGTTTTAGCAAGAGTGTCTTCCATGGTCTTAATGTTTTTATTGAATCCTTTGAAGCTAAATTTTTTGCATGATCATAGTATTGTGTGTAAATGTGCTTGTGTTTTAAAATATATTATCTCGTTTGCATGAGTGCTTCCCAAGCATTCTCAGTTGCTGCTAGCACCATCATAGCATTGACAACAAAAAATTAATCACTAATATCAAATATAAAGTAATGCTTCAACCATTGTTGACTCAAAGCAATATAGCTATGACCAAATAAATTACTCAAGGACTTCAAAGATGCAATATACATACCAGAGACAAAATACAATTCACTTTGTATTGCTCAGATAAGTTCATTTATTTACTTTCAAAATACTTATTGAGTTAACTTACACAGAATGAATTGAGCCATAATGGACAAATTTTCATTTTGTACGTCTAGGATATATTTAGTACTGGCTACACTTTAATTTTCCAATCCAAAAATAGCAATCTCAAAGAAAATAATAAAAAATGTAAAATTTTCTTGATGTATACACCCACCCTGATGAGACAAAAAAAAAAAAAAAAAAAAAAAAAAATCTTTAATAAAATATTCCTGGTCCATGCAGTATAGTTATTATTATAATATTAAAGGCAACTTTTTATTAGTAGCTCATTTTGCCTTTCCTAAATTGAGGACACTTAGAATTAACACTTTCAGTCCCACCCCCACCCACTTATCCCCACCCACTTATCCCCACTTCAAATGTTATGTACACCCCTGACGAAATACAATGGAATTTGTAATACAGTAATAGAGATGGAATGGAGACAACTGAGGTTACAATTTCCCTGCGAGTAATTTTGTGTGTGCATGTGTGCTTGCATGAGTGTGTGTGCACAGCTGTGTGTGTGCACAGCTGTGTGTGTGTCATATATTTTGTGTGCATGCTTAAATAGGGTGAATGAATGAGTGAGTTGGTGGGGTACATGGGTGGGTGTGTGCATGTGTATATATATCCATTACATTATCTGTTTGTCTATCTATCTGTCTGTCCATGATTCACACTTGAGCCATCGATTTGGACCCACAAACCCATATGTATTTGGAATCAGTGTCGCCAGGGGAATGTTCTAGTACGTCTTATGGCCACACCCATTCCTGTTTTTTTAAAAAAAGCTAAAAATGGTATTTTGGCCAGACAAACCCTTAGAGCTACAGACCTAAAACTTGGCATGCATACACAACTTCACTCTGGGAGTAACATGGGCTGGGTTTCACCTGGCCACACCTCTTTCTCTGGGAGCGTAAGGCTAAAAACTGTTGCACATATGTATGCATGTTTGTATGAATCTACTTTATCATGAAAGCATCATACCAAATAAAACCTACTCTTCAGAGGACCTACACCACAGATGATTTAGTAATGGACTTGGAGATACTTGGTCATAGATTACTATCATTGACATTTACACTTTCATTGACATTTTTTATTGCCACGTCTCATTACCACAATTGATTACCACACACCATACACCACATGCAACCAAGTGATTTGTGCTCTTGCTACAGAATATTTATTTATTCACTTCAAAATAATCGATTATCCATGCCAATGAAGTTGATCATGAAGCGAATTTGATAATCCACTATCTAATATTGGTGATCCCAAATATGTGAATACATCTTCAATGGCTCATGAACACCCTATTTCCCTCAAGTTGCCTCCGTTCCTCATCACTCAACCCAGCCGCTTGTTTGCACAGGCAAAAGCACAGTTTATCATCAGAGGAATTGCAATGATAACACAAAGTATTACTCCATCTTAGCCTCCTTGGATCAAGATTCTGCTGCTGGACTCCTGAACCTCTTGGACAACCCACATGGTGGAAGGCAAATATCAAACCATCAAAGTAAGACTCCTACATTCCTTTGGGTTATCTGAATTGGAGAGAGCCTATCAACTGCTACATATCCCTCGAGAAATCCACCCCTTGTGTACTATCAAAACATTCGAGCTTATGGGTGGGATGTCAGGATTGCTAGGCCATCACCTACCTTGCCTACTGTTTAACAGTATTCCTGGACAAACTACCTGAAGACATCAGGACCCAACTAGTTGCAGTCTGACATGAGAATTGCAGGCCAAACAAGCAGACCCACTCTGGTAAGTAAAAAAATTAGCCACTACTAACATATTGCAGGTAGTCCAAAAAACAAATTTTGTTGTTTTTGTTGTTGTTTTTTCAAGAAGAAAACTTCAACCTCTCAACTCAACCCCAAATCAATATACTGTTTTATAACTGGAAATGGGGAAAGGAAACCAAAATATGCCATGACCTAGTGAAAGGCCAGTAAAAGAGCAGAAGAGCCACCAGCTATGGCAGCAGTGGCTGGCCTAAAAGACTGCCCAGTTTTCATACTGGATTAAATGATAAACGGATGCTTTTGGTTGATACTGGAGCAGAGATCAGTGAGGTACCATTGACAGGGTTGGAATTGAGAACAGTGAAATCTGGACCATTAGCAGCAAGATCAAATAGTTAGGAACCAGGAAACTCACCCTTCACTTCAATTCCAACGTTTACCACCGAGAATTTGTTGTGGCTCAGGTGAGTAATCCACTGTTAGGAGCTGACTTTTTAGTGCTTTTTACACCTCACCTCTTGAACATACTTCCATGTTTACTCCACATTTGGGTACAATTGTTCACCCAGTCAATTAATTCAAGGTGTAAATACCCAATATCCATCATTCACAACCACTCAATTCCACCAGCATTTTTGCAAACATGGACTATAGCACTTTATTACCACTCATGGTCCTCATGTGTTTGTAAGGGGAGCTGGTTCCCCCTAATAGGCTAAGATATATTTTTACATGATTAGTCTGTGCATTTTTACACCCTCCTCCACCCCTTGGGTTTCACCTTTACATATGGTCCTCAAAACTTCAGAGGGGTGGAGGTCTTGTGGAGATTACAGGAGGCTCAGTCAAGTCACACTCCTAGATAAGTACCCTGTTCCCCATATACATGACATTTCAGCACACCTGTTAGGGAAAACAATTTTTTTAAAGATTGATCTGGTCAGGGGATTACTATTAGATCCCTTTGGCCCAAGAAAACATAGCCAAAACAGCAATCATAACACCTTTCGGGTTGTTTGATTTCTTAAGAATGCCATTTGGCCTCAGGAATGCCGCTAAAACATTCCAGATGTAAATGGGTGCCACTTGCAGATACCTTCCTCTGCTCACATACATTGATGATTTACTAGTGGCTAGTGAGAGTGGAACAGAGCATTTGGAGGAGATTCTGAGAATTCATTTAGAAAAACAAGAACAGAATTGGTTGTTTGCTAACCATCGATTGCTCAGGCTGTCACAGAGAGTTACCAAAACCCATAAACAGCAAAAGGTTGAAAGAATTTGTTGGAATGATTAACTTTTAATATAGATTTTACCACATTCCACCAAAATTTTGTCTATCTGTACCAAGCCATAGGTTAAAATGGTAAATCTTTATTTTAAAATCTCATATTCTGTTGAAATGGATTTTGATTTTGATAGGGTCAAGTAGATGCTAACTAATGCCGCCATGAGAAATATCCTGACCCATTGTCACCCATAGCCCTAACCACTGATGCTTCTGATGTTGCCATTGGAATTGTTATGGAACAAAAGATTAAAGGGAATTGGCAACCCTTAGCTTTATTGAGAAAGAAGCTTAAAACTACAGAACAGAAGTACAGCACAAATTACAGAGAGCTTTCAGCAATTTATTTGGTCATTAAGCATTTCAAGTACCTTTTATAAGACTGGGAATTATGCATTTTTACTGATCATAAGCCTCTCACCTTCAGCTTAACCAAATTATCTGAGCCAGAACCTGCTAGACAGGAGGGAATTAAGCTTCATTGCTGATCCCCTTCAGATATCAGACATGTAGCAGGGGAAAAGAACTGTTGTGGCTTTTGCTCTGTTTAGGCTCAGTGTGAATATATTGAGAACAGATATTGATTTTTTGTAAATACTATGGCTAGGGATCGAATTTCTGAAAATATTGCTGCTGAAGTAGCTAACAGTAGCCTGCTGTTGGACTAGGTGCCATTGGTTAAATTCCATACCAAACTCTTGTGTGGCATCTCCCAAGGAACACCTAAACCAGTAGTATCAGATTCTTGGAGAAAAAGAATTTTTGACTTACTTCATGGTTTATCCCACCCATCAATTAGGATTCCAAAAAATTGTGTCTACCAAGTTGGTATAACCTCACATGAATAATCAAGTTGGAACATGGGCTAAAACTTGTTTACCCTACAAACCCAGCCACATTACCTCAGACAGAGGATCCCAATTAACATCAATAATGTGGTTAAACATTACTAAAAGTTCAGGGTACATCTTCCACAATACCATTACCTATCACTTTCAGGCAAATGGTATGGTGGAGGGGTGCCACACAATGGACTTAAACCTTATCCTGCAGTGGCTCCATCCACCTCACCACCACCAAGTGGGCTACATACATGCTCCATATATCACAAAATATCGCAGAATTGGTAAACCTATCTATTGAAGTTCTGGGGGAGTAATGCAGTAGACTAGAGTAACATGGTCATCGATTGCTATCATTAACATTTCCACTTCCATTAACATTACTTACTGTCAGCATATACCCAGCGTTGCTCCTCGGAATATAATCACACACCCACAGGAAGGGTATGGTCTAGTGTTGACAAAAAATATTATATTTAGCATTCAAACCATGTATTACAAATTATATTGGAACATTTTGCAGTTTTTCATTCTGATCACAGCTTCAATATTTGCCTTATGCTCCACTTTATCTGCATTTGAAATTGGAAGGCAAAACATTTTCCGCATACTCACAGTGAAGAAATAGAATTGAAAGATCCACATTGGATCCTTATAAGGATGCACATCCAGCCAGAAATGCTCTGTACTTCTGGTGTCCCAGCCCAGCTGCTTGATCATGTGGCAGTTGGACTCTAGTTTTCCTTGGGATGAACATCTTATGGAAAGTTTATTATAAAATGTATTTGATAATCCAGTTTAATTTTTAAATGAATCAGATTTTCAAAAAATTTGGATCCCAGGATAAAAACCCTCAGCAGAAGGGATTCCATGCATAGCATGGGTACTTATTCTGGTATATATAAAGTTGTAATCTCTGGCATCTGTATGTTTTCCCACAGCATCTCTATTTTGCAAATGCGACTGACAAACCCATATATACATATTTGGCAGGGGTGGCTCAAACATAAAAATATTGGGGGGGGGGGGGGGGGGGGGGGTGGTGGGGGCTAAGTTTACCTAATATAATTGGGCAAGGGGGTGATAAGATTTACTCCCTACATATTTAAGTTTCAGGTGTGGACTGGGGGGGGGAGGGCAGGATGTAAGCACTACTAAGAGTATTAGCGGGGAAATTCAAAATCATGAGAATTTGATTAATCAAATGTGATGAACAAAAATATAGCTATTTAAATGCACCAAATGCTTCCTGCATTCATCTGACACAGCACAAAATTGTTTGGCAACTTCTATAAGATCACAGTTATCTATTAACTGCTTGTGTATATAGTAGACAATTATTAAGCCTTTGCTCTGTCATGGATGACCTCAAGTATGTAAGAACGTGTTTTAATGCTGAAAAGGCTCTTTCAGAAGTTGCTGAGGAAATAGGAGCTGTTAAGTACAGTCTAAGCAATTTGTGAACTTCTGAGAGCAGAATCTTGTAAATTGGTTCACTGTTCATAGCTTCACATATTGTACGCATACTCGTAACTTTCTTCACCATTGGTGATGCTTGCTTGATAACATCAGCAAAAAGTGATAAATACTTCTGGAGATGATCAAAACTGAAATCATCCTGATAGCAAGAACTTTTCATTTCATCCAATTGTTCTTGAAAAGACAGCCCATTGCTAAAATTTAACAGGAGAGATTCTAAGGCAAGTGATAGTAGTAGCAGACCAGTTTGACCAAATCTGTTCTCCAATTCCTGATGAAGCAAATTACATGCCTGGTAATACTGATGACGAAATACCCCCTTGGTGTAGAATATCGGTGAGGGAAACTTCCATCTTCATTTCTTACAGGTGCTCTTCTATAACGTGGTAGATGTGGTGGATCATTTTTTAGATCCTGACCAGTTTTTATCACCTTATCATAGAAGCAATTGAATGTTTCCTTTTTTTCTTTGTCTGTCATAAAAAGCTCTACAAAGATTAACTGCTGACAAGCCTTCTTGTAGTGAGGTATCTTTAGCTTGTAAACTCTTAGAGAGTGATTCTGAAGCACCAAAAAGATGTTCAAGGATGAGATCAAATAATGTATTAAAGTTTTCTAATGCAGAAAAAAATCCCATGTGCCTTTAGCTTTTATACATCATGAGTGGTGCAAAGAATCTCTTCCATTAACTCCAAAAGGATAAGATAGTCCTTCAGAAATGCTGTAATTGCTTCAATTCTAGCTGGCCAGCGTGTAGTGCAAAGGGCTTTGACAGCAACACCAGTGCAATCTGTCAAGAAATAGATGGGATCTTTTGGATGAAAATTTGATGAGTTTGGCAATTTCTTTCACTATGTCAAGGGCATCACGCAGGAAATCAAGCTTTCTTCCAGCATCCTGCAAGCATAGATTAAGACAATGGGCATAACAGTGGACTACAATGGCTGCTGGGTTTTCTTTCTGTATCCTAGTACCCACACCTTTCCATTTCCCCTGCATATTTGCTGTTCCATCAAAGGCCTGCCTCCTACAAAGTGAAAATGGAAGACTGCACCAACTCAGAATATCTTCAATAACTGTGAAGATGGTATCTGCAGTTGTGTTTGGAAGTGAGAATAACCCAACTGCATCTTCACTCACTTCATAATTATCATCTACCCACCGAAGAGATAAATTAAACTGTTCCCTGTTAGCAGCATCCATTGCTTCATCACCAATAATTGCATACCAAGATGGGGAACATTCCTTTATTTTTTCGAGCAGGGTGCGGAGAATACTCAAGCTCATGATTTTGATTTGTTCATTTACAGGATCATGTGACATATACTTAATCTCTTGCAACCAGCATTTCAAATCAGCATCATCATAGCCTCTCAGTAGCTGGTGAAGATTCCCTTCTGTTTCAGTGTGGCCTCGTATAGCCATTCCTTGATGAAGAAGATATCTCAGAGCACTCAATTGATTAATAAAAGCATTTCATCCTCTTTGTTGTAGCCTTTTGTGTTGAGTACTAAACTGCTCATTTATAGGTGGTGTGTTCTTAATCATGGTCCATTTCATTGCAGCTTCCTGGTAGGTGTTACAATTCTCATGATGGTTAACTTTTTCAAGAGCTTTCTTCCAATTATTATAGCCTGATGTAGTAAAAGTAGCTTCTCCCATCTTGTTAAAGAGCATACTTTGGCCTTCTACAGCTTTACAACAAAAGCAGAATGCTTTCTTTTTAGATGTACATAAGATCAACCAAGGATAAGAGTTATACCAACTAGCCATAAAATTTCGACCATGGTTTTAGAGACCTAGAAGTATTTTCTTATTTTTAGGCTGAAATGGTTGATGTTTGTCTATACAACATATGGAATGGCATTCATTAAAACTACTCAAGTACTAATTGCCTGGTTTGATATACAACATGGAATTTCATCTTCTCTGAAAGTGAGATCACCAATCTCAGGTTGAATATCCTCTTGTTTTTTATTGACCTCCTCAGCTACAGGATCAATTTCAGGCTGTCCTTGATCTTCAGGGATTATCTCTAGTTGAACTCCAGCACTCTGTCTCTTTCCTGATGACCAAAAGCAAGCTTGCCCGTCTCATTCTCTTTGCCATTTTGTAAAAATAAACTTCCAGCTGGTTCTGACTTCAGAGCCAGCTGGCAGAATGCAAGATTATTCATTGAGGAATATTGATCACTTGTGGTGGTGGTGTTTTAAGTGTATTTCCACATTCCAATGAGCAAGGGAGGAGAGAGAAGTGACAGAAAAGAGAAAAAGAAGAGATAGAGGCTTGAGTTACAGCAACTTCATTGAAAAGTTAACATCATTGTTCAAAAAAAAAATTTGGGGGGGGGGGGGGGGCTAGCCCCTCTAGCCCCCACTGGTAGCCACCCCTGTTTTGAATAAGTGTTGCCAGGGAAGTGTCTTGAGTTCCTCTATATGGCCACTCCCCTTCCTATGTTTTTGTTAGGAGAAAAATAGCCAAAAATAGTACTTTGACTAGACAAACCCTTGAATCTAAGGCTAAACTTGTCATGCACACACAACTTGACTCTGTGAGTAACATGGGCAGGATTCAATCTGGTTAAACCTCTTCCTCTTGGTGTGTAAATTTGAAAATATAAAAAATGTTACTTTTGGAAAAATATTTGGACCTGAGGACCTAATCTTAGCATACACACAGCATGACTCTGGGAATTACATGGGCTTGATTCCACCTGGCCAAACTTTTTCTCTGGGAGTGTCAAGCTAAATATGCTTTGTGAGTACGTATGTATATGTGTATCCACTTATTACCAAACCACACTGTCAAATAGAACTCGATCTTCAGAGTGGTTAATACTATATCAAGGATAAATTATAGCCTCAAAACATTCAGGTCACCTAGTCACACCTCTACTGTAGGTGTGTGAGGCTAAAAATGCTTAAAATGGAAATAGTATAAACACTTGAACCAAGAGTACTGAACTTGGCTTACTCACACATGAGCCTGCGAGTGACATGTGCTGGTTCCACCTGGCCACACTTCTTCTTCTGGGTGTGTGAAGATAAAAATAATTTGTATATATGAATGCATGCTGGTATGCATCCAGATTATCACTAAAGCATCCTACCTAATCAAGCCTACTCCTCTTAATAGACACATTCTACATAGAGGTAGTTCTAAGCCTAAACATAGGGTCACCTGGCCACACCACTTCTAGTGGGAGTGTAAGGCTAAAAATGAAAAAAAAAAAAACAACCAAAAAAACCCTTAAACTTAGATAACAAAAACATGGCATGCACACACATCATCACTCTGGTTAGAGCTGTGTGTGGTGGCTGAGTAGTTATGCTCTTGGACTAACAACCCATGGGTTGTTAATTCAAACCCAGCACTCACAGGAAAATTTTTCTGTCCTTCAACATCTTCCCATACCATTCCATCCAGCTCATGTTGACTACCTCCTTGTGCTGAGAATTGGAAAACTGACATATAGCCAGGCTAAAGTCAACAAATTGAGAAGAAATTCTCATATGAAAGAAGGAGATCACTCTGGTGGCTGGATCTCACCGGGTAGCACCACTTTCTCTGAGCATGTAAGGCTAAAAAACTTTTTTTCAACCCCCTTAGCCATGGGCTGGGTATTTTTTTCCTTTGTATGCTCTTTGCCATCTCTGCGTCACACCTGCAGTTCGGTGGAGGCAAGCCATACCCTCATATCATCATCCAAAGTAGTGATGCCATGCTCACCATCAGATGTTCGATGTTGTGGACATGACTCAATGATGTGGTGCATTGTCTGTTCTGGGTGACCACAGTCATATGTGGCAGAGTTTTGCAGTCCCCATCTTTTCATGGTCGCAGCGAAGTGGCCTGTGCCAGTTCTGACATGGTTCAACACTGTCCGTTGTCTGCATGGAAGGTCATCGCCCAGCAGCTAGCCTGGTTCCTCCACTAACCACTGCTTCTTGGAGTGGTCTGCTGCATGCCACTCTTCTATCCAAAGTGTTTAAGACACTTTTTTAAAAACATAAGCTGATGTTTAGCATAAGAGCTGGTGGGCGTGCTCTGCAAAGGGGCATCATAACTTCAGATGAGCACATTGTGGAGTCTCTGTGGTAGTATAGTGGAGGAGGTGGTCATCATCATTGATGATCTTATTGAATGTACTAGGATGGCTACTTCTAGCCATAGAGTTAGTGGGGCAATACTAGCCAGGTTCAGTAGCTGGAAGACCTGTGTGGCATGCAAGCAGCTGGAGACAGTGCGGAGGGTGATGTTGAGTGTTGCACCCAGTTTATAAGTGTGTGAGCTCCTATAGCAGGCTGGGGTGCAGTACTCGGCAGAGGAGAAGACCAGTGCTTGGGTAGAGATGTGCAGTCTCTTGGTTTAGATACCTCAAGTTGTACTGGCTAGGTGATGTATAGGTGTGACTTGGGCTGATATCTTTGCTGACAGGTTCTCCAGGTGTTGGCAGAACACCTGGACCTTGACACCTAGGTATGTCAGTGCAGCCTGGAACTGGAGTCTGCTGTTGTTGACCATGATGTTGAGTTTGTGGCTTGCCTATTTGTTGGTGAGGGGAAATGGGGAGGACAAGAATTCGGCAACAGAGAGAGTCAGGCACCATTTTTTAGATATGTGAACAGGATTCTTATCTACAGTGAGTGTAGACTTGATCAACTCTTAGCTTTTGTCAGAGAGCAGGATGGCAAGGTCATTGACAAAGCCATACTTCTTTGACAGTGTGCCCAGTATGTCTTGGATATAAATACCGAAGAGCATCATGGATAGTATGAAACTCTGAGGGACACAGTTGTTGAGTCTTGTCAGCCAGCTGCATTGGCCATCAAGCTGTGGTTGTACAGCATCTCCATGATGAAGCCCACCATATGTCAGTTTGGTAATGTATGTAGAAGCTTGAGATGGAGTCTGCGTAGTCAGACAGTATTGTAGGCTGCAGTGAGGTCGAGGAGCACAACACAAGCTTTCTTACCATTGCTGAAGGTGTTTTTGATGTTCTTAGTGAGGAGGGTTACCTGCTCTACTGTCGACTTCTATGCCATATATACAAGCCTGCTGCTCATTCGGAAGTTTTGGGTCAATCACTGGGTTGAGGCATGCGTGGAGGAGGCATTCTATGATCATGTATGGCAAAGAGAGAGTGCTATGGGCAGTATTCCTTCGGGTCATACTTCAGCTTGTTAGGCTTCAAGGGAGTGATAATTTTGGCACATCGCCATATTTTTAAGAGCTTGGACATGTGAATGTGTACAGAGCTGAAAGATTGTAGTCACTTGGTGGTTTTGCTGCTCTGGTGCAGGATGAACTCGGAGTCGATATTGTCAATCCTAGGTGTTTTGTTTTGCTCCAGATATTTGATGGCCGACACTATATCATCGTGCATGAACTCTCCCGAGAGGTTGAGGTCAGCACTGGGGGCTTTGTGTAAGTTGTTCAGATCACCAGTGGTCTTTCTGGTGAACGATTTGTCTGCATTGGGGAACCTGCAATTGCTAATCAGCTGTGCTGCGATGGCATCTGCAGTTATGGGGCACTGTGTTGGTTTCGATGCTTGACCATATAGCTTATTGATCATCTGTCATGCTCATTGATTGGAGTGTGGGAAGTTGATTGACTTAACCGTCTCTGCCCCCTATCATTTCATTTGTAGTTGAATCTGGTTAATAGTTTGGTGGCAGAAGCAGTGGCCCACTCAGTGTCATTTTTAGCATCACTGTGGATATAGAAAAGTTTCTCACACTTATTGTCCCAGCAGGGACACAGTTCTTTTTAACTTCCCATGGGATGTTTTTCTTTGCGGCATCCAGCATCATATTACAGTATGCTTTGTACATACACCTCATTGATGTTCGCGAGGGTGGGCTCTGGTAGGGTCACAATTGTGGAGTTGATGTCCCTTGTGAAGCCTGATCAGTTAGTCTTATGGAAGTTCCACCTCCTCACTGCTTTTCCCTCTGTTGGCTGGACAGGTGATGGTGTAGTGATCAGTGATGGCCGGTGTTGGGATAGGTGAAATCTGTCAAGGATGTGCTTCACTAGTAATAGATCTTTCCCGTTGACTTGGTCGGGTTTGTTTTGGTGTTCTAGTGCCAGATATGAATGAGTGCGGCTCCTTTGGGTCATAGAGGAGCACTAGTTGGCTGAGGAGAACCATTCTGCCAGGAATTCACTGTCTTGGTTGGAGTTCTTATACCCTCAGTCAGTGTGAGAGCTGTTGAAGTCACTGGCATACACAGCTGGGGCTGGGGCATCTAGCAGAGAGCCTAGATCTAGCCAGATGGTCGAGGCTTATAGATATTCACAACAGTGGTCTCTTGCACTTTGGTGGCGATCCACTCAATGCTAGTATCTTTGCATTGACCAGCAGGTGACCAAAACACATCTTTATGGATGAAGTTGCCAGGCAGTGGTGTTTGTTCTTGGTGTGGCCAGCTAGATTGAACCCAGGAAGCTTTAGGATGACATTATTCTTGTGTGTTTCTTGGAGTAGAATGACTGTTGCCTTGTTCTTGTTGGCAATATGTTTGAGGACATTGAGCTTGGCGATGGTGAGCCCTTCAATGTTGAGTTGCGAGATTGCGAGACTTTCGATGGAAGAATCTGCCAATCCTGAGATGCTAGATGTCTCGGATATTGAAGTCAAAACCGAGGTGAAGACATTAGTTTCACTATGAGCAGTTAATTGTATAGGAGGCCGTGAAGAGGTTGTCTTCTTCTCCCCCACTTCTTGGCCACACCACTTTCTTATCAAACCACCATACCAAATGAAACTTGCTCTTCTGGGTAATGAGATCCTACATCAAAAATGTTTTTTTGCCAACAATTTTGACTTACTTCACTGCACTTTTTCCTATGGGCATGTCAGACCAAAACTGCCAAAATGATGCATCTATTTATGGCATTTATGGTCTATCAAATTCATAAACTTAACTCTTGTAGGAAAATGTGCTGGGACACACTAGGCTACACCTCATCCTGTGGGCATTTCATATCCTGAGAATCACCTGGTATATACGTTAAAGTCTGTTTGCGCTGAGTTGAGCCCTGTGGAAACGTTAATAACTTGGCTAATACTCAACGGATTTCCAGATTTCAAGGACCAATAGACTCATGATGCTCCAGAAGTTCTTTTGGCACTATTCCTGAAGAAGTTGACCATCCCTATGCAAAGTTAGCTGTATGTCCCATAAGCAAGTACACAGCATTCCACCAAGCGTAAGTTGACCATATGGAATGCAAGCGCAAAAATATCCCTTGGAGGCGATGTCCACTGTAGAACTCTTTCAATTCTTCGTGTGGAATACAAAAAAAGAAGCACAGAATCAATTCTTCTTTGTTTCAGCTGGACTCTAACTCCAAGTACACTTATACTTTTAAATAACTTCTTGCTCAAGGCGAAGTGGTTGAAAGTAAAGATCTATTTTTCATGTCAATCTTCTCAAGTACAGTGATAAAGTGTCCAACTTTAAGAAGATGTTCAAGTAGAGCAAGGAAGGCAATATCTATGCTTTTTGCAATTTGTTCCAGGGACATACCGTGCCTGTTAAAAATAGCCAAGTTTGCCACATACAAATCTCTCATCATTAAGTAATTTATAATTACTTCTGTATTTATTTCTAAATATTCATTACTTATTTTGGTATGTTCTTTATCATTTCAATGAATGAATAAACTTGTGCAAGACAAATAAATAAACAATAAAGAAATATTCAGAGGAAAAAAATTTTTTTTGTTCTTACTTTTTACTTTTGTTGAATATATGGGAAATGAAATCAATAGTAAAAACCAATTGTGAGGTACATGAATTAATGATGATGATATGGTGAAAGCTTGAAGTGGATTGTTACCATGGACAAGATAGTAGAATTAAGGTTAAGGTAAAATTGGTAAAATAAGTGTTTTTTGTTTTTTTTTAAGGTGAAAGGGATAAAGATATTCTAATGTGGAGTGGAAGAGAATTCCACAGTTCTGTGGCAGGGGAAATGAAGAGAAAGGAATTTGTTGGAGGGATGATAGTGACGAGAGGATGTGATACAATTGTGCTGGGTGGGTGATGTCTGGAGGAAAATAAATGAGGTAGGTAAGTATTCCAAAGAGTAGCAAAGGCTTGGCTTGAGCATTAAACTATGATAGAAGATACACCAGTTTGAGAGAAGTGAGTTAGGGATGGGACAAGTTGATTGAGAGGGAAAGGATAAAGATCAGAAATTGAGTTCATTTTTTCAAGAAGTGAAGACAGCAATGAGTAGTTTACATCTAAATAACCTCCAAGAATAAGTTCTTGCATGGAAAGGTAAAGGATTGATAGGAGGAAAAAAGAGTGGCAAGTAAGTGATCTAATGATCAGGTGAGGAAGGGCTATTTGTCATATTATTTCCATTGATGTTAATCCATGTTTTGGAAAGTATTTAGTCCAGTCTTGCCAGCTATATGTATGTCCCTATGCTGAAGGTATAAGTTCTTGATGTGACCTGGTTCACTTTGTTGAGATGTACTGAAATCTGTATCACAAGGAATGGTGTCTTTTAATTTGTGAGGCGTTATTGGTTTTCTGTGGAGTGCTGATTATCACACTTGTAAGGAGTATTAGCATGACATTTTGACTCAGAATAGGTACTGAAATGGCAGTTAGACTTGGTATGGTTGCTAGACTGGCAGTTTGACTTGGAAAAAGAGGACTGCTTCTGAGACCAAGGTCAGTATCAGAGTTAACAGTATAGCTGCATGACAGAGGAGCAGACTGTAAATATATAAGCCTATCATCATATATAAATAATAATTCCTAGCCCTAAATCTATATATTTCCCCAATGCTAGTCTGGCTCTCACTTGTGTAGCTCATGAGGATCAGGCAAATCTGAACATTATTTGTAATTGTTGTAGCAGTAATAGTATGTCAAAGATGTAAAAGTTTAAGGGCAAAGGTAAAACACTCTTCAAGTAGTCTGTGTCATTGTCTTGGAAAGTGCTCAGTAATTCGCTTCTTGCTGTTTCAGTTGCTGTAGGTGTTGAATGTTTAGTTTTTTGTACTTGTTGGTGTTTGTGTACAGTGGTCTGTCAGTTGTCTCAGTGCTTGGTCAATAATTCTTCTGTCCTCATCATCCATCAAGGAGTCATTGTTGTAATTATCATCATCATCGTCATCATCATGGGTATCATCATCAGCACTCCCTTCAACCTTTATTACCATATCCTCTGTTGCATCTTCCAATAGTCTGCCTTTGTCCAAGTAATTGTTCTCAATGTCTATCACATATTTAAAAAATGCCCTCCACATGTCAGTTGTGTGTAATACCATCAGGTGTCAGCTGTTGAATTTCATTAAATGTGAAAGTTTTGTCGTGTTTAGCTATGTAGCCCTTGACTGAGGCCTATACTAGCTCAATAGGATTAAGTCACAGTGGGCCACAGGTAGGTGTAGCACTGTATGTCCATGTCCATGTTAATGTCTGTGTAATCAGTTAAGTATAATGTTTCTGGTGGTCTCTGTTGTCTAACCTTGTCGAGTAATGTATTTTTATATCTTTGTCATTGTACTGTATGTTGTGCTCGCCCAGCCAGTTTCTGATGCCTTGTTTTTTGTTTGCTGTCATTGGAGCTTTTATGTTGTGTTAGGTAGCATTGTTTACAACTATTACTGCATTGTCTGGTATGTTTGATAGTAATTGTTTCATAAACCATTCCATGAAGTGTTTGCTGTTCATTTCGTCATCGTACTATATGTTGTACTCGTCCAGCCATTTTCTGATGCCTTGTTTTTTGTTTGCTGTCAGGTGAAAGTATCCATTGGTTATGCAAATCTTGTTCTTAAACATCGCTATATATGATTGATTTATTGCTATATTGCGAAGATAGAAATATATACTGTTAACATTTACTTCATATTGACATTATAAAAGTAAAATGAAACTGATTAAATTGTCACTATAATAAAAGTATATTTTTGATATTCAGTCTTTCATGGGTTGTTATTCATCATTAGAGTATGAACAAGTGTAACTCAATACCCTCAATATATATTTACAATATTTAATCTCCTGTAGCTATCCATGTAGCCATATAATTCATACACAACAAGCACACAATGCTATATTACCAAAATCTTCCCTTAACTAATTTATATCAATGAGTGACCAAAATTACAGAAAAGCTACTTTCTTGGCAAAATATGTCCACTTCTCTCTCTCTTCTCTCTCCCTCTCTCTTCTCTCTCTTCTCTCTCTCTCTTCTCTCTCTCTCTCTCTCTCTCTGTCTCCCCCCCCCCCCCCCCCCCCAACCTTCTGTGTTTGTTTGTTTTTGGCTTGTTTAAAATTTTTTTTTAGTTCTGTTTGGTCTTCTCCTGGTATTAAAGTAGAACCCAAAATAGCATTACATGGACCAAATATTGGTAGGACCAAATAAAGTTGTGATAATCCTCCGCTTTCCATGATCCCACCCTTGGAAGAGGCTGGTGTCATGGGGCAAAAATCAAAACCACCCACAATAACCCATTGCAGTTGTACCACGTGGTGGCGGCTGTAGTTTTTTCCTCGTTGGCAAACTTGCACTTGTAAGGCATCCCAGGCTTTTCAGGCATTTAAGGCTTCTCTCAGAACTTCGGGACTTCTCAACTGATAAGTAAGCTGTGCTATTGTAGTCTTTAATCATGCTAAACTCTGTTAGCTAATGCAAAATGCTTGCATTTTTTTGTTGTTGCTGGTTGCTGTGGCTGGTTGTTGGTTGCTGTGGCTGGTTGTTGTTTGCTGTGGCTGGATGTTGTTATTAGCTGTGGCTTGTTGTCAACTGAGTACCAGCCTAACATTTGGGAAATATATAGGTTTAGGGCTAGGAATTATTATTTATATATGATGATATGCTTATATATTTACAGAGCCTGCTCCATCTCTGTATGTTGCTGTACTGTTAACTCTGATACTGACCTTGTGTCTCAGAAGCAGTCCTCTTCTTCAAAGTCAAACTGTCAATCTAGTAACCCTTCCGAGTCTAACTGTCAGACCAGTACCTATTCTGAGACAAAATGTCATGCCAATACTCTTCACAAGTGTGATTACCAGCATTCCATGGAAAACCAATAACACCTCAATAATTAAAAGAGAGCCCCTCATCAAATCCTGGTTATGACTATGGGATATGTCCTTGCAAATTGTTCCTTCTGTACAGGGAAAAGTGAAACATTCAATATCTTCCTTCAAGTATAGAGATTTGTCACACTCTCCTCTTCCCCCCCCCCCCCAAAAAAAACGGGATAATACTGAGAATTATCTTCCTTCAATTTTGGGAGAGTTGAACCCTTCGACCATGCAAACATGGACACATCCTTGTGATACCGATTTTAGTACACCTCAACTAAGTGAAACGGGTCACATCAAGAACTTGTACCTTCATCATAGGGACACTTATGTAGCTGGCAAGACTGGATTAAGCACTTTCAAAAATGTGGATTACCACCAATGGAAATAATATGACAAACAATTAAAAACTCATATATTATTTTTCCTGTGCTGGATGCCCCTACTCACCTGATCATTTAGATAATTTACTTGCCACTCTTTATCCTCCTCTCAATCCTTTACCTTTCCATGCAAGACCTTATTCTTGAAGCTGATTTCGATGTCAACGACTCATTGCTGTCTTCACTTCTTGAAAAAATGAACTCAATTTTGATCTCTATCTTTTCCCCCACAATCAACTTGTCCCATCCCTAACTCATTTCTCTCACATTGGTGCATCTTCTATTGTAGATTGTGCTCAAGCCTCTGCTTCTCATTGGAATACTTACCAACATTATTTATTTTCCTCCAGACATCATCCACCTAGCATTAATTCATATCCCACCTCTTATCATTATCATCCCTTCAACATCAAAATTCCCTTCTCTTCATTACCCCTGCCACAAAACTGTGGAACTGTCTTCCACTCCACATTAGAATATCTTCATCCCTTTCCACCTTAAAAACACTTTCAACCAATTTTACCTTAATTCTACTATCTCATCCCTGGTAACAGTCCACTTCAAGCTTTCATCTTGTCATCATTTATCATCAATTCATGTATCTTATATTTAGCTATTTACACCTTATTATTTTTTCACTGATTTATGTATCTCACAATTGGTGTTTGCTATTGATTTCATTTCCCATGTATTCAACAAAAGTTTTAAAAAAAGAAGAAAAAAATTTGTTTTTTTCCTCTAAATATTTTTTTAAATTATATTCTTCATTTGTCTTACACAAGTTTATTCATTCATTGAAATGATAAAGAAGACACCAAAGAAGTAATGAAAATACATAATAAATACAGAAACATTTTAAATTTACTTAATAGTGAGAAATTTGTATGTGACAAACAGGCATGGTATGTCCCTGGAACAAATTGCAAAAAACATGGATATTGCTTTCCTTGCTCTCTTATTAACCAACTTCTTGAAGTTGGACACTTCATCACTCCACTTGAGGTGATAGACATGAACAAAAGACCTTTACCTGCAGCCACTAGCCTTGAGCGAGGGAGAAGTTATTACAAGGTATAAGCTTACTCGGAGTTAGGGTCCAGCTGAAACAACGAAGAATCATTTCTGTGCTTCTTTTTATGTATTCCACACGAAGAACTGCTAGAGTTCTGCGGTGGGCGTTAGCCTCCAAGGGATATTTTTGCGCTTGCATTCCATATGGTAAATTAACGCTAGGTGGAATGTTGTGTACTTGCTTATGGGACATACAGCTAACTTTGCCTAGGGGTGGTTAATTTCTTAGGAATAGTACTAAAAGAACGTCTGGAGCGTCATGAGTTTGTTGGTCCTTGAAATCCGGAAATCCATAGAGTATTGGCCAAGTTATTAACGTTTCCCCAGGGCCCAAGTCAGCGCAAACAGACCTTAGTTTCCTTCCGAAAAAAATGCAGAAAAAATGTTCGGGCTTAGCAGCAGTAACATGGCACCGTATGGTGCCATATTACTTCCCCTTGCCATATTACTTCCCCCTGCTATATTACTTCCCCCTGCCAAATTTCTACAATGGAAACTATAGCCAGAATAGCAACACTAGAAAATCAGTTGTTTTTCTTAGAAGCTGCAGCAAAGTAAGTCCTAATAATTTTAGGACTAGCTAGATAGCTTTAATGGCTATAAAGATATTTTTAAAATTTATGAAACAAGAAATTGAAGAAATAATCTTTGGAAAAATGTCCTGGTAAATATAAGAAACTGACTTCCTTTTCCTAAAGTACATTATGGGAGAACAACTATCCAAAGTGAAATATTGAAAATGAGATTTTCCCTCTCTCTCCATTATTCTGAAATTGAAGAATTAAGAAATAGGCTTCTTCTGCTACAAATTCATGGATGGATTAATATACAAGTTAGTATACTTGCTGCATATTCCAATAATATTAACTCCAATATTGTGGCTATTTTTTTGTTGTTGTTTCAAAGATTCCAAATTTGTTTTGGATATAGAGTGTTTGGGGGACAGGAGGACCAGAATTTATATTGCTATCAAGTTCATTTTCACCATCTTATACTAATAGAGCTACAGGTGTTTTTATATGTCCTCCAGCAATACATGCCCTTCAGCATAACATGCCATCCTATAGAACCTGTCCTCATGCTGGACATGCCTTCTCGACCCCCCCCCCCCCCTCCCTTCCCAACCTCCACTCCCCACTATTCCTGTACAACAAAATCAGGTCCTGTACAACCAAAGCAATACCAATTAAGGATTTCACAGGAGGATTATTATTGGAAGAAAGAGAGGAAAAAATGCAAAAAGAGCTCATTGCTGAAAGAGCCACGGACATAATATTAATAAGAAAATTATTCCAGCGAAGATTTTAAACCAATCTTAATGGTGTATGATAACAGCTGAACCACCCATCATCATTGCCTGGCACATTCAAACTACAATTTCAAATACCCAAGCATGCAAGAAGAAAATTAACTTTTCAAAAGAATAAAACCACAACAACCAAGCAGAACACAACAATTAACCTACATACCCAAGTAGAACATTTCCAACAAGTAATCCTTGGAAAATATGTCTCAGAGCAAAAAATTATAATAACTGGAGGAAAAAAAACAACACACCAGCTGCCTAAACTCACAGCGGCTTCAATGGATGCAGCTTCTGCACAGACCTATAAGACATACACACCTACTAGACATGTCCTCCCACAAAAGATAATCTCATGATAGACATGACAACTATCACATATCTTCCAGTAATGTATGTCCACCTGCATAACATGCCATCCTAACAAGTGTCCACATGTTGAACATGTCTTCCAGCAAGACATATCCTACATCAATTCATGTATCTCTACAATACATGTCCACTCATATTGCATGTACTCCTGCAAGACATGTCCTCCTGTAAGACATGCCATCATGTAATATATGACTTCCAATAAGACATTCCCTCCAGTAAAACCTTTCCTCATCTAAGGTGTCCTCATGACCACCCACAAGACATTTTCTCCTGCAAAGCATAACCTTCCTTAAGATATATGCTCCATAGGACATGTCATCCTGAAAGACATGTACTCCAGAAAAACATGTCCACCCATAAGACATGTCCTTCCATAAGACAATTTGCTAGTCTTAATAATTAACTTTTAATGATGGTTTAATTAAAATATTGAAATATCTTACTCATACTTTCTGGTCACTCACACGCATCATAGGAAAATCATCTGAGAGTTTAGGATCTTCCAGTACACCATAGAGGTACACTGAGATCTATGACATTTTATTACATGTATATATTACTTCATATGGAGATTAGACATTGTAAATTGTTCAGTAAAACAGCAGCAACAACTGCAAGTAGATAGAGTGTTAGTATTGTACTAAATGTCACTGCTTCTATCAGCAAAACTCCTACAGTTTTACTCCTCCTGGTTCATGATGGCAGATGGTGGGATCTGGGCACAGGTCTGATGGAACCATTCCCCACATCTTTTGCACTGTCCCACCCTGATGGCACGATCATAGGGCTACCTACAAGCACAGATAAGTGGTTCTGCAATGACACTCCTTAGCTTCTTCTTCAATGATTTACACTTATGGGGAATGATTGTAGATGCGAATCTTTGAATGACTTTTATTAAATGTGTACGCATCTTGCTTTGCTCAAATATTACACTGGCCGGGTCAACACCATTGTAGAGGGCAGTTGCAGCAGTGATGGCAAATAGCCCATAATCATTGCCTCCATTCTGTCGCTGCATATCTAGCACGTGGATGGTCAGTTGTTTGCCTTTAAATTTTCCAACCATACAATCATTTTCAGAGTATCCAGTTCTGCAAATACACACGAAAAAATAAAACAAATTTATAAATAAACCAAAAAATGAATAAAAAATGAATGAATAAAATCTACACATGCATGCATGCATGCATGCACTTACGAAACAATTATTACAATGATCAATGTTACTGCATCATTACACAAAAGCTTAATCATTGCAACACACATGCTAAACCTATCGCAGAAGCTCATTGTTAGTATGTGGTCAACTCCCCCTAAGTACAATCCTTCAATTAGAATTGAATGAACACCTTGATTCTTAATGTGATGCCAGGAACACTAGTCAAGCCAGAACAGAGAGACTTTTATGGCAGTAATAGTGATACAAGATTTTTTACAAATGTGTTGGTATTTATTTATCTATTCCTCTATCTTATTTATTAATTGATTTTTTTGTTGTTGTTGCTGAAAATATACTCAATTTTTAAGGAAAATAAAACTGTTAGACATTGAACAGCAGTTAATTTAGATCATCAAAATAAATTAATGCTATCTTACTGGTTCTAGTGTGGAGACTGTCATACAGTAGCACAGACCGAGTAGCCCCCAGTATACAGAATCTGGATATAATCCCGAGCAGGGGTTCCAGAAACTGAGCCACCACTTCCTGGTGCCAAATACCCAACTGACTGGAGGCCACCAATTTCAGGAAACTGAGGACGAAGTAGAGCCTGTGCTCCATCTATGTGAGTGTCCTCTAGCCATTCTTCTGAAAGAAGAGTTTTGAAAAACTTCTGGTGGAGTTCTCTGTACAAAAGAGGAGGTTTACATTTCAGTAGTTCACCAAATTATCTTGGCTGAGCATGTAAACTAGATATCACAGTGCAGTCTGATGGTGATGAGTTAGTTTCTCTGGGGCGGACCGAGGGGTAGTTCGTTGAGTTCGTCGGAACTACCCCTTTTTCAAGAAAAAAATATGGTGAAGGGTAGTTTTCTAGGTGCCAATAGCAATAACAATAGTTGTTGGCTACAGCTAACTTTCATTCTCGCAGTAATATCTTTTTTTAGCGTGACTGATACAGTCAAAGGTAAGTTTAGGTATGTTTCCTCACTACTAGGAGCAATAGCTTTAGCTATAGGATAACTGCAGTTAAGCAGGTTGATAAAATCAATTAGCTACTAATCCCGCTATAGTTAGCTAGCTGAACTATAAGTAATAGCTAGTGTATACTGCCATGAGAAAGAATGACTATGGTACTTGGAATTGGAATTATGAAACACATCAGAAAGCTGCTGATTTTTTTATATCAAGTCTTCCTTTAATTTTTTTTTATTGCTATTTTAGTAACTATGAGATTTTTAAATATTTGCGCAGTGTTACAATTAAACTACAGCATTGGTCACTGGATATCATTAGTGCATATGAACAAATCAGTGATGTTCAAAATTAGTTTGAGTTGCTTAGAATTAATAGTGATAAGGAATTTTATACTTTGTTTAAAGAGGTAGTTGAATTACTGTTAGTTAAAATGGAAAACTCAAACAGCCAGATCAAGCTTCTAAAGAACTATTTCCAGTCAACACTGTCAGAAGAAAGACAAACCAATTGATATGGATTAGCTGGTACAGTTGTTTGCAATTCAACATCCTAGAAAAATGTTAGTTGTATCCTAGGATGGACAGAAACAATAATTTTTGACAAACTTACACATACTTAGTTCCTCTTTTCTTTTTTCTTTTTTTTTTTTTTTTTGTGTTGGGAATTTGTAAAGGGTGTGTCTCTTGACAAAATGGGTGTGGTTTTGGTTAATGAATAAAAGAGCTACCCCTTCTGAAAAATCCTGGATCTGCCCCTGGTTTCTGGTGGTGAAATAACTTGACTGCCTTGTGTTGTTAGGTTTGTCGGTAAGGGTGATTGAAACTATTCATTCTTTTACTGGTGACTTTCTAGTCAGGTATGGCTTCAGGTGCCCTACATTTACCTCGGCCTTCATTGTATTGCTCAAACTATCCTGTAATATGCATAGTCCCTTGGAGGTCACATCAACAATTTGGTAGGGACCCAACCAATCTTGGGCCAGTCTGTCTCCTTTCCTCGAAACTTTCCTGACATTTCTCTTGAGGACATGGTCACCTATGATAGTCAAAGGGTTATTAACATCATTACATTTAAACCAGCAAAGATGGATCTACAGATTAAAATATAATGGAAAGAAGATTGCGATGTTAGGAACTTGTTAAAACACTAAAATAGTATCAATGCTCAGAAATTTTATTATAATGGTTTTTCTATCCTGATTTCATCTCAGAAAAAATCAATGAACAGTAATTTCATTATATTTTTATGAAGGTACATGTTACCATACACATACCAATTGCAAAAGTAAAGCACTTTAAACCTCTCTTTTGTCTAGCATCAAAATATATCTTTTGTCTGGCTTTAGCTTCCTTGATCTTTACTCTGATCTTCTCATCCATGATCTGTACCTACGTGATTAAAAAAAGTTTAAAAATGCCTGTTAGCCACAGTATTATTAAACAACAATTTGTCCCAATTTTTTGTTAGGAATATTTTTTATTTTCCCAAAATGTCTCAGCAGTTAAATGTCATATTTTTGAGTTTGCCACTCCATTCTGCACTTACTTTTGGCACATGCTTCTCCAGATGTAATTCGATATCTTCAGGATCCCTCGTGAGGGACAAATTTCCATACAATATGTCCTGCTCACTTTCATGTGCAGCATTGATAGCTGCTGCACCCTGAACTCTCCAATAAAACATCAACACGAATGGCTGCTGTTTTGTGGATGACTGGACACATACTGAAGTAGTGGGGAGTACATATCTAAGGAAGTAAGCAAACATTATACATAACAATCATAACAATATGCAACAAATAAAGGTGCTGTGCATCAAGCTGAAGGAATCAATGGAAAGCTATTTATGCATTTTCAATATGTAGAAAGTTGAATAATTGCACCATCATAACAGTAACAACAAAGGTAATTATATGAACATTGTCTTACAAACCAAAAAAGAAAATTTATAAATTAATTAATTAAATAATTTGCACACTATTTTCATAATTGATTAAATTAACAGTTGCCATTATTTATTAAACACTTAATATAGGTAGAGAGACATACTGGTTTTGGTGTATCATGGGTGAAGGAGGGGAGCGGGGTTGGTTGATTGGAGTGATTCCAATTTTTAAAATCTTTGGTTATCATAGATTGAAATATGTCTATCTACTTATTCTAAATGTATAAACAAACAACTGCTAATTTAGAAAAATAATTATTCAGAAATGGTAGCTCACTTGTTCCACTCAGATTGTGCATCCTTGGTACACTTGGACAGTGCCCTCTTCAGAGTTTGATTATGTCAAACATATTATTCCCTTCACGCTTGAGTGTCATTATTTCACTTTCAGGTACACTCTTGGGTCTTTCTCGGTCCTCACCATTCCTCTATCTCATTAAAAAAATTAGTAGGTTAAATAAAGAATACTCAGACATGCTCACATAGAATACTTTTTATACTTATTGATTAGATTGTTATTTGGAGAATATGGAGAAGTCTTTGATAGTGTCTCCCCCTTTACATAATGTCTCGCTTTTTTACACAATATCTCGCTCTTTACACAATACCTCGCTCTTTATACAATATCTCGCTCTTTACACAATATCTCGCTCTTTACACAATATCTCGCTCTTTACACAAAGGAAAGAATTTGGCAGATGATTCATTTCTAACCCGATTTCATGATTTCATGATTTCGTGGGGCTACGCTTGCGCGTATAGCAAAAAGGAAGGAACATGGCAAGGAAGGGATATGGCAGGACACCGGAACTGTCAGGGTAGGAACTTATTTCCTGGGGTAAACTTTCCGGGGGAATGAATTCCCTTCGAAATTCTTTCCACCGTAACGTTTTGCTTGGGGGAACTAATTTCCTGTGACACCGGAAATTTGCCATTCGAATAAAAAGTCCGTTGGAGTCCTCACTACATATATTTAGACCAGTAGCTGTTTCATCTCTGACTAGGGTGCAATTTGCACTCCGTCCAGATGCTTGACTGGAGTGTGTTTTGCACTCTCTGAATGAAAGGAAAGCGGAATCATGGAAAACTACGAGTTCCTTAATAAGATAGGCAGTGGCTATTTCGCTACTGTTTTTCTGGCTCTGCGCAAAAAGACTGGGCAAAAGGTTAGTTGTATAACTAAAACCAAAAGGTTATAATCAACTGGGTGGGTAGGTATGGCATTGTAATTATTGTATTTCTCCACCTCACCCTAAAAATGAAACAAAACAATAATAACCGATGTACAGGTTGCTCTGAAATTGATTAAAAAGAGAGAAAATGCCAGTTCTAAGGATACAAGGAGAATTGACAGAGAAATAGCACACTTGAAACTCCTTCGAGGTCACCCAAACATCGTCAATATCTTAGATTGTAAGTATTAATATTAATAACATTAATAGAGTCTATTTATAACATTTTATTTGAAAATAATTTGTGTAGCCTTCGAGAATTCAAAATACTATGGGATAGCAATGGAGTACGTTTCTAATGGTGAACTTTATGACTATGTGGAACTGAAAAATGGGATGACTGAGACCAGTGCACGAGCAATGTTTACAAAGATCCTTCATGGGGTGCAGCACTGCCACAGAAATGGTATTGCACACAGAGACCTCAAACTTGAGAACATTCTGTTGGACCAACACAGAGAGCCAAAGGTGATTGACCATTGATTCACCTCTCTAGTAGTCAAACACAAATTCTTTACACTTTCACACAACAATATAATTCAGAGTTCTAACTAATAAAAACTCCAACAAACCATCATCGTTGCTACTCACTAGGTGGAAGCAAAATGTTGAAATCATTCTTATAAATTCAAACATAGTATGTATATGTACTGTTCACAGTGGCTTTATGACGATCTTAATTACAACATGTGTTTTTTTCTCTCTCTCATTTCAATTGCAATAGATTGCAGATTTTGGATTCTCCAAGAAAATTCCTTCTCAGCCATGCTTTGCCAGCAGTGTGGGCAGTCCTCTTTACTCTTCCCCCGAAATAATCTATGGAAAGCCCTATCAAGGACCTGAGTGTGATGTGTGGAGTTTGGGTGTGATCCTCTACACCATGCTCACTGCCACAATGCCCTTTAACAACAGCAACATAACTGAGTTTATGGAAAATATTGAAAACAGCAATTACCTGGAACCACATAATACTTCAGATGGTGAGTGTTCAAATATTTATGAAAATGAATTTGACTTCTTAAAGGTTGAGGTGGTTTCACCAACAGTGCACATCAAGGTTCATGCAGGGAGTTTTTTCTTTTTTTGGTGTTTTTTTTTTTTTTTTTTTTTTTTTTTTTTTTTTTTGATATAAAGGATAAAGGTTGTTGTCATCAGCATGTTAATTGTAACAATAACCAGGGATGCCAAAATACTACTAGTCACTTCTAAATAAATAAACTGTCATGATCATTTTCCTCCCCCACCCCCTCCTTGCTCTCTCTCTCTCTCTCTCTCTCTCTCTCTCTCTCTCTCTCTCTCTCTCTATGCTGCAGCTGTCAGAGATCTAATTAGTGGGATGCTGGATCCAATCCCAGAAACTAGGTTTACCCTTAAGGAAATCCTATCCCACCCGTGGATGACAGGATCATGCAAGAAGGTTTCTCCTCTCTTATCATACAATGAATCGAGGCAGACTGTCACCTGTGATAGTGCTGATTCCAACTGCATGGAGCTGCAGATTATCCATGCTAATGATGCTGAAGACATGAGAAGACAGAGTATGTGTCTTGAAAGTAACACCAGTATCAGCTCTGTATATGGTTCCTACATGGAGAGTTCATATTGGGAAAATCTGACCCCCATCAACCAGTCACACCTTGATCATTTTGATCATGAATTTTCACCCATTGAAGGTATGTACTCCTCTGTTCCGCATAAGAACAGTACAGATAAAATGGAATCAAAGCTGGCCATTGTAAGCAAGTCAAACCTACATATATGCTCTGTTCAGGTCAAGGAATCTCTGAACAAAACAGAATATTGTGATGAGAAGGAAAACATATATGATGAAGTGAATGATGATATCATATTTGTGTAGATGAAAGAAACTCCCTTCAATGACATACCATTGAAAGAAAAACTCACTTTGATGTTTTATCTTTCATAACTTAACTCAAACTCTTTTTTTCATAAATTAAATGTCAATGTATACATGCATCATGGAAATATTGTTCCAGAGACATCCATAGATTGCAATTTTGTGGATGTGCAAAGAATTGATATTCTATGGTGACACAAGCTTAATTAATTTCTTCTTGCAATTAAAACATGTCTCATATGATTTGCCTTAAAATTATTTTCACACCCAATATCAAATCCTAACCAGATGCAATAAATCTATTGTAAACATTTTGCTTATGATAGATTCAAGTTGTCCAAAAGGATCGTACATATATATAATAATTGCTTGTTTCCACACAAAGTGGTATAACTTGGTATAATGGAAAAATATAATTATACCAACTCCCTCAGAACACTAAAGTTGTAATTCTTTTACCTTAACTGAGTAAATCCTCAAAACATATGTGAGCACTAACATAGTAGAACATAAATGGGCATGGCGAAGTGGAAAGGGGGAAAGTGAAGAGGAATTGATAAACATAATAATAACAGCACAGTTTATTATCGGTCCTACAGGTGCACAGTTTGCCAGTTGCAAGTATTATCTGTTGTGATGTAATGACGTATAAAATATGAAAGTGAGATACACTGTTTTTACAATCTTAATGAAAGCATACCAATTACTGCGTTTACAAAGAAGAAATATATTGTTAAAAGCTCCAATTTACACTGCATCATGACACAGATGAGCATGGAAACCACTATCTTCAAAGTCTGCCTTAAGATTGTGAGATGTTTCTGTGTTCCATTGTTATGTTTAACATGTCCTGTTTGTTCATCAACAGAGTAAAATGTATCAACTATTGTGAAACAATGATTCAGGAACAATACAAGAAAACAAGAAAACATTACAAAATGAAGGGAATCATGAGATAGTTGAAGTTTTAATGAAATGGTGTCATAAGTATTGGATGGTTTTAAAGGTCAGGCAGTATCTTTTATATAAAAGTGAAGTTACCGAAGTAATGTTAGATTTGACAGCCAAATGTTTCATGGTCAAACCTCTGTTACATGGTCAAACCTTTCATGGCCAAAACTTTAATGGCCAAAACGTTTAATGGCCAAACATTTTAACAGATTTTGATCAAACTTGGGAACATGATGATCCTTCAGTGCCTGGCTAGGTTTCTTACAAAATCATTTTCTGAAAGTGACACCCTTGTGGGGAAAAAAGGAATTCACATTTTCCATATAAAAACAGCCTAAAAACCTGTGTGGCACAGGTATCACAAATTTGTAAAAAAAATCCAGTGTTGTTACCAGAGTACTGTGTTGGAATTTAGGATGGGCCACATTTTTTTCTGTTTTTCGGTTTTTTTTTTTTTTTTTTTTTTTTTCTGTTTTTTTTTTTTCTGTTTTTTTTTTTCTTCTTTATTTTAATCTTTCTCTCTCTTTATTCTCCTTTCCTCCCTTTCTTCCCCCCCCCCCCCCCCCCAGTTAAATCCACATCAATGGAAATATCTGCCATTTTTTAAAATTTGAACAATGAGATTCAGGGAGTACATCCATAACTCTGGTTAGGTAGGTGAATAGCTCTGTGCTTCTCTTTTTTTCATTATAGCTATTCTAATGCACATACTCTGACACAAAGTAAACTTATGTTTTGATTCTTGGAAATCTGCCTTTCAGCATTTCATCATGCCTCCAAACCCTTCTGGCCTTCCAAACCAATCAGCAGATAATGCTGATTACATGCATATGAGCAGCTGACATTTGACTGAAGCTACAAAGTCTAGATATGGTGTTTTAAGTGGCTTCTATCATGTTTCATGTTGACACATTTGCCCAGACAATGCCAGGTCTATGTGCCAGCGCAATATGACTGTTGTGCAAGTGCAAATAATGCAGTTGATATCCAGATGCACAGACAAATGGGAATAAGAATCACATAAGCCTGTTGAACCATTTGACTTTATCTTGTGGTAAATAAAAATTTTAGAAAATCCATTTCAATGGTAGGTTGATTGTGTGGAGTTCAATGAACTGTAAAAGCTGTCTTTCACACCAATAGTTTGGAAGATGAAGGGATGTTTTATTCTCACTGGAGCTATTCAAGCACTTTCAAAAGATACTTGGGGATGTTGGGAACCACTGTAAGTAGAGAAAAAAAAGAGAGATGTTATCGAATGAATATTGAAAGATGTGAGATTGTAAATAACCATTGAAATTATATTGAAAGAGAAAATTTCCAGTCTGTGCTGACTTGATAACTCACTCTTACTATTTTAGAACTCTGTTGTTGGACTGAAATTTAATTTGTTGCTTCATGCTGTAATCCTCTAATTTTGAGATGGTTTCCAAATCTGTCTCTGTAGTGATTATTTCCATATGGCATTTAAGAGACACATTATCACACTTGCAAATGGCATGCCCCATTATTAGAGATTAGCGTTTATTGATTGTTTTCTGAACTTATTTAAAACATTGCTGGCACTAACATCCATGTGAAGGTATGGTGACACAATTACTAATATAGCTAGTTAACATTTTTGTGGGAGCCTTGTTTCTGTGGAGTGATACAATATATCCTATACTTAAATTATAATTACTTGGGTTGTTCTATGATAGCAACTATTTATTTTCTCTCTAGCATCACACTTTCATCTTGGTGAAAATAAGTGATCAAAGAGGGCTATATTGCAGTTACTCAAGGTTTACCAATTATACTCTCCACTCTTCAATCACACACAAACACATGCATGCACACATGCACACACACACAATAATACACATATAATAACCTCTCATGAACGACCTATATGAGAGTGTCATAGGAAGCTCCTATTAAGTACTGCTGTCTAATTGCCAATTGCAACAAATAATAGCATCTAATTAACACACAATCCACACAGCGCTCCCACTTTCTCAGCATTGCCATGAATGCTGAGAGAGTGGGAGCACTGGTGTGGGTTACATGCTAATTAGATACTATTATTAGTTGAAATTGGCAATTAGGCGGCTGTACATAGTAGAGCTTCCCATGACACTCACATGTCCACCTCATGTGTACAGGACAAGAACAGATAAACTGTCAAAAATGAATAGTTCCACTTCAGCACTATGAAAACTGATTGATTGGATACTATTGCAGAGTTTAACCAAATTTTAGTTAGTACTTTATAATATGGTTATTAATACAATTGCAGATTCTGCTCTGTACCTTAGTTTCAGTTATGATGTGGTTATGACTAAAGCTGAAGTGGTGAGGTGGTTGAAGTAAACCCACTAAATGATGTCACTTGGTAAATACACAGTGAGTATATTCCACAAAGAAAAGCTTATTCTACTTGGGTTTCATTTATGACCTTATACAATTCTAGGGTATCGCTATATCACCACTGATCCATGTGCCATCACACTGTGACTAATTATAGTGTGTATAAATACAGAATGACAAAATATGTGAGTCTGACATTAAATACCGTGTGCTCCATATCCATATTACTACATCCCCCTTTGTCACACTATGCCAAACACCTAGTCCAAGCTTTGCCGATGACCTGCACTTATTCTTTGCCTTAGTACCAGTGAATAATTGATAAAGAAGCCCAACTCCTAGCACAGGGAGCCTACAGGCGCTCATGTGTATCCTTTGTTGATGACAGGAGTGTGTACATAACATGACTGGACAAATACAAGTTTAATACATAACATTTATTCCAAGAAAAGTTAGTAGCATTGTTTTCGTGAATCGTGTTATAATCACATAATTGAGGAAGAGACAATGCAAGTGGTCCAGCATTGACAGTCAAGTCTGTTAAGGTTCCAAATGTTAGAGATACATCTAGTACTTCAGACAAAAAAAAAGCTTCTGACTTTCTGAAATTGCCCCAAAATAGTAGTCTATTATTAACCATTAACTAATCATTATCTGATCCACATAAACATTTTTCAAATATCAAACAAAGATAGGCTGTAAAATGATCACATTTCTTCGATAGAAGCATACTCCATCAATTAGAGAAATCTGCAGAACTCATCATTGCCAACTGTAAAATACCTAGCTCAAAATAGTTGATCATCTACATCTGTAGCATGATTTACAACCCCTATACATTTAGAATCAGTGTCACCTGGTGCTTTGGCTAGACAAAACACTGGAGCTACAGACTTAATTTGGTGTGGTACACAACTTGATTCTGGGCATGATCTCACCTGGCCACACCTCTTCCTTTGCACATGATGGCATGGGTACTTACTTTAATACTAGCCCTAGCCCTAGCCCTAGCCCTAAAGGGTATACCCGGCGTTGCCCATGCCAATGTCAACATAACATGAATAAAGTCACTTAAAACACCATATCTTGACCTTATGGCTTTATTCAAATAATAGAAGCTCATAAGTAGGCATGCAACCAGGTTGCTCATTGATTTTTTTAGAAATCCAGGATGTTCAAAAACATTGTATAATGCTGGAAGATTGATTTCCAATGTTGCCTGTTGATTTATTTTTAGAAAAGTCAGAATGTTTTGGAGGCATGGTGTAATGCTGAACAATCAGATCTATAAGGTGTTTTTAGAATGAAATGAACAAGTTAGCTGTTCTCTTAGCCAACGAGAACTGTGGATGTACCTCTTGGATTTAATTATTGCACAGATTTTCACTGACTAACTTTCTCTTACGCAACTATGATGGTGACTGATGATTTTAAAACTCACTTGGGTTACTATTTTTTTTGTGTGATTGGATTGCTGAAAAATAATAATGAAAAAGTTAGCTTAAATAAAGTGACCTGTTCACCAAGCTAAAAAGAGCTGTGAATGTTTCTCTTGGGTGAAACTGTTTCAGTAAGCAATTAGTGTTCCTTTTAATTTACTTGGGTTATTATAATTTGGTATGATCAGAAAACGTGTGCGTGGGTTGAGTCAATTTCCCATTTTTTTTCATCAACCTTAACATTGGAGTAATACAAGTCTATTTCATTCTTTGCCAAGCTTCTAGATAATAAAAGTCTAACATTTTCATACATTGTGTTCAGTAGCCTCTAATAAAGGTCTATGTCAAATTACTAAGCCAATTAGCTCCTCAAAAAAAAAGGATAGAATAAAAAAAAAATTGAATTTCTCCTCATTCTTCAATAAAATTTTCCTTATGAGCCAGGCTACAAACAATTTGGAAACATAAGTACTTTTGTTAATACCATGATCCAACAAAGTTTCAACTGGTATATGTCCATGACTCATCAATTTTCTTAATTAGCTAACACAAATATGAAGGTATATCAGGATGGACCAATGCACCTGCTGTCATGAACACCATTTTAATTTTATTACGATTTGTGAAGATAATAAGTGCATATTTGTTAAATACAAAAATTCAATTTATTAGGAAATACTATATTACCATTATTATTCTACTTATTATGAACAGTGGATCTTCATTTCTTCTTGACTGGAAATAGTGAATCTTTTTTCACTGCTATCTTAAATTAAGTGAATTATATTCAGATAAGATTTCATACATTCAGTTCAATTCTTATTTATACAGTGCAAATAATTGCATGCGTTAGTTTGTGACTTCCAATTCTTAAAATCATTATTGAAAATCTGAGATCAATTATTATGTGATTAATTGTGGATCCCCAAATAACTGACTCCTAAATCAAGTTCATCTTGTTTTTAAAGAATACTATTATTATGAATAATTCATAATATGAATATTTCCTTTTACATTACTGTAAAGAAACTCCCACCCAATCCTCTCAATAAAGGAGACTTACTTTGAAAAAAGGCACAGGATCTAGTGATAAAAACATTTATAAATGAATGAAAAAAATTAAGATTTAGTGTTTTCCCAAAAAGTAAGGAAACAAGAAAAGACATTACCTACCCAAAAAGGGTAACACTCAATTATTATGTATCTAATTTTACATCCCTAAATCACTGACTCCAACTCTATTTCACCTAGTGTCAATTTAAAAAATTCTATTATCATGGGAAACTAATAAGATGAACATTTCCTTTTGCAATATTGCAAAGAATATGCCTCACCCAAAAAATAATATATAAATAGTATGGAACCAAAATAGGTGACTCCCTCATCATGCTTAATAGCAGTACAAAAATATCATGCTGTACAGTCTGGAGGCAGTGATTTAGGGATATAAAATTAGGCACATAATAAATGAGTGTTCATACTTGTTTTAATACTTCTTGTTGCCCAGCCAATGTCAACATGAAACATTATAGAAGCCACTAAAATTAAGGCCTGGGTAATCCTTTAATTAGCTTTTGGCAACCAAAACTACTTCCTGTGGATGTGGCTAATATCAAACCACACTCATTGACAGACCCATATGTGGTTAATAAAGCTCACCTGAATACTTGCAATCCATATGCCCAATTTCAGCCTGATTGGTCCTTAAATGAGTTTTTGGCAAGATAATGACTTTCTATCGGTATGTCAATCACCAAACCACACCCATTGACACATGCACATGTGATTAATAACATTCACCCAGTTACTTGGAAACCACATGCCATATTTCAGTCTGGTTGGTCCTTCCATTAGCTTTTGATAGCCAAATCAACTTCCTGTGGGTTTGGTTATAGCCAAATCAACTTCCTGTGGGTTTGGTTATAGCCAAACCAAAACTATATGTGGGTAATAGTGCTTATCCAGGTACTGTCTTTTGATTAACTTTCCTGCCAAAACAACTTCCTGTGGGTGTAGCTATGACAAAATCAAACCCACTACCATGCCCACAATATTTAATAATGCTTATACAGGTTCTTTAGGCCTTTCTGATCTAAATGTTTGGCTGTGATGTGTAGACATGCATGCATACATACATACATACATACATACATACATACATACATACATACATACATACATACATACATACATACATACATACATACATACATACATACATACATACATACATACATACATACATACATACATACATACATACATACATACATACATACATACATACATACATACATACATACATACATACATACATACATACATACATACATACATACATACATACATACATACATACATACATACATACATACAAACCAAAATATATATTTGGTGGGTTTGTCGATCGAAGTCCTTAGGTTCAATTATTATTCAGAAGTTCTTTTTTTAGCACTTTTTGGCTTTACACACCAATGGGAAGAGGTGTAGCCAGGTAGGACCCCGCCCATGTTACTACCGAAGTCAAGTTGTGTATGCATACCATGTTTTACATCTGTTGCTCCAATAGTTTAGTTTGTCTGGCCAAAGACCTTTTTTGGTTTTTTTGTCCTGACATGAACACAAAAATGGGTGTGGTCATATACATGTACTTCAAACATTCCCCAGATTATATTGATTCCAAATATATATGGGTTCATGGGTTTAACTCCCTAGATTCGTGTTTGTGCTGAAATACCATTTTTGGCATTTTCAGCCTTACACAGCAAGAGGAAGAGGTGTGGCCAGGTGGAACCCAGCCCATATTACTCCCAGAGTCAAGTTGCATATGCATACCAAGTTTTAGGTCTGTAGTTGAGAGGATTTTTCTTGCGAAAGTATCATTTTTTGGCTTTTCTCGTCTCCATCGTAACTATTCTCCAGATTTTTTAGCCAATGTTTAATGTTGGGTCAAAAACCTATCATCATGGCAAGTTTCAGAAAAATCCACCAACAGGTTTTGCCAGAATGATGGTACAGACAGACAGACAGACAGACAGACAGACAGACAGACAGACAGACAGACAGACAGACAGACAGACAGACAGACAGACAGACAGACAGACAGACAGACAGACAGACAGACAGACAGACAGACAGACAGACAGACAGACAGACAGACAGACAGACAGACAGACAGACAGACAGACAGACAGACAGACAGACAGACATCTTTCATATATATATATATATATATATAAGATAGTTGGTTCAATTGTAAATTGATATACTAGGGGATCTTTTATATTTTTTCATCAGTGGACCTGACCTTTTCATAATACTATATGAAATGTAATCTGTTGTGTTCAACAGACAGTGATAATTATTGTTCCTATTAGGTAATGCTGTAATTAAAAACTTTCTAATGGCTCCTAACAAAGTTCAATATTAATACTAATGAATTTCTTCATATGGTTGACGATATAACCATTGTTACATCATTCTTGTAAATTGTCTCAATTGGAAAAAATATTTTATGTGACTTTTATTTGGCTTCAAATTAAGTAAATATGACTAGCTTTTAACGTAGTAAATATGACTGGCTTCTGACTTAGTAAATACAGAAGCCAAATAGTTGGCATGGATGATAACTTCAGATTGTACCATTAATTTTTCATCTCTGCAGTGTATGTATGGCCTCAATGACTTCACACTAAATTACAAATAGATGGTTTTGCCTAATAGCTTAGATGAACTCACCCTTTAAACACTTCTGCTTTAGTTGGGTAAAATAGACAGCAGGAAAATTGCTCAGACATATGCGTGAATAAGGTGTGATGACGATATCCTCGAATATAATCAATAATGATGCCATTCATTTGAATAGAGCAACTCAGAGTCTTCTCCCAAAATATCCAACAACATATGATATTTGTGTAACCAGCCCAATTATAGTGGAGAACAAAAGGTATTTCAGCAATGAAATTGTTACGATATACAGAACAATAGACAAGAGAAATATATGTAGTATAATAATATGAATGAAAGGTAAGGAGGTGTGCATTCTTATCTTAACTGAGTAAAAGTTCTGAAATATTTTTTTAATGCTTGAGCAATGCACAACAGCTTAACATGTCGACTCCTTCACAGAGTGTGGCTCGTAAGTACCTTCAATGGAGAGGGGAAACCAAAATCAACAAGGAATGAAGAAATGGAAAGAGAGAAGAGGAAAAAAAAGAAAAGTCCATCCATCAGGGCTAGAGTTCAGCGGAGTTCACAGGAATGCAGGCAAATACTTTTTTAAGTGCACTTGGCAAAGTACCTCCAACCTGCGGTGCTCCAGCTGAACATTGAAGGGACCATTGCTAGCAAGATCGGCATGGTCAAGTACTATCATCCTCCAACAGGAGACCCATTGCACTTGTGTTGATAAGCTAGTAATTCTAAACTTTGCAGAGTTGAATCAATCCCAAGCAGGAAGCATGATCTAGCCACATTTATCCATGAGAGCCTGTCCTGGCCTGGACACAAGCCAGTCGGTCTCCAGAAGATTTTGAGATCGAATGGTTGTGTGTGGACGTTGCTGGCCTGAAGATGATCAGCATCTACAAACCTCCACACTTACGCCTTTTGACAACGTCCCTTCCATTGTTCCCTTCCCCATGTATGTATGCTAGTGATTTCAATTGCTAACATGTGCAGTGGGGATACAGAGCCAGTTCATCAAATAGAGAGTGTTTGGTTGAGTGGGCTGCAAATAATAACTTAATGCTGCTCCACAATTCAAAGGGTGCAGTCAATTTTGCCTTCAGCAGCTGAAACACCGAAACTAATCTGGACCTTGCTTTTCCATGTGCTTTACCAGACAACAGGCTCCCTGACAGATGTGTGCTTGAGAGGTTCCCTCACTCTCAACATCAACCCTCGCTCATCACTGCTGCAAAACTCGTGGCTCCAGTACCAGGTGAACCGGTGAAGAGATGGAACTTCTGCAATGCTGACTGAAATCATTACAGCCCTGTCACCAACGAAGCAACATAGAACTCAACATCTTCTAGCACCACCAATGTTGAGGAGGCTTATCAGGATTTCTGCAGTACCCTTATCAAAGCAGCCAAAAGATGGTTGCAGAAACAACTACATATCATGTTGGGATAAGGAGTGTGAGAGTTTTTAGTGTACCTTCCTGGACTCTCCCAATGGGAAAGAGTCTAGCAGTGCTGTACTGCTATCCCATCTTGACCAGTGAAGGCATGAACGATGGAATGAAGCCATTAATTCCATTGACTTCTCACACTCCAGCCACTTAGCATGGAGTACCCTCAATAGGCTGACAGGTAGGTCAAGACACACCTCTCACAAATGCCCCATTTCAGCAAATTCTATGCATCACAAGTTGTGAGAAACAGGATCTTCACTGTGAGACCCCACGACTCTGCTCGACTCATGGCCTAAGAAGTGTCTGATCTCTGGAAGGTCTTAACACCCAATGGTCAGAGTTTTCCAATGATTTCATTGTCGAAATGCTCATGTCTGCCCTCCAACACCTGAACATAGGTGCCAACTTTTTTAAAGCTGCTTCAGGGACACAAGCAATACCCCTTTTTTAAAGCTGCTTTAGGGACACAAGCAACACCCCTTTAAATTGACCACACCCACTTGTCATGCCAAATTATTCAATATCAAGGTATTATTTTTAAAAATATGCTGAATTGAGGGACAAGTATGGTTTCAATTGGAACTCGCCTGTGATCACTTTCCTCACAAGCAATGATCTCACAAATGATAGTCAACTCTGGGCAGTAATGTTCTGATGCTCTCCAGTGATAATGTTTGATGCATAATTACAAAATAGTAACAATCCTCAAATCTCAGTTTTGCAAGGATTATGAAAACATGAATTTAAAGAAGTGATACATGGTTTAAAATAATGACAAAATAATATCATTTATCCTAGTTCAACCTATTCCTCTTCTTAGTATCAGCTGCTACTGTTCATTTGGCTGCTTCTCTTCAAAAAAACAAAAAATAGGTGACTTTCTTACAATTAGAAAGAAACTCTTCACAGAAGGTTGAGTCCAATGTTGCGATGTACTCCAAGTGACAGAAGGTAAAAAAAGTTTTAAGCCAGAAAGGCCAATTCTCAAGTATTAAATATATTTCCATGACATACTTCACATCAATTTAGTTTAAAATGTTGTTTTAGCACCTCAACTATACTATCCCTATAAAAGTATTTGATCACCCATGGCTTTGAAATTCATATTGAAAACAGAGAAAATGTTCTGAATAGTTGCAATGCATAATATAACATACATAATACCATTTAGCTGGCTGTCTCTATTAATCTATACCAAAAATTTGTTCATCTTAGTTTTATCTTTGATTTAGCTGACCAAAGCTCCTGACATATTTTTGTAATGTTCAACTGTCCTGGTATAGTGATTTATCACTTTCATTTATTACATTTAAAATTAAATAATTTGGAGAGGAAATGATTAAATTAACATATAATTGGAATCTACTTTTTTAAAGCAGAAAAAAAAAAGAAGCCAAGTTATAAGAGAAAAAAGAAGAAAAGGAAACTAGCAAAAAAAACTTTCTAAGGCCATACAGAATCTTTTCAAGCCAGTATTGAGCTATTTGGCCAGAAGAAAAGGCCAGCATGGCAACACTAGATGAGGCAAACAGACACTAGTCTGACTATAATTTTTAATTTCATTGTCATCAACAATAAAGAAAAACTTACACTCTGACATTGACTTGTTGAAACACTAGAAGGTAAAGGTAATATTAATATTTTTATTTATCACACTGAGGGAAGTGAAGTTTAGCGTAGTCTTATTATATTTTTAACCGTAGTCTTTTCTTCTTTTTTTTTACAGTCCTTATGTGGTGGTCCTTGTGTTCGCCAAACACTTATTCTCCTGAGTGAAATCATATTGTGTAAGACAATGGGGCCAAGACAAATATTTTATCTAGTATTCATCAGGATTCTGGGTGACAGAGGAGCTAATGTCCAGGAAGAACCTGGCCCAGATTCCATCTGCCCGGAGTTAACACTTCATGCTGGCTCTGAAATCAACTCCTGGTTTTGTGAATTCCTCTCTTCCTGCTTGCACAACCTCAAGATTCCCAAGATCTAGAGAAGAGCACTAGTTGTTGCAATCCCCCAGGGGATCCAAAGAGCTATTGATCCATCTCTTTTGCTGTCTATCCCCTTCAAGAACCTCCAGCATCTTATCTACGCTTTTGTCAAGTCCATCATCAAGGCGCTTCTACCTAGGAAGCAAGCTGGCTTCTGACATGGAAGATCAACTGAAGATCAAGTCACTTTGCTGACTCAAGACATCAAGGAGAGCTTTTTGGCAAAAAAGAAGGCTGGTGTTGTGTTTTTTGCTGTCACAGCAGCCTATGATACCATATGGCATCATAGCCTCACCTACAAGCTTCTGCATCTGATGCCAAATATGCACATGGTCAAAATGATCATGGAGCTTGTCACAAACCTCAGTTTCACCCTCACCACCGGGATCAGAACATGCAGCAGGTTATGACACCTCAAAGATGGTATTCCACAGGGGACAGTGTTGGCGCCCTTCTATACAATATCAATACCTACACTCTGCTGACATCAGCCTCCGAGAAATATGCATACACAGACAATCTTGCATATATGCATTCTGCTGGAGACTGGCAGGTTATCGAAGGGTCTCTTAACCAAGACCTAGTGACACTTGCAGAATATATCTAAACTTGGTGGCTGAAGCTCAGTTGGTCAAAAACGGTGTCTGCTGCCTTCCATCTGAACGAAAGGGAGGCAAGTTGTAAGCTCAGTATCACTCTTGACAGAAAATGCCTGTCCTTCGCCTAGATACCAACATACCTGGGTGTAAAACTGGAAGGTTGCTTACGTACCACCAACACCTTGAGTCACTGCATGAAAAAATAACTTCACATGTAGCCCTTATGAGGCGGCTTGCCAGATCTGGATGGGATGCTAGTGTGGCTGTTCTTCTAACAACTGCCTTGGCCCTTGTGTACTCTACAGCAGAGTACTGTGCACCTGTCTGGTGTTGCAATGTACATACCCACCTCGTCGACACAGCAATTAATGAAGCACTCCAGATAGTGACTGGATGCCTGCGTCCCACACCATTGGACAACCTTTCCATCCTTGCAGGCATCCAACCTGCTGAGCTTCACTGAAAGCAAGCTATGCTATCAGTTGCCAGGCTCTGGTACCATGCTATCTGCTTTACCACAAGTTAGCAGATCCAGCCAAGCAGCCTCGGTAACTGAGTTCATGACACCCATTTGTGCCAACCGCAAACAGTTCCTCAGGACCATTGAGGATCAAAACATCTATGTGGCATATTGGGCGGATAATGCTTGGAGTGCAGAATGGTGCAACAGTGCCTCCGGACTGTGCTCTTTCATCCCTGATACCGGACCTCACCCACTGGGATTGGCTCTGCCAAGACTAGTATGGGTGAGGATAAACCACCTTCAGACCAGCATTGGGCACTTTGCTCATCCATGCACAAATGGGTTATGGTCCCTTCAGCAATCTGTGAGTGTGGCATGGAGGATCAAACTGCAAACCATAATATACAGAGATGCCAATACTCGCCACCAAAGAGCATCCGTGGTGTGCAGGTCCTGGATGATGACACCATTAAATTGTTCTCAACCTCATGAAAGTGGATTTAATGGACCTATGCCTTAGCCCTAACTACGTTGTCCCTAAATGGGGCCAGTGGTCCTGTGTGTAAACCTTGAAATTTCTGGATGATTGGTCCAGGCATCTGGGAGGAGATAGCATGCATACACATGCATGCAGGCAGGCACACACACAAACATACGTACATGCCTACATGTGGACAGGCCGGCAGCAGGCAGGCAGACAGACAGGCAGGCAGGCTGCTCAAGTGCAAATTTCAGATCGTAAGATTGGTGAAACTGTTCTGCTCAGTCAAAAGAAGAAAAACAATTTCAGTATGACATTTGACCTGGCACCTTTCCAAGTTACAAGAATTAAAGGGACAATGGTTACAGCAATCGGAAACAGAAAGTATGTCACTCACAACATCTCTCAGTTCAAGAAGATAGTTTCAGATATGGTCAGACCAGAGCTACCACATGACAATCTGGATGCATGGGAAGATAACAATGAAGATATTACTCCTCAAGGAAATCCACAACTAAATGTACTTCCATTGAATCCTCCTCAATCAGTATGTAATAGACATTATCCTGTCAGAATTAGACCTCCAGTCCTTCGTTATGATTCTAACAATGAGTTATTGGAACAACCTTTTGTTTAAGAAAGGGAGAGATGTAATGTCCAAACAAAATCATATTGTTATTATTATATGATGTTACATCTTAAATTATTATACACACTGATTATATCATTGTATCACAATGTTAATGTAGAGATATTTCTGTTTTCAGCTGCATTCTGCACTACTGGACTTAAGAAATGTCTACCAGTTATCAGCATATTAGTGCACAATAAAATCACTGACCCCAATTATTATAAATCTGATTAAAATTAACTTTCTAATCACCCATGAAGAGGAGAGAAAAATTGAATAATTTTTTTTTTTTTTTTTTTTTTTTGAAAAGGGGGGGAAAAGAGTAAAAGAAAAGGAAACGGAACCACCAGGAATCAAACCTAGGACTTTCAGCTTGGAAGACTCAAGCCTTTATTATTTCATCTTCTTTTTTTTCAGGCTTTATTTGTATGGAATTTGGATTTCTCTTTTCCCTCACCAGTGTTGCCACTCTTTTCAATTTTGATCAGTGGAGGTTATTTTGACACCCCTACAGAGTAACCCCACCAAATTTTAGACAAATCCACCCAGTCATCTTAGAGGAGATAGCAGACTTACAACAAAAACCAGACTGAACATGTCCACACTACAAATTAAATGACTCTTCACTGATTCAAATCAGGTTCACTCATAGCATTGCATAAAATCGATTCATCATTGACACCGCTTACTTGAATTGGTAAAGGATCATCTAACTTGTCTATGTGGTTACACTCTGTTTCCTTAATTCTTCAAAAGAAAAAAGAAAAATTGTAAAAAAAAAAACAAAAAAAAACAACTATTCTACATTAGAAATCAGCTAAGTTTGGC
>OZ017790.1:1771127-1856127 GCA_963969325.1 Lycopodina hypogea
TGTCTAATTGTAATTGGTAAAAGTAGCTTAATCTATGGTACTAGTTGTTGCTTCTTGTCTCTCCCCCCCCCCCCCCCATCCACCCACTCACCCACAGGTCGATTGAAAGAAATCAGTTATAAAATTAAGCCACTTATTTTCCTATTTTAATTTTCCATGTAATGGTAGCTTAATATTTCTATCCTATTATAGTATTAGTGTGAGAAAACAGGATAAGAATGGGATTTTACAGATTATGTACTTCCGACATTCCGTTCGACATCTAACAATGCGAGGAAAGAAAGTTGATCTGCACTTGTATAACAACAGAAATGACATGCAGAGAGGAATCATTAGAGATGTTTTCCTTAATTAAATGTTTACATAATCAGTCATTCCAAATTCATTAAATAATACTTTCAACTTTTGACCTCTAATAATATGAGGAAGAAAGTTTATCTGCACACGTATAAACAAAACAGCAAACACAGATGAATAATTAGAGAAGGTCCTTTTCATACATTTTTTAAAATACATTTTATGCCATTCCATTTACAGTCAACAGAACACTTAGATTCTGTTATTGTTTGTATTTCTGGCATGGGGTTTGCTACATATATAGATCTTATACTACTATATAATTTTTCCTCCACTCCAAAGTAGCAACACCTTGACTACTGCTTGTTTTGTTTTTTTCTTTTCTTTCTAACATGGACACCTAGCTTGGCATGGATGAAAATTTATCAGAAACTTGTCTGCCATCAAAGGAAATTTAATGTACACTTTTGCAGACATCACAAAATTTGGTGTGCATGGATTGATAGTCATTCCATCATAATATAGGGTATGCATTTTGGGATGCATTAACTTCACCTAAATACATAATATAAAATTGCCACTTATAATACAAAATAATATCCTATATGTGAAGGTTAAGTCAAAAATATACTTTCAAAATCATGGATTTGAAGCCAACAAAATCTACAGTTTAAGTAAAGAGCTATAAGTTGTGTAGCTATATGCCTTTGGTATAATGAAATATAGTCTCCACTTTTTCTCTTCTTGATATCAAATTGAAGTCATGTATGTCCAAGTCATGATTTTTTTAAGTAATTTGCAATTCATATATTTTTAGTTCAAAGAGTTGAATCTAAATGTGAATGATAATTTAATCAACACTAGCAAAATACCTGTCCTGTATACCAGAGACAACAAAGACATCTTACTATAATTTGATATTTGTTTGTTCACTGTCTCCTCCAAGAGGCTTGGCCTACAGGGCTAAAAAAGAAGAAAAAGAAAAGAGGAGGAAACAGGTTTGGGCATATTTTTTCTGCCCTCAATTAAAATGTGTTTACATAATTGTGGTTTGTAGTATTTACAATGAGCTTGTTGCTTGGTGGCTACTCATGATGAAATTGAGCACCTCCTCCAAGGAAATTATTGGGGGGGGGACAGCCCTCATAGGTAGGGGTTTATTCCAATCTCCACCAAATTCTAACTAAAACACTCCTCAGGTGACCTCCATTAACCACTGAAAATTTGAGCCCTGTAAGCCCAAGTTTCTGGGAGGAGATAGTAAAAGAACAAAAACAATAAATAAAAAAAATAATAAAAAAACAATAACAACAACAACAACAACAACAACAACAAACAAATAATTCATGAATTATAGTGAGATCAGCATTCACTGATATTCAGTTTGAAAAAATTAACAAGCATTTCAGAATGAACTGAACTATAGAGCTGGCAGTGATTGTTCTACTTTCACCAAACAAAACAGCAGGCACTATTCATGCCAGAGGTGTAAAAGCATGTTTTATTTGTGACACAACAGTTTATAGTTGAAACTATGGTCTCATTTGTGAGGTACAAAAAATGTTTAAAATTGGAAATACTACTGCAATGACAGTTACATTTTTCATCACCAAAGAAGCACATTTGTCCATAACAAGTGCCTTCATATTTGCATGTGGTTACATGTGCACACAAAGCCCTTCCTTCTGTAGGATGACAGTTTTTATACAGCATATGTAGCAACAACTAACAGGTTGTTCCAGTTTTTTTGATGCTTTGGAATGGAATCCAGAATGGTCCCAACCACACCCAGGCTTAAACAACACCCAGGTTCAACCCACATCCAGGAGATATTGTTACAAAGCATATCTTTCATAATGATTTCTTCCATCCACTATACCTTGAGAAGCAAGATATTTTTAACTTTCCAGCTGAATTATTCCTTCCCTTTCGGATTTGTCAAATTTTCAATTTGTGTAGTTTAGCTGGATTGTAATTATTGTATCCCTCCATATGTGCATTTGAGTTAGGCTTCTCTCTGAGTATGTGAACTTTCCTGGAATGAAAATTTTCCTAGGGCTTGCATCCGGCTTGTGAAGCCTGATCTAGTAAAAACATTTCCTCCAAAATTGTATTAAAATAGAACTTGTTGTGTATGCATGTGTGCTTAGACCAAATGACCTCAAACTTTTAGGAGGTATTCCTGTGTACCACATGAACATTTTGGCTGAGTTCCACCTGGACACACCTCTTTCTTGGGTATCATAAGTTAAACATTCTAGCTAGAGATATATATATATATATATATATATATATATATTTATGGGGGGGGGACAAAATTATACCTCACACTTATTTTTGGTTCTCCCAATTTCAAAATATTTTGTTATTGCATAAGTGTGATATTCATCCAAACTGCTTATTTCCGTGCCATGGAGCTCTCTACATCAAATTTTTAGTCAGTTTTTTTTTTGTTGTAATATGTGTCAGGTCCATAACCAGGACAATGAGTGGGAAGGTGTAGAGGGGGGGGGGATTCTTTTGATGAATGTTGGGACCTTTGGCCTGGAAGTTTAGCACACAAATAAACAACAACAACAACAAAAAAAACTCAAATATAATATACCAAGAAATGACTTTTAACTAATAACATATTTGAAGGAAATGACTCTCTTATAAGAGATTTAAGTTCCATTTTCCTTGAGTGTATAAGTATTTCAACAATTATATCCAGATTAATTTCATCATAATGCACATGTAAGAGTGCTGGAGATGTCAGGCATTCTTGATTCATAGATGTTCTTAGGTAATTGTTAAGCCATTGAAGTGTACTTCCACTTCTTTTACATTCACTAGTTATTACTAGCAGAGAGTATGCTATTTGCAAGAGAACATGAATGTTTGAGAAAAAAAATTCATCACAACCCTTTAAGTTGCTAGATGATTTGGATTCTCTTCTGTGAATGTGTACATTTGCATATCTTGATGTCCAGTGAGTGAGTTTAATTTCCATAAGTGTAGGTGATGGAAAATCCTGGTGATAAGGTTCAACCACTGTGCTGTTATCAAATGGTCTTGTGGTAATCAGAGATAATACAAATACTAAAAGAGATGAAGCTGTTGCTGACAATGATGAAAACCTCACATTTAAGCTCATGAGATGTGGTCTAGGAATGGAAATTACTCTTGAAATCATTAGTTTTGAAATTATGAAGTAATAATGAAGTACTGATCAGCTGGTACATTACAATGGTGCTGCTGTCTGCTTGCTATCCTTGCTATACTAGGGGTAGTGCCCTCATTATCAGCCATCAAGACAGCGTGGTCATATATTTTCTGAAAGTTTTCTTCCACTTTTGCCCACTCTTCTTTCTACACTTGCCATCAATCTTGTGATGGGCTTCTATGATATCTATATAGCTAATGTTCTGCTCTGTAGTTAAGAAATTATGCGTGGCAGGTGGGAAAGGTAGTGATAAACCATTAAGAAAACTATGATGAAATGAAATTAGGTGATACTAGCAAGAATTTGCTGGGCTTGACTTCTATTAGCTGTGTCCCAAACAAAGTAAAATCCACTATGTTTATCAACATGTTGACTGTGGCCTTTAACTTCTAGGGCATCAACAATGAATATAATAAACTCTTAGAATTGCTGATATGGTCTATGATATTCATCCCAGCGAGAGTCTTGGGAAAATCAATAATAGCCTTTTTAAAGCCATGTCACTAACATTGCTCCTAAAAAGTAATTCAAGAATACCATTTCTTTTGGGAGTTTTGGGACTTGACTGAAAGAAATTGCAGCAATGCTTGAGCTTGTTAAGGACATTTTGAACTTCTGGTAGAGAGTTTGACTTGCACTACACAAAATTAAGGCAATCTCCACTAAAATAGGTAACTAGAGGAGAATGCTCTCTGGTGCATGCTTGCACACCAGCATTAAATGGTGACATGTTACTAGCTCCATTACAATATTGCCCATGAATATATTCCAATGAAATAATGTTCACTTAAAAGAGAAATTATTTTCTTAGCCGAATGTTGACCAGTAATTCTTTCAGCTTTCAAGTATGACAATTACTGTTCCAGTATCTTGCAGGTTTCATCAATGAACCTTACACAGAGAGCTCTTGTTCCTTGTTACTTCGAGATGTTGATGTTGTAATATTTTGCTTTTTTTAAATCTCTTTAACAAATGATTAAAAATAATATGCTTCCCATGATTTCAATTAGTTCATTTTATGTTTATGAAGATATGTAGGTTACACATTTCGTTGCAGGTGAGTCCAAATGATTGTAGAGCACTTCATTGCGATTAACTAACAGCTCCAGTAGACTTTTTTTTTAAATAATCCAGACTTACCTGGTGTATTAATGCTTATATATCACCATGCAGTGCAATACACTGCTTACCACAAAACAGAATACATTCTGCACACACGAAAGATCCTATTTTCCATTATATTTTGGGGCTCTTTTTTTTTATCAATTACACATGCAACACTCTGGTTTCTGGCTTTCCTACATTTCAGATGAAAGCATCAATCCAACCAATTACATGTTCTTGCACTTCAATTTTTCTTTTTCCAGGTATGAAATGGTTGATTGACAAAATATCCCATATTTTTATGATGCATGTGAAGTATAAAAATTTAGAAAACAAGCAATACAAAAAGGACCATCACAGGCCTTACACTAAACCATCCAGGATTACTCCTGCCCTGTTTCATCTGATAGGAATGATTAGATCATCCAACAACAGTCACTAGGAAGACGTGTGTGTTCAAGGGTCTCTTTTCATGAGATTTCAGAAGTATGAATTTCTTTTCTTTTGTCAGCTTTGTTTAACCTTTCTATGTAACGCAGAGACATAAAATGTTGACATTATTTCATATATCATTAATAGGCTTATTTATAGATGCTTCACTCACTCCTTCAATCAAAGAAATGTTAACCTTAGAGTCATTAGATTCAGACCTGGCTGTTGCATTACTGTCCTCAAGCAAAGGATTGACCTCAACACCAGGCACAACTTCCAAATGGTAATTTTTTGGACATAGTACAATCCTAAAATATGTTTAGAACACACACTGGTGTAAAGACCCTCTATGTCAACTAGATCAAAGATTTTTTTAGATATGCCTCTAATTGACTGGTGAAGCATACTCCTCTAATTGACTATGTGAAGCTAATTGGTCATCTCCCCTTGATTCTTTAGGTGGCCAATACAAAAAACAAAAAATAAATGGTCAAAGCCTGGCAGCTCTTGGCTGCCATTTTAAGACCTCTCTTCTTTGCTTGGACTTATATCAGGCATGATTGATTCATTCGAGGGCTCACCATATATAATGCAGCAGTCAGCTTTTCCTATAATAAATTTTATCAAACAACAAATTGCTAACACTATTTCATTGTTGATTTACTCCATGATGTGGTCAACACCATTGTTTCTACATCTAATTACAAATACTGCTTAACAACAACAAAAAAAATTTGAGTTGCTCTGTGAGGAACAATTTAGTTAATTTGAAAGGGTGGATCAAAGTAAAATGGTGAACTCAATTGAAAGGTTGGGCCTCAGAGCCAATATTGCATGCCAGCCAACTTAGCAAGGCATTTTCCCTTGAACCATCCATTCACTCTCCTTAATTTGAGCAATATACCTTGATTCAAATATGCAAGACTGAAATAAAAAAATTAAAAAAAAATTAACGTCTGAATTCTAACCATGGTTGATTTAGTAAACCGCCACAAAGAATTATTCATCTTAAATGAAAATGAATATAACAATCATAGCCTCTCATACAAAATGATATACACATATATCCTGGCAAATATGGATTTAGTCATCTCCAGCATGATTTTGGTGAGACTTAGTCAGCTGTTTTCATATCACTTGTAAGGAGAAAAATTTTATGTGATTGAAAAAGTATATATTATTCTTCACATAAAACAAGGAAAATGTCTTAAAATAAAACATAGTTGTCTATTTTCTGGAGAAAATAGCATCTTTTATGGAGAAAATAGCATATTTTAAGAAATCCCACCAGAATCCAGAATCAAAATGGCCACGATATTATTTTTAGCTGAATTAGCCCACAGCTTAAAACCTGTTTTCATCCCTCTGCCACATTAGCAGAAGGATTATCTTACTCATCTTTTAACTTTAGCTCATTGGAGTTGGTAATGTGTATGATTCGTTCAACATTCAAACTCATTTTTGTGATTCTTTCAACTTTTAATTGCATTCTTATGTTCCAACATTTCAAGTCTCTTCCAAAATGATGTCTGTTGCTGCAAGAGAAATATGGCTCAGAGAGATCAATTCAGGAGAAGAGGGTCCCTTCAAGTTCATGGAAGACAAGTTTTTTGAATCGGCATTCAGGTTCATTCTGAAGTTCCACCTAATTAAGCACAGTAGGTCAGAGAAGCATGAGAAGAACAAAAGCTCAAGGCCTAAATGACTTTGACACAAGTCCAACTAGAGGTCATGGTCAACACCAGCACTCCAAAATTCAATGTCTGGCATACTTAGTTAGCAGCTGTACGAAGCCTTCCTTGACACTGATATCCCTAGAAAGTTGTTCTTTTGATCCAAAATTCCGTGAGTTCCTATAGGTAAATATCAGTGTGGCTTTCGCCATCTCAGACTTCACATTTCATATGACTAATTTTGATGACTGCTACAATGACATAATCAAGGATATCAAGGTTGAGTTCAAGTATGTTGCAATTTGGATCATCCTCCTGAAAATAACAGATTCTGTCAGCAGATACATTTCAAACATCCTCAGCAGTAAGCTAGATATAGAAAAGTACAATGCATCATTTCTTGTCAAGTTTACCTGCTGGAGAAAAAGGACTCCTTGACCATTGCATGGCTGCTCAATGGCATTGTCTTCCCTGCTGCTAGGGTTTAATTTATCCCTGCAGAAGCAACTTCATCACTGATGGGCAGTGTACAAAAACCATGCTGAACTTCTGCAAGGCAAACTGGAAAACATTGTCCAAACAGTTGGAAAGAGTGTTATCAGCATTCCCATTACACATCGTTGGTGAATGAAGCCTACTCAAGATTCACAAAAGCTATTTTTAAAGCAGCAAAAGCAAACATACCTCGACATTTCAGGTGTAAATGCATCCCATGCTTGGACTCCGAATGTCAGAACTGATTACCTCGTTGACAAGTCACACCAGTCTAGATGGGAGGAAACCACCAATAGCCTTGACTTTACACATTCAAAACAGAAATGTTATAACCTCATCCTCTGACTTGGTGCTAACTAGCAACCACATAGCCCAACTAGATCATCATTGAAACCTGGTGCACTAGCAAGCCATCTTGTAAAAATGGGCAAAGCTCATGCTCTTAAAGAAGTCAAACTATCAATCAAATAAGAATGATGCTCCTTCAGAAAGTCACCATCTGAAGAAGGGGCAAAAGCAACCCCAATCACTCCTGAAGAAGTAAACTGTGCCTTGAAAGACATGAAATATGGCAAAATGCCAGGATATGATAACCTCAATACTGAATTCTTGAAATACCTGGGACCTTCAGCAAGAAACTGGCTAGCTATTGTCTTCTCAAGGGTAATCTTGGAGAAAAATATTCCCAATCCCTGGAGAACTGCTAAAACAGTTGCTATCCCAAAACCCAGAAAGACTCAGAACTGGTTTCCCACTACTGATCAATCACTCCTCTCAATATGCTGCCAGCTGCTGGAACAGATTATCCTTCACACATTAAGTCAACTGTGGAGGAAATATTAAACACTGAACAAGCTGGATTTCATTCTGGTAGAGTACTCAAGACCACCTCCTTGCCCTCACCACCTACATTGAAAATGGTTACCAGCAGTGTAAAAGACTGGGGCAGTTCCTCTAAATCTGACTTCTGCTAATGACACTGTCTAGCTCAAGGACCTATTGTTCAAAATATCTAATGTTCTTGCATGCTGAGTTTCACTATAACAATGTTTGGTGTTCACTTACACCAACACCTCCGAAGAAGACAAAAGAATCTCATCCCACAATGATTGATTACTAAAGCGCTGGTATCTCCAGCCAAGCACTACCAAAACAGTTTTGAGTGTATTTCATCTACACAATGCTAGAAGAGACTAAGATTTTGACTTCTTTTTCTTTTTTTTAAATAAACACCTGAATCATGATCCTCAGACTAAATATCTTGGTGTCACTCGTAATCACACCCTAACATAGAAACCACATCTACATGAAGTAGCAACCAAAATTTGGACCAGAAACAATCTTATCCACATGCTTGCAGATGCAACTTGGGGTGCTAATGCAAAGACACTCCACTCCATTCATCAATTCTAGCACTTTGCTACTCAGTGGAAGAGTACTGTTGTTCCTTACCGAGAAACTTTGCACATACCAACCTTGTAGGTGTCCAATTGAACAACATGATGAGGATGATCAGGGTGCTCTCCACTGCACCAGCACGGATTGGCTCCATGTTTTAAGTAACATAGCCTCCCAGACATCTGCAGAGAGATTGCTACATCAAAGCTGCTTCTTATGATCCAAGAAATCCTGGCACTTCCATTGGTACTCAAATCTCGACACTCTGTCTGGTTAAATCTGCCAGACAGCACAGTAACAACAAATCTATGGTGAAAAGATGGCAAAAGGACATTGATGAACCACACAAGTTTCTGGTTGATGATCCCACTATCCAGCTCCTGGGATGGACTACTCCATGCTCAATGTATTTTACTCAACCAGTTTCTACCTGATGCAGGACTTTGCAGGTGAAACATCCACAAGTGGGGCTATGCCAAATCACCTCTGTGTGACTGTGGTGTTCCTCAAACAATGCACCATATTGTGAATGACTGCACCTTATCTCACCTCCATGGTGGTATCATTTGCTTCACCAAACAGAGAACCTCGCTGTCAATTAGCTAAACAATATTGGACTGAAACTGTAGATCATAGTAATCAAATATATGTAGTGTACATGATCCAGGGACAAGTCAGAGATGTCTTCCAAAGTTAACAGTCTCATTTCACTGGTCAAAAATTATTTTGAAACCCCCTCTTGCACCTTCATCTGGAGAAAAGAGAGTCCATCTCTCCTTCCATCAAACCATTCTTGACCAGGTGGGAACATGTATAAAGGCAGCACTGCTTAATTCCAGAAACTATGATGCTGTTAGAAACATCTTGTGCATATTAGATCTGGAGCAAGCAATTTGATTAATAAATCATTAAAGTTGTCTCACTCCAGGCTGATCTGTCTCACATTGATGCCAACCAGTCATTCCTGAACATCATGCAAAATCAGCGGAAGAGTCAGGTTTATCTCTTGAGAGATTGCTTGTTTAATGGAGGAGATAAAAGCCAAAGTTAGAAAGATCTATTGTGAGAAGTGAAGGTTACTTACAATCATATTCATTACAGTTTTGAGGGGGGGGGGGGGGGGAAATTGAAGGTCCTGGAAATGATTTCTAGGGCTCTTGGAGGCTCAATCAAGATCTTACCTGACATTTTTACTCTATTTGAACCTATAAAGTTCAAGTTTTGACCCACAGCCAGTGTCGATGTTGAGAGCTCTTTTTCTGTATAAAAAATTGTGCTGAGCAACAAACATCAAAATCTGACCAAGAAAAGCTTGAAGATGATCATGTACACATTTATTTTTTACAATTGAACCCCACTAAGCTGTATTTACTAACTAAATGTACAATGCTATACTATCATATAATAATAAAGCTAGTTATATTTAGATGCGTGCGTGCGTGCGTGCGTGCGTGCGTGCGTGCGTGCGTGCGTGCGTGCGTGCGTGCGTGCGTGCGTGCGTGCGTGCGTGCGTGCGTGCGTGCGTGCGTGCGTGCGTGCGTGCGTGCGTGTGTGATAACTAGCCAAATGGCTGAATGGATTAGGTTGGAAAATGGCAGCTAGGCCCCATTATTCAACACCCTATTGTTCAAGTGGAGAAACTAAAAGAAGCCAAAAAAAGCTCTTCTTTGTCCGTCTTTTTTTTTTTTTTTTTTTTTTTTTTTTTTTTTTTATCAAAGAGAATTCTTAGTCTTTAACTAGCATGAAACAATTTCAAAAAGACATTAATGCATTTTAACATCACATGCCCTGTTGGGAAGAAAAAACCTATAGCAATTTAAAAGGGAAAATAAAATTTGATGAACTCAGAAATAGTGTTCCATGAAATCCTGTTACTGAAACAGGCGGTAAATTTCAGATCAAACAAATTCACTGCAGGCAATTTAGACTGTGCCATAAAAAAGTAACAAAAAATAACAACGGTTGCTTTGGGGGAGCAGCTAGAGATACAAAATTTTGAGCTCCCACTCCCCCTTCTCCACTCATCACTATTTCTTTACAACAAAATTAAGTTCCTGTACAAAAATATTTAATATATTTTCTTTTTCTTTTTTCTTTTTTAAGTAAAAAAAAAAAAATGGCAGCTCTTGGGGAGCAGCTGAAGATACAGAATTCTGTGCTCCCACTCCCCCCCCTCCCCCATCTCCACCCATCACTATTGTTCCTGTATAGCCAAATTAAAGCAATCAAAGTTGTTACAGGGAGAGCAGTGTTAGAAGAAAGCAAAAATAGTGTGCCATAAGAGCTTATTGCTAAAAGAGCCATAGACATAGTAATAGTATGAAAATTATTTCAGCAATATCAAATCAATCTTAGTGGTGTGTGGTAACAGCTGGACCTCCCATCATCATTGTTTGGCTCATTTCAACTACAATTTTAAAGCAGGTGCATGCACACCATAATTAAGAAGATATGTTTGACAAGCATGCATGATGAGACTATTGACTATAAAAAAAATTAAAAAAAAGGTCAGCCTAGCACACCTTAAAAATAAACCTATATACACAAAAAGAACATTGCAAACAATAAATCCTTGGGAAGCAGGAGAAAAAAACAACAACATCAGTTGCCTAAATTCACAGCAGCATAATCCTCTGCAGCTTCTGCACAAATACCAGATATTAAGGATAAACCAAATGATTTCAGAAAAAAATTTATGATTACTTTTAACTAAAACCTAACAAAGCTATCATCATGTATGACATTTCTAACCTCATGATCTGTTTCACTGCAAGACATATCCCCATAATACATGACTTCCCACAAGACATGTCCACCCATAAGACATGTCCTCCTACAAGACATGTCCTCCCATATCACTATTTTACGAAAGACATGACTTCCACTAGATATCCTACAGTAATACATGCCCTCCTGCAAAACATGCCATCCTATAAAACCTGTCCTCATGTTGGATATGCCCTTCAGTAAGATATATCCTACTTTAAATCATGTCTTTCAATAATACAAATCCACTCATAGTACATGTACTCCTGCAAGACATGTCCACCTGTAAGACATTCCCTCATGTAATACATGTACACCTGTAAGACATATGTGTCCTCCTGTAAGACAAATCATTGTGTAAAATATGCCTTCCTGTAAAACATATTCCTGTAAGACATCTCGACCTGCAAGACATGCCCTCCTATAAGACATGCCCTCAAGTAAGGCATGTCCTCCAATAAGGCATGTCTTCCAGTAAAACACATCATCCTGTAAGATATGCCATCCTGAAGACATGCACTCCACCAATACATGACCTCCCATAAGACATTTCTTTCTATAAAGCATTACCTCCCTCAAGACACATGCTCCCGTAAGACATGTCATCCTGAAAGACATGCAATCCAAAAAACATGTCCTCCCATAAGACATGTCCTTCCTTAAGACAATTTTGTGACCACAGCCCACCAGAGGTGGGTTTAGCAAGCAATTGTGAACAAAGGCCGCAATTACGTGCTAGTTAAAACAACAAATTATTGCCATTTTCACACAAAATTAACATATTTTGCCCTTTTGAATCACTTAAATAACCCCACCTAAAACACCTGTGAAAAACACATAAAATTTTTATCTCTTCTGTTTATCAGCATTGATGATCACATCTATTTATTGTAGCTACTGTGTTTTGGTACATGCATATGGTTATTAAATTAGGACTACTTTGCATATCCTAACTTGTGACATACTGTTGTCACTCCATTTCTGTTGACTTCATTCATTTATCTTATGGGGTCATTTATGTGCAGTTAAGACCATGGGAATAAGTATTGATATCCTTGAAGGAAAATATTAGATATTTAGTTTCCTACACTTGTATTGCAACTAAACAACAGGAAGCCGACTCAAGACTTCACACTGACACATGTACATATCTGAGGAATGGTTGCAGGCTATTGCTGGGAATTAAATTACATAACAAGAAACATGATTTAAAAATCACACTAGTAAGATGATGCACAAATTATAATAATTATATGAATATATTTTTAATATGTAGCAATTTAATACATTACTCACAGAACAGTGTTTATTATTAATTATGTTGCTGATAATTGACAATAATTGTGCTTTGCTTGATTGAATGTTTCTCCCCTTGAGATAGATTGAAGTTGATCATTTAAACTAGATGCATTACATGTATATCATAGAGTATGGGCAATATTTTCACAATAAATATCAAATCATTATGCTACTTCATATTTTGGCTCTACAAAATTTTTTTAAAAAAATATGCATACTCTTTTTAAAATTGTAATGGTCCAATGGTATTTTCTGCATAAACTTATTACATAGGTGAGGCAATCTATGAGAAATCCTTGGATGATTCAGCTTCTTTTTTTTAAATTTTATTTACTAGTCCTGATAAATCTGCAAACTTCAATGACAATCTAAGATCTTTTCCTTAACCTTTGAAAAAAAGGGCTACCTAATTCGTTGTTGGAATGGTAGTTGTAACTTGCTATAGCTGTGAAGATAGATCTTCCTTCATAGTATATATAAGGGAATCAAACTACAATCATTTTTCTAAGGAAATGTTTGAACCAATTATGAGTTCAATGCAAGGAAATGTTTGAAATAATTATTAGTTCCACGCTGGAATGGTAGTCATGACTTTACTGTCTCTGTAAAGGGAAATCTTCCCACATAGTACAAATTGAGGCAATTAAATCAATAATTAACTAATGCACTTTTTGCTGTTCCCAGCTATTGATGTCCAGTTCACTGCTACACTCTGCCAAATCCTACCCAGAAAATGGATTGTATAAATATTATGAATTACTCAAGCTTGCTAGCAGCAATGGCCATGTATAATAGCAGGAGAAAGCCCTGGAACTCAACTTTAATGATGCTTCTACACTGCTTGAATGCTTAAAATTTGTGGGCTGAACTTCTCCCTTTTTATCAACAGCACCCACCCACAAAGCTTGACAATTATTTCGTTCATCTTCTTCTTTTTTTTTTAATGTGAGTACTAGTAGGCCACATTTTAATATTGAGTATTAACTATGAATCTATCATTATTCCAGAGGGTGGATTCTTGAGCACCCTGAGCACCTCCCTGGATACAACCCTGAGGTGCACACCATTCACCTAATCACTTATCCACCAGAATTGCATCTTAAATAAAGATTGATTTCTTATAAGAGAGGGGGAATGAAATAAAAAATGTGGATTATAATTAATTAAGATTTGTAGCAAATTAGCTATAACTGTCTTGTGTTTAGTCATGTGTTGCTTTACTTCCTGTATGATTATGTCCTGAATTTCCTTTTCTATTCAGCTGAGAACTCATGAATCACAGCTATATTGATTACTATTAAGCTATCTACATTTACTCTTCAACCTTAATTACATTCTTACTGAAAATTGTTTTATGGCGACCATGTTGTGAAGGGCAATATATGATTATTGAAAAGGTAATCCAATATAGATAAAAACAATAAACTCGTGTATCTCCCTCTCTTGCTGGCCTATGCTTGTAGTTGCATGCCTATACTTGTAGTTGCATGCATGTTCATGGGTGTGTAACAATAAATCAAGCTAATGGATTATTACAACTTAATGAACTCTTACTGATCACCAATGCAAGTGGGAAAAACCTAATTTTGAAATTAGTTGGAAAGATTAACATGGTAATCTGGTAGAAATGTAACTCCCTACTTGATCAGGATGAGAAGAAGATGCACTATCACATGCAGCTTCTTAAATACTGACTTCCCCAAATGAGCTTGGTTTGGTTGATCTAAACGAAGAGACAGGGCATGGCTAACCTCCATCTGAGAGTTGCAGGCCTTGAAGTGAACAAAAGAGGAGTCACCTTTAAGGTGGCTTCATCCTGTCTCCAGTAGTAGAAATAGGTACAAGCTGACCTTTGCAAGAATTAGCTCAAGCCAAAACAGTCTAGACCACAAGGCATAGTCAACAGGAAGGTTGTTAACCACAGAAGATATATAGAATCCATGTTGATTTTTTAAAATTTAATTAACAATGAAGCTAACCTCTCCCAAAAAAATTTTTTTTTATCATTCTGTGAATTCTGTTAACAGTTCTACTGAAGTGATTAACCCCTCACAACCAGAATTGTTTGTTGAGGAAGGATGCATCTTAGAAGAAGACTTATGAAGTGCTAATAAAGATGGTACTGTAATTCAACTCTCAATAGCACTGATATGGCTTCACTGAATAGTCAACAGAGCTGTGCTATCTGGTATTTCCAATGTCGCATTTGCTTGGGAAGGAAAACTTTTAGTGCAATTGAAGTGATAGCCAATGAGCACTGGAATTCATTGAAGTACAAACAAGACTTGTTAACTGACAAATCAAGTAGATCCACATCCTGTGCTTCTGACTGTAGGCTAAACTAGGAGAAACTTGATGCAGTTAGACTACAATAATAGTATATATGTGTGTGTATTTATTTATACATGATATGTATATATCTATCAAAATCTGCACAAGTTCAGATGGCAGTTAGCTGATCTTATGTATGTTCAATTTCATCTCTTTTTTTTGACCATAAAAATTTCCAAAGTAAGTTCTGATGTAGATTAAATGCACGGCAAAATGCCACAACTCCCCCCCCCCCCCCCCATTTCTTCCCACCTTCACCATTCTGTTCTTCAGTATCAATACAAATTCTCAGGAACTTTTTAGACCATTCACTACAAATACTGATATATAGATAGATACCTTATCACAGAAAAATAATGATGCCCTTATGATTTGGGATTATATGAAACATTGATGTGGATTCAAACAAATAATAGTTTTATAATGCTACAGAATTCTGATATAGCAAAGAAAAATTATCATGACATCAAATACCATCAAAGGATTGATATACATGGAGAAATAAATGAGGTGTTGATTATCAGAGTGGCGTATAGCTTGAATGATAGTTAGTTACATCACAAAGGCAACAGATGAGGAACCTCCTTGGTCTACACATACAGGATGTCCTCATCATTTTCCTCTTCTTCACTAGATGTGTTTAGCTTAAGAGAATTCATGACCACAATGGTTGAATTTGCCACTATACCTCCACTACTGTTTTTCATATGTTCAGAAGATTGCTGTCCTTTGATGGATGAGAGCTGGTAACTCTGAGGATTGTGGTAAGGCAGATTGATGGGGGAAAGCTTTCCCAAATGTTCAATTTTCCTCCCACCCCTATTGCCCAATGTTTGAATGGACTCACTGTTGGTTATCTTCCTTCTGGACATGATCTCAGAATTGCATGCCTGGGTATCCATGCAGCCTACACAATGTTGGGTGAGGACTGAATATAAAGTACTATGGCAGGAGCAGTTGCACTTTTTTACACACTTCACTTCTTTGCAGATATTATCTGAAGTCTTCAATAAACAACCACTTGCTTCACTTTTGCACAAATTAGTCATCCATGGGTGAGAGAGTATTCCTTTGAGGGAGATCCTTGTGTAAGAGTTAGGATCCAGCATCTTATCAATCAGATCGGTGACAGCTACAGATTAAAAAGGAAGAATAAAAAAGTGAAATTTATGTATGTCAATAGGAAGTGAAAGAGCCAACTATATAGGAAGCATAGTCAACTTAAATTAATTTTATTATATCTTATCAATAGATGTTAGTGTGCTTCATTTACACAAGCCTTACATACGAGATAAAGGTATTCACTCGATATTAATTATCATTAATATGTCAATTGGTATCAATTCAGTTTCTTGCAAGAATACATAATTATTGTTGAACTTACCATCAGAAGTGCCGAATGGCTTGGCATAATTTCCTTTTTCAACATTAACCAGAAATTGTGATATGTTGCTATCATCAAATGGCATTGTGGCAGTGAGCATGGTGTAGAGGATCACACCCAAACTCCACACGTCACACTCAGGTCCTTGGTAAGGCTTTCCCTGTATCATTTCAGGAGAAGAATAGAGAGGACTACCCACGCTCGTGGCAGTGAGGGGATGAGAAGGAATGCTTTTAGATAATCCAAAATCAGCAATCTAAAATGAGGGTGGCATAGTACATAGCTATAACTCTTTCTAAGAAAGAGAATATTGTGTTAAATATAATTGCTTATTTGTTACTATTAAGTAAAAATGCCTAAAATAATATGCCTATCCTACACTCTGAAATGAAACTTATATAAAATAATTTTTAAGAATGTGTTATATTCATCAGAGTGATATAGCTAAATAAGTATGAAAAGGATAATTTTTCAACAAAAAACCAACAAATAAACAACCCCCCCCCCCCCCCCCCCCCCCCTCCAATTGTTATAGCCATATTTCTATCATTATGCTGCTCCAAATATATCTGGCAAGGAAGATACTATTATAAAATTCTAAGTCATGATGCAATATACATAGACTTATGCGTGAAAACAGTTGTGCTACCTTTGGTTGTTGATGTTCATCCAGTAGAATATTCTCTAGTTTGAGATCTCTGTGTGTTATACCATTACTATGGCAATGCTGTAAACCATGCACTATCTTCCTGAACATCTCTTGAGCACAAATCTCATTCATTCCTTTCTCTTTTTGCACATGATCAAAAAGCTCCCCACCAGAGATGTATTCCATCGCAATTCCGAAGTGTTTGGATGTCTCAAAGGCTGTGAAATTATGAGTCAAATAATTAAAAAGAATTAATAAAAAAATAAAGAATAAAAAAATTAATTTAAAATATTAATAATACAAACATTTTCAAACATAAATAGATAATTTTAACTTTGACTTACCATCAAGGACAGTGACAATATTCTGGTGACCTTGAAGGATTGTCATGTTCTCTAGTTCTCTCTTAATTCTGCTTGCATTCTTGACACTTTTATGGTTTCTTTTTTCAACCAATTTTAGAGCAACCTGTTAGTATTATTTATATAATAATAATTATTTTTAATGAATGATAATAACTATAGAATGTTATTTTTAAACAATTAGTAGTTATCTTCAAATTCGAAACTAACCTTTTGTCCAGTCTTTGTATGAGTAGCTAGAAAAACTTTTGCATTATATCCACTTCCAATCTTCTCCAGGAGTTTGTAGTTGTCCATTACTCTCTGGTATTAAGTAGTCCTCAATAATTCTTCTCAGATAATTAAAAATAAATCTCTGTGGCCAGATAGCTGCATGGAGAGCTGCACTGAGAACTGCACTGATGTCTCACTCGCAGGTAACCCGCTTTAACCGTCCAAAAATTTCTTTCTAGGGTTGTTTTATTGTAGCTGGTGTAGATCAGAATCTGATTTAATATTTCCTGGATTATTTACTTCCTAACAGGCGGATATGCTTAAAGGAAAGGTCAGTAAATTAGTGAGTGGCGGTGGAGGGAAATGGGTGGTGGGGGAGGGAGGGGGGGGGGTGGTTGGTATGCACAGGAACCCTGACTACGCCAGGCGTAAGTAACCATTTGACAGTAGCTAGAGAATTAGCTTTTGTGTGTGAGTGAGAGAGAGAGAGGAGAGAGAGAGATTAAGAATTCTCTTTGATAATAAGAAAAAAATGATGGACAAAGAAGAGCTTTTTTGGGCTTCTTTTAGTTTCTCCACTTGAACAATGGGGTGTTGGATAATGGGGCCTAGCCCAGGTTACTTTCTCTTACCTGAAGATCATATCTGCCATTTTTCAACCTAATCCATTAAGCCATTTGGCTAGTTATCACACGCATGCACACACGCATGCACACACGCATGCACACACATAAATATAACCAACTCTATTATTATGATAGCAGAGCATTGTACATTTACTCAGTAAATACAACTTAGCAGGGCTCAATTGTAAAAAATAATTGTGAACATGATCTTCAAGCTTTTCTTGGTCAGATTTTGATGTTTGTTGCTCAGCACAATTTTTTATACAGAAAAAGAGCTCTCAACATCGACACTGGCTGTGAGTCAAAACTTGAACTTTATAGGTTCAAATAGAGTAAAAATGTCAGGTAAGATCTTGATTGAGCCTCCAAGAGCCCTAGAAATCATTTCCAGGACCTTCAATTTCCCCCCCCCCCCCCCCTCAAAACTGTAATGAATATGATTGTAAGTAGCCTTCACTTCTCACAATAGATCTTTCTAACTTTGGCTTTTATCTCCTCCATTAAACAAGCAATCTCTCAAGATATAAACCTGACTCTTCCGCTGATTTTGCATGATGTTCAGGAATGACTGGTTGGCATCAATGTGAGACAGATCAGCCTGGAGTGAGACAAATTTAATGATTTATTAATCAAATTGCTTGCTCCAGATCTAATATGCACAAGATGTTTCTAACAGCATCATAGTTTCTGGAATTAAACAGTGCTGCCTTAATACATGTTCCCACCTGGTCAAGAATGGTTTGATGGAAGGAGAGATGGACTCTCTTTTCTCCAGATGAAGGTGCAAGAGGGGGTTTCAAAATAATTTTTGACCAGTGAAATGAGACTGTTAACTTTGGAAGACATCTCTGACTTGTCCCTGGATCATGTACACTACATATATTTGATTACTATGATCTACAGTTTCAGTCCAATATTGTTTAGCTAATTGACAGCGAGGTTCTCTGTTTGGTAAAGCACAATGATACCACCATGGAGGTGAGATAAGGTGCAGTCATTCGCAATATGGTGCATTGTTTGAGGAACACCACAGTCACACAGAGGTGATTTGGCATAGCCCCACTTGTGGATGTTTCATCTGCAAAGTCCTGCATCAGGTAGAAACTGGTTGAGTAAAATACATTGAGCATGGAGTAGTCCATCCCAGGAGCTGGATAGTGGGATCATCAACCAGAAACTTGTGTGGTTCATCGATATCCTTTTGCCATCTTTTCACCATAGATTTGTTGTTACTGTGCTGTCTGGCAGATTGAACCAGACAGAGTTTTGAGACTTGAGTACCAGTGGAAGTGCCAGAATTTCTTGGATCTTAAGAATCAGCTTTGATGCAGCGATCTCTCTGCAGATATTCGAGGGGGCGACATGGGTGAGGTTACTTAAAACAGGGAGCCAATCTGTCTTGGTGCAGTGGAGAGCACCACTGATAATCCTCATCATGTTGTTCAATTGGACACCTACAAGGTTGGTATGTGCAGAGTTTCTCCACACCGAACAACAGTACTCTGCTACTGAGTAGCAAAGTGATAAAATTGATGAACAGAGTTACACCTGCCAGCATGTGAATGAGATCATTTCTTGTCCAAATTTTGGTAGCTACTTTCTATAGATGTTGTTTCTATATTAGGGTGTGATCAAGAGTGACACCAAGATATTAGTCTGAGGATCATGATTCAGGTATTTATTGGGAAAAAAAAAGAAGTGCTGTCCACTCAGTCTTTTGATTCGCCCCACTATGGCCTCAGGAAACGACAAGGCTGGCCGCTAAAAGTCTCCAAAACACTGATAATGTTGCCCATCCAGATATTTTGGTGCTCATTTCTCTATTTTCCCAGCCTCTTCTGCTGACAAGATAATTCTTTCCCCTAGCAACCCACTTGTGGCCACTAATGGCTCCTTTATCAAGATGTGGAGAAAAGGAAAACTTCTCTCCTCTTGGAACAATGCCGCTCCTTCAACCAGGAGTTTCATGTCTGATGTCACATAGCCAATTCTAGGAGTAGACTTCTTCATCTTCAATGACCTCACCATTGATATAGCTGGTTGCTGCCTCATTGATATTGCCAACTTCACAGAGATCCTGACTAGTATTGCCTGATGGCAACCATCCGTCATTGAAATTTATGTACCCTCAGCCAATGCCTGCATTCCAATTATTGAATATTTTCCTGAGCTCCTTATCCCTCGCTTCAAGTCCATGGACACAAACAAGCATGGGGTGGAATGCCACATCATCACAAATGGCCCACCACTCCATGCACATGCCTGATGCCCCAATGCGGACAAGATGACCACCAAGACTTAATTTCCCAAACTGGAGCAGCTTGGTATTATTCACCACTCAAACTCTCCTTGGGTCTCCATGTGGTGGTATGTGACCATGTGGTGGTTTATGTTGCCTCAACACCCAGATACCTAAATGTTTGCATGCACTTGAATCTGCCAAGTCCGCCCTCACTTCAGCCATGCTTCTGCATCATCCACACTCCATGGCTATGATCAGCACATCCGTGAATGCCTTCAACAAGGCTGTTAGTATACAACTGGAACAGTTGCAGGATAAACTCCAGTGTCCAATTGCCTTTTTCTCTTGCAAGATCTCTATGCAGAGAGAAAATACAGTGGCTTTTATCATAAACTTCTAGCCATCTATCTTGCGATAAAGCATTCCCACAACCTTGTTGAAGGACGGGCCTCTTCAATCTACACAGATAACAAGCAATTTATTTTCATTAGCAATTGATTTTCATCTATGCTAGTACTGCTGAAAGGTCACTGATGCAAACCAGACATCTCCCATTTATAGCTGCTTTTTTCACCAATGTGCATTACATCATAGACATGGCAAAGATTGTCGCTAATACCTTCTCCTCTGCCTGACTCTCTGTCATTTCCATGCCTACAATCAACTACTTTCACCAAGCTATGGATTAGGTGAATTCCAAGGAGATAGCTGCTTACTCTCACCAGCCTATAATTCACCGACATCCTATTCGTGGTTTCAATGTTCTCTGTGACATCTCCATGTGATAAAGCAGACCAGTTATCCTATCAGAGTGGACCAAGCACATTTTTAAAAGCATTCATGGACTTTCTCATCCCAGATGCAAGCCAACAGTGAGATGTCTGCTATCATATTGTCTGGTATAGACTCAAGTGTGATGTTAGCAGCTGGTGCCAAGAATGCCATGCCTGCATGTCCTCTAAGATCCAACGCCATATACATACTCCTCTTGTGAAGAGAGACCCTCCTGACATGCGCTTTGGCAGCATCCACATAGATATCGTTGGACCCTTCCCGAAATCCGAGAACAAAACGTATCTCTAAATGATCGTTGATCGATTCATCCTTTGGTCTGAGTCCATACCCATGGAAGATTCTATAACAGAAACATATGCTAAAGCCCTCATCTGCTCTTGGATCATACTGTTTGGTGTCCCTGGGAGTCTGACCTCTGACTGTTGACCACAGTTCACTTCTCATCTCTGGGCTGCTACCAACAACCTGTTGGGCATCTCTGCATCCACCACAATAGTTTACCATCTTCAGGCCAATGTAGTGATAGAGCATTTTCATCATCAGCTCAAGGCATCAGTGAAGGCCACCTCTCTGGACAAAATTGGATGGACGAGCTTCCCTTGGTTATCCTTGGCATCAGAATGGCCTGGAGGGAAGATGCAGGGTACTCCGCTGCAAACCTCATCTATAGCACCGGATTGCATGTGCCTGGTGACTTTTTCCCTACTACAGAGGCTGGGCAGACCAGCTTGGTTCTTGCAACTGAGTTCTTCTGCCATCTTCTGGACACAATGTCCTACCTCCACCTCCTGCATTTCATGGTGAGCATCAATCCTACACATCACACAATGTCACTGCAGCAAGATTTTTCTACATCCATCATGATGCATACTGTGGTCCACTACAATGCCTCTACAGTGATCCATTCAAGATCCTTAAGATGGCATATAAGCATTTCATCCTCGGCATCAATGGTCATCGAGAAGCTGTATCCATTGATTGCCTTAAAATTGCCTATAGTCATCCAGACTTGCCACCTCCATCAACACTGCCTCAACCATATCAAATTCCACCTACACCAAACCAACATTTACATCTCATACACCCTTACCAGCTGTTCAGATGTTATGGCACCTCGGATCTTGGCATGAGAACATATATCTTACCAATTATGAGTCAGACTTTACATATAATTAATTATTAACTCCAATTGATGCTCCTTCAATTGTTACTTTATTATTTTAATGCTCGTTCAAATGGAGTTCTTTGGTAAGTGAACATCTAACTTTGTACATTCAATTCCAAAGCACACCTTATGGATCTGATCGTATGCATTCAAAACATTCTCACCTTTCTAAAAAAAAATCAAGGGTTAACATAGGAAATCAATAGGCAACATTGGAAGTCAACAGGCAACATTGGAAGTCAACAGGCAACATTGGAAGTCAACCTTTCAGCATTACACAATGCTTTAAAAACATCTTGTCCTTTCAAAAAAAAATAAACAGGCAACCTGGTTGCATACCTACCTATGAGCTGCTGTCATTTGAATGATGCCACAAGGTCAAAATGTTGTTTTGAGTGGACTTATTCATGTTTAATGCTGACATTGGCACTGGCAACTCCTGGCATACCCTCTAGTGCTCTGATACTACCAGGCTGTTCACATTATTTGTAAATTTTGGATAACAGCATACTTAGTACCAGTACTTTTTTTCTCTCCTGTAATTCATTGCAATTAGAATTATTCTAAAATGTAATTGAATTACAATTGCAATTACTGTAATTGAAATACAATTTACAAATACTATAATTCAATAACAATCATTCTTTAAAACTTCTGTACTTTTTAAAAACTCCCCTACCCAGGTTAAATACAAAAATTATTTACAGCTTAGCATTGGCCTTTAGGAATATCATGGGTATTTTTTCAAAATTTAGAAGTTGACAGTCTTTCATGAGGACTGATGATGAGGTGTTTGTAGAATTATTCTTGTAGAATGATTGAGATCTATGATTGAGACCTCTGATTGAGACCTCTGATTGAGACCTCTGATTGAGACCTCTGATTGAGACCTCTGATTGAGACCTCTGATTGAGACCTCTGATTGAGACCTCTGATTGAGACCTCTGATTGAGACCTCTGATTGAGACCTCTGATTGAGACCTCTGATTGAGACCTCTGATTGAGACCTCTGATTGAGACCTCTGATTGAGACCTCTGATTGAGACCTCTGATTGAGACCTCTGATTGAGACCTCTGATTGAGACCTCTGATTGAGACCTCTGATTGAGACCTCTGATTGAGACCTCTGATTGAGACCTCTGATTGAGACCTCTGATTGAGACCTCTGATTGAGACCTCTGATTGAGACCTCTGATTGAGACCTCTGATTGAGACCTCTGATTGAGACCTCTGATTGAGACCTCTGATTGAGACCTCTGATTGAGACCTCTGATTGAGACCTCTGATTGAGACCTCTGATTGAGACCTCTGATTGAGACCTCTGATTGAGACCTCTGATTGAGACCTCTGATTGAGACCTCTGATTGAGACCTCTGATTGAGACCTCTGATTGAGACCTCTGATTGAGACCTCTGATTGAGACCTCTGATTGAGACCTCTGATTGAGACCTCTGATTGAGACCTCTGATTGAGACCTCTGATTGAGACCTCTGATTGAGACCTCTGATTGAGACCTCTGATTGAGACCTCTGATTGAGACCTCTGATTGAGACCTCTGATTGAGACCTCTGATTGAGACCTCTGATTGAGACCTCTGATTGAGACCTCTGATTGAGACCTCTGATTGAGACCTCTGATTGAGACCTCTGATTGAGACCTCTGATTGAGACCTCTGATTGAGACCTCTGATTGAGACCTCTGATTGAGACCTCTGATTGAGACCTCTGATTGAGACCTCTGATTGAGACCTCTGATTGAGAACTCTGGTTGAGACCTGAGACATAAAAATATCTCTCAACTAGATCAGATGACGGCACAGCAGTATTAAAGCTCAGGAATTTTTTTTTTTTTTTTTTTAATCAAAGGAAAGTAATGGAGAGAAGAGGAATCTTTGCCTGCATCTTCTTGGTACCATAAAACTTTGATGGTAGCCAAATTTTTTTGCATCTCTACCACAAGATCAATACTCCTCATCATCTGAACCACTGAAAGTAGCAATGATCCTTGGACAACCTGTGGTTTATTTTTATGATAGGATAAATATTGCTGAGTATGACTGCAATGGTTTCATTTGTCTGGACAACTGGTGCCTTAATTATCACAAGTAAAGGTGCAATTGATCTGTGGCTATGATTACTATGATAAAGAAGTTGTTTTAGAAGCTATACTCCATGCTAATATGGGAGAGGGTAAGAAACATAGGCTTATTTGAGAAGCTTTTTGAGAATAGCTGTGATCAGAATCACATGTTTCTCTAATACCATAAGATCATATTTAAAACCGTACTAGAATATTCTACACCCAAAAAAGCTGTAATCATTCCTTTACACATAATAGCTATTATACTTTAATAAAATATTTATAGTAATAGTAGTTGTAGCATACAATTGAATACTGATCAACTATTGTATGATTGAGTAATAAAGGTTGTGACAAATTCATGTGTGTGTGTGTGTATATATATATATATATATATATATATATATAGCTGATTATACTCTTAGCTATTTAGCACTGAGTCAACCACAGTGTAAACCACAACGAAAACAAGACATTTTTGGGTGACACTTGTCCCGCTATGCAATTCTATATAGTTTAAGACTTTCAAAATTATAAATTTGAAATTGATTGGAGAGAACCTAATATAATAACAGAAAAGGCTTGAATTCAGCTTCAAATTAATTCTGGAGCAAGGGAGAGTTTGGATATCAATACTTAATAGGATTTTTTCTATAGAGCATACAATATTTTAGATGGTTGCTCTGCGATCTTTGGTCATGCCTAAATTTTGACTGTTAATTAATTCCTTTTAAAAAAATCAAACATTTATTCGTCTAATCTATAGAAATGAAAGTCAGTGTGTGCATGCATGTGTGTGCATTCTATATTTGATATCTTAGCAGCATTTTGTTATATAGGCTCAAATTAATAAACAGTGATTCTTTTCTCTCTCTCTCTTTTTTTTTTGTATATTTTTTTTTGGGGGGGGGGGGTTGTGCATTGTATGTATATATAGGAATAATTAAATAAATAACCCCCACACAAAATCTTAATCTACCCCTGAAGCACCTTGTTTGAGTAATAATAATCCATGAAGCTATTATGGGATGACAGCAATATTAAGCATTAGTTTAGTGAATATCCGCATAGATACATAAACTTGGACTGCTTGCACCAGTTATGCATGCAGTCAACATTTCATTTCCTCATTTTATATTCGTATCTATGTATACTAAATGCTTGCAAGGCCCAACTTCTGTAGATTATAGTCACACTACAAAAAAGTAAAAGCAGTTGCTATAGTAAATTTTTTCAGATTTAGTTCTTAGAGACTGTGTTATAAATGAACACAAAATATGATAGTGTGGGATTTTATATTTCATTCATTCAAGTGAATAAAACTACAAAATGTTATTATTAACACAGTTGTCAATTAAAGTGCAGTTACCTTTGTAATGTAAATCAGGTGCTACAATTTTTAAGTTGCTCCTTGCATGTTTGTGAGGCTTTTTTGAGCAGATAGATGATGAACAAACAATTTATAAAGTAGAAGCTGTAAGCCCAAATAAGAAATAGCTGCCACTACTGAACGATAACTTAAGGGGGAAAAAGAAAAGGAAGAGAAATAGAGAGGGGGGAGGGGGAGGAAGAATGGAAGGTGGATATAGAAAAGGTTGTGTTTTTTTTTTTAATGATCCCAGTTGGGCTTGATCATACAAGCCACAGCCCCACATCCCCATTCCCCCCCCCCCCCCCCCCTGAGATATTCACTGGAAGAGGTGTGGCCAGGAATGATCCAACAAAAATGTTTGTATGATCCACAGTGAGTCTCCTCTAAAATTTTAGCTCATTGGGGGGACTAGTTATCAGAGTTTTACCTGGACAGGCATGCACACATATTTCCATGCCTTGATCAGCAATAATGGCATAGCATATACATTCAAGTACATTAAAGTTTAAAAAGAAAAGTTGAACGTTGTAATTTTTATTTCCTTTCATCTGAAAATCTGTTACCAAGAGGTTGCACTGAATTTGTAAAAACATATTTTTGTTTATGTTATTGTTAATGGTCCCACAAAACCCAAAGTGCCAAGGGAGAGTTGAGCAAATATAATGATGTGGTTGAAAAGCGGTTGGGAGTACACCCATATGAGTCAATCTGCCTTGATCAGAACAGTTTTCTTTACTTCAAGAGCAGCCAGTGTCCAAGAAAGTCATCAAATCAGTACATATGCTCTATCTTTTGAAATTTCTGGATGTCTGATACCCAGTGCTCACAGTGTGATGAATGGTACTATATAGCATATGTAGATATGCCAAAGGCAGCGTTTAATGGCAGGAATGAGGCGTGCTACTGTGGCAATTGTTCTTACAACTTAAATGTACTTAATGAACAATGTCTATGGTCATGCATAGTGTTACGTTTTATTAATATTTGAATTTGCTTTTCACTTGAAGGGAGAGAATAACAATTTAATATAGAAGTGGGGGGGGGGGGGCCTTTCTGCACCATTATTGAGAAAATTAGGGCATGGAAGTTAGGGGGGACTTGCTACTGCTACCATTATTGAAAATCAGGGTATGAAAGTAGGGGAGAATTTGCTACACCATTACTAAAAATCATGGCATGAGAGTAAGAGAGAGGCTTGCTACACCATCATTAAAAATAAATTCTTGGATGTTGAATTTAAGCCATGGGCAGTCACATTGGATCATAGTATAGAAAAGAAGTGGTACACCTTTCAGGTAGGATCTTAATTATAAATAATTCTATATCTCATTTAATAGAATGCATGTCATTTTATAGATTTTTGCATCTCTGTAGGATTTCCACATTGCGTTGTGTATTCAATAGATTTCTTAAATCCACAAAAAGCGTGGAGCACTTGTACTGATGGTGTGTGTGGGCATTCAAACCTGTCAAATGTTCATTTACAGAAATTTTGCGCATGCGCCACTAAGATTATTAAAGCCATTTTTTTTAAACACCAGATACACTTGAATATTTAGTTGGCTTCTTCTAGCGCACCTGAAAACTGCCCGGTGTTTAGATTTAAGCTACTCGCAGACTCACCCGTACACTCTGGTCTGAAGAAAATTATGGAGGACTATACCATTCTTAGAACTATTGGAAGTGGGAATTTCGGAGAAGTGTTTCTGGCTAGGCACACAAAAACTGGACAGCAAGTAAGTTGTAGAGCCAACTATATTGATAAGCCTCTATTTGAATTGAGTGTTGGCTTTCTAGTTTCCTCATTCACTGTTTTACCCAAAATTTCAGGTTGCTCTGAAATTAATTGAAAAGAGAGAAAGAAAATATACCAAATCTTCAAAATCTTCAAATAGAATCAAGAGAGAAATAGCAAACATGGAACTACTTCGAGGCCACCAAAACATTGTTAAAATCTTTGATAGTAAGTTTTACTCTAATAATCTTTGTTGTCACATCAAAAAAAAAATTTTTTTTTCCCCCACGTTTTGATTTCAATAGCCTTTGAAACATCCAAACACTTTGTGATTGCCATGGAATATGTTCCTGGTGGGGAACTCTTTGACCATGTGCAACAAAATGAAGGAATGGATGAGAGTGGTGCACAAGAAATGTTTACAAAGATCGTTCATGGGGTGCAGCATTGCCATAATAAAGGTATCACACACAGAGACCTCAAACTTGAGAACATCCTACTGGACAACCACAAGCAACCAAAGGTAACATTAGCTATTCATCACTAAACAGATACCGCACCAATTTATAACTTGCATGACGGATTTCTTAGAACCATAATACTTTTCTTTTATGAATTTAAGTGGAAGCACGAGTGTAGATATAATATTCCATGATCTAGTAATAGTCTTTTTTCTTTTTCTTTTTTTTAAAGCATCTATCATCAACATAAATCATATTTAACTTTTTTTTTTAATTTCGCACTCCTCTTATTTCACAACAGATAGCTGATTTTGGATTCTCCAAGGACATTCCATCTCGTCCTCTCAATGCCAGCAGAGTGGGTAGTCCCCCTTACACCTCCCCTGAAATACTCCATGGAAAACCTTACCAAGGGCCAGAGTGTGACGTGTGGAGTTTGGGTGTGATCTTGTACACCATGCTCACTGCCACAATGCCATTTGACGACAGCAACATTGGACAGTTCACAAAGATGATTGAAAAAGGAGATTACCCAGAGCCTTGTGGTGCTTCTGATGGTAAGTGTTATCCATAATGATGTAATGATTTGTTAATAGCCTGAACATGTTGGCCATTAATATGTAAATGATAAAATCACTTATTCAAATCATAGTTTAGTGCTAGTGCTTCCATTCCTAGTAGATTTAGTCACAACTCCTAATATGGCTGATTGTGAGTAGCACTTCTTCTTCTTCTGCAGCTGTCAAAGATCTGATTGGCAGAATGCTGGATCCCAACTCAACAACCAGGTTTACTCTTGAAGAAATTCACTCTCACCCATGGATGACAGGTGTGTGTAGGAAAGTTCTATCTTCTCTACCTTGCAAAACAAGGAGACAAGCTGTGTGCTATGAGAGTGGAGGGTACATTTGTAAAGAGCTTCAGAAATTTAATAAATGCAACTGCTCCTGCCACTGTTCAAAATGTCCTCTCCTGGGTCATCATTGTGGGGACTGCACATACATCCAGGCCAATGATCCAGACGTCATGTTGAGAAGGAGTATACGTCTCAGCAGTATACCTAACCTCATTTTTGGCTCTTCACCAGATATGAGTAGTCCCTTCCTGAAAAATTCACCCATTGACCTATCCCACTTAAACTTCCACAATTTTGAACTCTCACCCATTGAAGGGAAACATATTTCAGTGTCTCACAAGAACAGTATCATCACTATAGAATCAATGTCAATCATTACCAACAAGACAAACCTATGTAAATTCAATTATCCTGCTATCAAAAACTCTTTGGACTTAAGCGAAGGGAGTGAAGAGGATGATAAAACTGGTGAGGATGTCGTGTTTGTGTAGAAGACAGAAGAAACAAGGTCTCTTTTAATGCAGTTCCAGATTAATGTTGTATGTGAACATTTCTTCTCCATAATTTTCACATAAAAACCTTTGCATAGCACTTATTTCATTTTCTTGTTACACTAGCATGTGTGTACTTGAAATTATATCATTCTTTCATACCTATAGCTTAATATCAGACTATAGATAGTAAATACAGCTGTTATCAGTTGATTATTTCACTGGCAACTTAAAAGAATCTTATGCACAAAACTGGAAAATTGACTGGTTGTCCGTCTCTGTAATAATGTCATCTAATTAAAATATATTATTATATTAAAATTTTCCTTTATTGTAGCCTTATGATATTTACGAAAATCATTTAGCTCTTTAACTATCTCTGGCCAGATGACCTTAATATTAAAACAAAACAAAGAACAAGTTGATACGATGAGATCATTGCACACTCAAAACTAAATTGGTGTGTTCCTGTAATGTGTGTATGTATAACAACCCAGTTCTTCACTAACTATTCCACCTGGGTACTATCCACTGTTTGTGGGAACAACCTCACCACAAAATCAAATAAGAGCACAAAAAGAAATATCCAAACTATTGATTTACTGGTCTCAGCAAACATTGAGTCACGACTCACTTTTTCTTTTTTTTTAAATTATGTAGCCCATGTAACTGCCATTATTTTCTGTCTCAGCTAAATTTTTTATGTCACAATCCTAACATTACAGAACTGGAATTGGTGACACTACCACTCCACTCCACAGTCACCATCAGGTCTAGTTAAATGCATGGATACATACATTGTAGGTTTCCTTTTGATCTGTCTTGGTCAACCAATGAAATACTGAAGCTGATATACCAACACTTCCAAATACTACTTACTACCTTGCAATAAACACAGTGGTTATCATATCTTTTTTAATCTCTTTTTAATACAAAATTAAATTTCAACAGTTACAAATTTAATAATATTAGTGATAAACCCGCCCTATGTGTGGTTTTTTTAGTCAGCCTCCGGGCCTCCAGTAGTTACAAACTTGTTCAGTTTGCTTAGTGTTTTATACATGAGGTGGGAGGGTTTGTAGGGCATTTCAAAAGAAAATATTATGACTACACCTTTAGTAATTTGTCCTTTTGAAGTCACCTGGGGCTATAATTCTTTGTCATATATACATAGGTTTGGGGGGGGGGGGGGGGGTTATGGGGCATTGCCTCATTTCTGAAGTAAATATTATGAATGCATCATGAGTAATTAGTGTCATCAAACATGCTGTGTGGTTTGTGAACACAACTTCCTCTAGAAATATCCTTTTTGAAAACAACTTAAGATTACAACTTTATAGTTACTCATGATTAGGAAATATTATTTAGTGACCCTACGCTATAGCCCTACATATAGTCCTACCACATTCCCTCCAAACTCAGCCTGTGAGCAACCACTGACAATATCAAGATGACTGGTCCATGCATCTGGGAGATGTGTCATGGACAGACAGACAGACGGATGGACAGACACACACTACATGAATTATAAGATGTGCCTACTACTGTTCACACCAGTTCACAACAATTCTGGTGCTGATCAAGCAAATATAATCCATAAAAACTATCGCAGCTGGTAATTATGAGACACCATTGGAGTGAGAATTGTGAGGATGCCTAAATGGAGGGAAGCCAAAGATGCATGAGAAGAGGACATGTATGCCTTCCATGTGAATCATCCCTTACTATATGTGGTGTTCCCTATATAGGGCTAATAATGTCATAGCAACTACTTGTAAATTGAGACATGTAGGAAATTATGAAAGCTGCAGCCCCATATACATCGGCATGTGCTGACTCATACAAATAGAAATAGTATTACATCATCTAGCAGTCCCATGATGCAAGACCTGTTTTTACACTACTTCATATTGCCTTAGGCACATGTATAATGTGGAGTGAGTGATATGTGTGATTTACAAAAATGATAGTAAGGTTATAGTGTTTGATGAAATTATGCAGATTACTTCATGAATAGGAGTATTACAACTGCAGGGGTTTTTTTTATTGAGTGTATACATTAAAATTGACATTTGAGTAGTTTCAAGTGAACAGCATAAATCATGTATTAGTGAGAAAAACTATGCACTATAATGTTTGTTATGTCTGGTTTATTGACCAAATCTCAGGCTAAGTCAAGAACTGCCATGAAGCAGTGAAGATCTTATATATACACTTTCATTTTTATTTTATTAGCTGTAAGTGTAACATACATTAGCAGTCTTTATGTAATTAGACCAACTACTTGTTAATTGTAATCTATACCTGTTCATTTACACCCTTTGCAGATCTTAAAAAATTAAGATAGTTAATTAACAGCACCAGTATTTCCTTGATTTAATTATATAATCATCCATTGAATGAACCATAATCTTCTTTTTCTGGAATTTTTGAAAACGGTCTCAGAAAGAGTTGTCAGTATTCAAGGAAGTATGTGCTTTATGGTCTCCATGGTGTCATGTCAGCTAATTTATCATTGTGGACAGTTGAACTCACATAAGAGTGGCACAACAATAACAACATCGAGCTACAATGTCACCAAGTGCAGAGAGTGGCAGTCACTGTTTTTCTTTTCAATTAACAATTTTCAGTAGTAGTAATGACTACTTGTGGAAATACCATCCTACAGGTGGTCTTTTTGTGGCCTTAGACTTGTGCATATACAGACTTGGGTACAACCCTTGCTTGCATTCAAGTATTGGGGTAAAGGCCACAGTCTAATACTTTCCTTTTTTTTCTTTTTGTTCTTAATTTTTCAGACTATATTTTCAGTCCATCAACTAATTCAATATTTCTTTACCAATTAGTAACTACGAACCATCAAGCTGCATTATGTATGGGAATAATATATTTTATCATTATTGTTATATTACACTTTAGTACTATATATTTGCTGGTAGAATGATTGATGAGAGAACATCTCTGGAAACACAATGTTTTGGTTTATTACTCTTTCTTGAACACTCAAAAAAGTCAACCAAAATCACTAGTGACTGTAATATTAATATTAAGTATGATAAGTTTGTTACAGGGAGTTAATGATGCTTTTAAATGAATAAATACATAATAGCACATTAACAATTCCATAATAAGAAATATACAATTTCATAAGTTTCCAAGAGAAAATTAATGATGCAAATTAGAAAAAAAAATTTTTTTCATGCAAATAAATAGACAACTGCAAATGATAAAAAGCTAAAATATTGTTCTCTTGCTCACATTGCAGCTTGGTGCTTTCTGGTCACTAAATAAAAAATGAAATGATACAATAATGGATGCACCCCAAATATAAAGTTAAAAACTGTCTAGGTGGTGGGGTGAACATCCTCTGAAAATTTAAGCACAATCCATCTATTACTTTGGGAGGAGTTAACAAATACATCCAGTGGCATATCCAGGGGGGTGGAGGCTGGTCTCCAACAAGACTTCCTTCCCTCTGACTTTAACTTACCAATTTAAACTGAAACACATTAACCAAAATTTCTGCTGGTTGAAGGAAGGGGGGAGGTGGGGTGGGTGTAGAGATGTTAAGCTGAAATTGGTGCAATTTTTCATAGGTGTTTTTCAGCTTTTTTGCCAAAATTGTCTTCCAGAAATTTCAACTTCAAGAGAAATTCTCCATAGAAAATTCTGTGTAAATATATTAAATAACAAGTACTAGCTAGTTTAAGAATTGCTATTGACCTCTTATAAGAGTTGTTTGTTTGCCACCCACCCTCTCCTCCCCTCTCTCTCCCCATGTAGCCTCCTGCTGGTTCCCAAAGTTTAGGGGTGAACAAGATTCTCTGGGTCACCATTGGGGTGAATAGATTTGAAAACGGTTGATGAGCATGTACTAGAGAACTATTTGCAGCTTCTGCCTGCAGGGTTGGAATGTTCATCTAAACTTTTTTGACACTCTAATTCCCACAACTTATTATAAATCAACCAATTAGTAAGAATTTCAAGGTGCACAAAATTTCCTGACTTTTTAATCGGAGGGCCTGTTGGTGTCTATGTGTAGATGAAAAAAAAGTACTTGCTTATGATGCAGCTAAGGGTTTCCAAATGAAAACTGGTTCCTCCAATCAAGCTCCCACTTCTCACTGTGTTTGAGTCTGATATTTCCCCCCCCTAATTATTCGTGAAAGAAAAACAGCCAGTTTTTTAATTGCTAATATTGTGTGTGTTTTTTCTTACTGTATTTTTGCTATTTTCACTTTTTTATTAATTTTTTATCAATCACATATTAATCAATTGGGTAATTTAACACCTTTAGCATGACTTAAGTCATAGTTCAAGTGGTAATGTTTTCACTAAACAAGATAAATATGTTACCAAACAAATATCTTTGAAGTTGTAATGTTTCAGCATTTAAAAAAAAAAAAATATGGTAGACAGTTTCTTTGTTGGAAGTCTTTTATTATCATTAGATGCATTATAAAATCCAATATGTTTGAGATTGTTATGATGTGGTTTTTGGAAAAGAAGAATGGTAAGAAATCCCAGTTTAAGCTGAGAGCTTCGGGTCAACTTGTGATGAGAGGAAAAGCATGATGTGATTCCAACCTCATTTCTTTTTCCAAGAGCATTATATCACCCAGATGTGTTCCTATTATATGATGTGTATAAAAGTTTTATAGAACACCCAATTATTTTACAATAATATATAAAATATAAAACATACATGTACATATATACATGTATATCTTATACTAATAGAGCTAGTGGTGTTTATATATTTATTTATATCTTATATTTATGTGTACAATAAACTGCAAAATGGCTATAAGGACCCCATTGAAAATTGGCAGATGTGATATTCAGGTAAGCGAAAGTAACCTAGGCTATGTCCTGTTCGTCCAAACCCCATTGTTCAAATGTAGTAACTGAAAGAAGCCAAAAAAAGGCTCTTCCACATCTGCCATTTTATTTTCATCAAAGGGAATGCATAGCCTTTCACATGCTACCACATCAAAGAGACGTTAATCATTTTAACATGGCCTGCCAAATTAACCAGATAAAAACCTATCAGCAATTTGAAGTAAAAAAATGATGAACTCTGAAGTAGTGTTCCATGAAATCCTATTGCTGCAAAGGACTGCTGCTTCTGGACAGCTGCAGAAGGTACAGAATTCTGTGCTCCCACTAACCACCTTCCCCCCTCCCCTCAACCTCCACTCACCATTATTCCTGTAAAACAAAATTAATTTCCTGCACAACCAAAATAATGCCTATCAACAATTTCACAGGAGGATTAGTGTTGAAAGAAAGAAAAATTAGTGTGCCAAAAGAGCTTATTCCCAAAAGAGCCACAGACATAGTATCAAAACGAAAAATATCCCATCCAAGATTACAAACCAATCTTATTGAAACTGGCACATTCCAACTACAAATTTTAAAGCTGGCGCATACACACCATAGTTAAGGAGATATGCTTGTCAAGCATACATGAAGCAGATAGGACATTTCTTACAACGAAGCATGATCTCCCTCAAGACATATATATCATAACACTTGTCATCCTGAAAGACAGTAATCCAGAGAATCATGTCCTCCCATAAGACATTCTTTCTTAAGACAGTTTTGTGACCACAGCCCACCAAAGGTGGGCCTAGCAAGCAATTCAGCTGAAGGCCGAAATTTCATGCTAATACTTAACAACATGCATCCTTATTAAAAATGGAGCCTATTCTGTTTGTTTGTGCGTCAACTTCTCCCACAGTTATCAATCTTTTGACACCAAATTTTCTGAGCATAGCAATAATATCCAGGATTGAAATGTAAGGGGTGTTGAAATTTTATCTAGGATAACAGTTAGGGCTATGGCTGATGCAAGGGTATTTCTTAAAGAAACATGCCCACCATTGGTGAGGAAAGCATCCCCCCCCCCCCCCACCATGTTGTGGAGAAAACCTATCAAAGATTTCAAAGGGGGGGAAAGTGTTTGAAGAACACTAAAATAGCATGCAATAAAATTTATAGCTAACAATACAAAGCAACACATACCATTCCAACGCCAACAAATAGTACACAATAGATTAAGCGATAAAAAGAGAAAGAAAGAAAAAAAAACTTTTAAGCATCACTACGAGAAATAAGAAACCCTAGACAAGCATTATATTAAAATTACAAAATGACAAATTTTCTTACCAAAATTTGAACATTAAAAAAAAAACCTAAATTGTGGTTCTTGCAAATTTGCACAACAGATACAAGCAGAAGAAAAATCTTGAACAAATTCATCCATTGCTTAAGACAATCAGGCATCAACCACCCTAATCTAACGAGGTACTGAACAAATACTCAATCCAAACCATCCCACCAAATACATAGTCCAAACTACCCCATCCACCCCCAAAGCCCTTCCACAGACATACCAATAGACAGTTTGAACCATCCCCTCATCACAATTCCAAAACCATTCCACAGGCATGAACACTGCATCATTTACATACACTCAATTGAACTCTCCATTACTCACCCCTCCCTCAGTACATTCAATTCCTCTCAAAGATAGGTGACAGCTGCTATTGTTGGGCCTGCAAGTCAACAAAGGAAATTGAAACCTGGAGCACCAGTAAGTAACCATTACATAATCATTTACCACAACATCTTCCCCCCCCCCCCCCCCCCCCACTCCACAATACCTTCCCCCAGACATAAAAATTGGATCAATTAAATTACATTAATTAAATCCTCCGATACTAACACTATGCATCACCCCCCCCCCCCCCCCCCACCCAAAGAAAATCCCCGGAAGTGCACATTCAATAAAATAAATAGCATTAAATAATAGCACCCATGAAACATTCACTATGTAAAGACATGTCCTTTCCTAAATACATATCCACTAATAAAGTATGTATTCTCACAAGACATGACATCACCTCACGCATATCTTTACTTAGACAATTTTGTGACCACACCCACCAGAGGGAGCCTAGTACATGCAGTGGTATCTACATAAAACATGTACATAAGTATACATATTCACTGCAGAAGCTACCATAAGGTGCACCTGGCACATGCAACACCCCCCCCCCCTCCCCAACAGCCCTCTCTCACACACACACACCCACACACACACCCAACCACCCACAAACACACATATATATATCATATATCATATATTTTGGTTCATAAGTATATTTGTATGTATGTGGTATGTTTGTTCCCGTATCTAGGAATCACAGCCAAACCCTCAGATCAAAAAAACAACAACAGAATTTGGCATGTGGTCTCCAAGTAACAGGGTGGGCATTATTAACTGCACTGTGTGGTAATGGGTGTGGTTTTTCATAACCACACCCATAGGAAGTTGTTTGGCTTCTAAGAGCTAATCAACAGACCAATCAGGCCAAAATTTGGCATGTTGTTTCCAAGTGTCTGTGTAAGCATCTGTGTAAGCATTATCTGTGTAAGCATTATTGATCACACTGGGTAAGGTTTGGCCATAGCCACACACACAGGAAGTTGTTTTGCCATCACAAGTTAATTAAAGGACTAACCAGGCTGAAATTTGGCATGTAGTTTCCAAGGAAATGGGTGAGCACTATTAAACATATGGGGGGATGGCAATGGGTGCAGTTTTTGTAACCACACCCATAGGAAGTTATTTTAGTTGCCAAAAATAATTTATTGACCAATCATGATGAAATTTGAAATATGGATTCCTAGTATTTGGGTGAGCATATTGACCACATGTGGGGTGGTAATGGGTATAATTTAGTCAAAACCACACACACATTATTTTGTCTGCTAAAAGCTAATTTAGCATATGGACTAAAAATAACTGGGTGTGCATCATTGAACATGTGGGGGTGGTTTTCACGTAGCCACACCTACTGGATGTAATTTTGGCTACCATAAGCTAACTAAAGGACCAACGAGGCTGGAATTTGGCATGTGGTCTCCAAGTAACTGGTAAGCATTATTAACTAAACATGGGCGTTTTTGTTTTGTTTTTAGCCACACACACAAAAGGGTGTACATGTGTTTTTTTGCTGCCAAAAGCTAATTAAGGTCTAACAAGGCCAAAATTTTTGACATGTGGCTTCCAAGTAACCAAGTGAGCATCATTAACCACATGTGGGTGTGACAATGGGAAAGTTGTTTTTTTTTTTAGTTTTTTTTTTTATATTATCACACCCACAGGAATTTGTTTTGATTGCCTAAGGCTAAATAAAGGACCAATCAGGCGAAATTTGGCATGATGTCTCAAGTACCCAGGTAGGCATTATTACACAGGAAGTTGTTTTGGCTATCAAAAGCTAATCAAGGTCCAACTAAAGCGAAAAATTGGCATGTGGTTTCCAAGTATTAGATGAGCATTATTAACCACATATGGGAGTGTCAATGGGTGTGGTTTTATAGCCACACACAGGAAGTTGTTTTTGCTGCTAAAAGTTAATTACACGAATCATCAGGCCGAAATTTGAGAGGCTTCTTTTACATTTCAGGCCAAGCAACGCCGGGTGCAGACAGACAGACAGACAGACAGACAGACAGACAGACAGACAGACAGACAGACAGACAGACAGACAGACAGACAGACAGACAGACAGACAGACAGACAGACAGACAGACAGACAGACAGACAATTAGCATTTGGCAGCCAACACAACATCTTGTGGGTGTGACTATGATGAAACTGCACCCATATGCGGTTAATAGTGCTCGCCTGGTTTCTTGAAGACCACATGCCAAGTTTCAGCATGGTTGGTCCTTTCATTAGCTTTTGGTAAAAAAATGACTTTCTGTGGGTGTGGCTATGGTAAAACCACACCCACATGTGATTAATCATGTTCATCAAGTTACTTGGATACCACATGCTTAATTTCAGCCTGATTGGTATTTTAATTAGTTTTAGGCAGCCAAAATGACTTCATGTGGGTGTGACTATAAAAAAAACACCCATTGCCACTCCCACATGTGTTTAATAACACTCACGTGGTAACTTGTAAATCTCATGCCAAATTTCAGCCTGATTGGTCCTTTGACTAGTTGGTAGACAAAACAACTTCCTGTGGGTATGGCTAGGGCCAAACCACACGTATGTGGTTAATAATGCTTACTCAGGTACTTGGAGAACACGCGCCAAATTTTAGTGTGGTTTTATCATATCCACACCCACAGGAAGTGTCTGACAGCCAAAACAACTTCCTGTGGGTGTGTCTATGAAAAATACACACCCATTGCTACACCTACATGTGATTAATAACACTCACCTGGTGAACCATATGCCAAATTTCAGCCTGGTCGGTCTTTTGATTTTTTAAATAACAAAACAACTTTCCGTGGATGTGGCTCTGGCCAAACCATACCCATGTATTGTTAATGATGCTTACCCAGGTACTTGGAGATTACAAATTAAGGGTTGACCAGATTGGTCTTTTAATTAGCCTTTGGCAGTTAAAACAACTTCCTGTAGGTGTGGCTATAAAAAACCACACCCATTCGCACACCCACATGCAATCATTAACACTCACCCGGTTACTTAGAGACTACATACAAAATTTCGGCCTTTTTGGTCCAAGGGTTTGGCCATGATTCCTAGACACACATACATGCATATATTCATATAGTAGCAGCAAATTCATTAGCTCCATTATAGTAAGGTACGCTTGCATGTGTGTGCAAGTATGCTTCCTCCTAGTCAGGCCAGTAATCTACATGTAACAAATCAACTCAATCAATTATAAAAATCAACTAGAATTATTGTGTACCAATAACAATCTATTCAGGTAATCAGCAAGTAACAAAGAATTTGTGTTACATAGACTCCATATGATAAATTTCAGCCGTATTAATCCATAAATGAGTTTTGGCTGGCATAATGATGTCCTGTAGGTATGGCAATGATCAACCACACCCATTGACACATGCACATGTGATTAATAGTGCTCATGAAACCTCATTCCAAATTTCTGTCTGGTTGGTCATTTGATTAGCTTTTAATAGCAAAAATAATTTACAGTTGTTGTGGCTATGGCCAAACCACACCTATATGTGGTTAATAATGCTTTCCCTGGTACTTGGAGACCACATGCCAAAATTTTGCCTGATTGGTCTCTGATTAACTTTTTTTTTTGTTGCCAAAATGACTTCCTGTGGGTGTGGTTATGACCAAACTACGCCCATTACCATGTCCACATGTGTTTAATAACGCTCACCCGGGTTCTAGGAGAGTTATCTACCAAATTTCGGCCTTTTTGGACCAAGGGTTTGGCCATGATGCCTAGATACACGTAGATATATACACACATACACACTCATGTACGCACGCACGCACGCATGCACGCACGCACGCACACACGCACGCACGCACGCACGCACGCACGCACGCACGCACGCACGCACGCACGCACGCACGCACGCACGCACATGCAAACACACACATACATAGATTTTTAACTCCATTATATATAGATTACTAGCAGCATATACCCGGTGTTGCCCAGCCAATGTCAACATGGACCATTATAGAAGCCACTCAAATTCTGGCCTGGTTGCTCCTTTAATTAGCTTTTGGCCTACAAAAAAACTTAATGTGGGTATGTCTACCATCAAATGTGGTTATTGGTCTTCAAATTAGCTTTTTCTAGACAAAATAACTTCCTATGGGTGTGGCTATGATAAAACCACACTCATTGTCACACACGTGGTTAATAATGTTCATCCAGTTACTTGGAGACACATGCCCAATTATTGCCTGATTGGTGATTTAATTAGTTTTTTTTAAATAAAATAACGTCCTGTGGGTGTGGCTTTGACAAAACCACAACTGGTTACTTGTAGTCCATATGCCTAATTTCAGCCTGATTGGTCCATAAATTTGTTTTGGCATCTAAAACAACTTCCTGTGGTCATGGTTATGACCAAACCACACCCACTGATCCACCCACATGTGCTCACTAAAACTCATCCTGTCACTTGGAGACCATGTGCCTAATGTAAGCCTGGTTGCTCATTTAAATAGCTTTCGGCAACCAAAACAACTTCTTGTGGGTATGGCTATGACAAAATCACACCCATTGCCACACCCACACTGTTTAATAACATTCCCCCAGTTCCATAGAACTACATATCAAATTTCAAATTTCAGCATAATTGGTCCTTTGAATAGCTTTCGATAACAAAACTACTTTCTTTGTGTGTGGCTATAGTCAAACCACACCCAATGTGGTCATAACGCCTACTCAGTTACTTGGAGACTACATGCCAAATTTTGGCCTGATTTGTACCTAAATTAGCTTTTGGCAGCCAAAACAGCTTCCTGTGGGTGTGGCTACTAAAAATAACCCACACCCAGTCACTTCTGCATCAACGCTACAGTTCTTCTCCACGAGACAACCCAGATATGCAAAGGTATCCATGACTAGGACATCACCTTCTCCAGGATAGAGTGCAAGCGGAATAGCAGGCTCTGTCTGTCCAGATGGAAGGATGGCCAACATCTTTGTCTTTGCTATGCTGACAGTCAGGCTCATTGAAGAGCAGGTGGAAACAAATGATCTTATCATTTCTTTCAGATCACTTTTGGAATCGGCAAGAAGCACCATGTCATCGGCATATGCCATGTTGTTGAGAAGAAGCTAGTTGGTAAACTTCTTCCATCCACCCACTATTTTTTGTTCACCAAGGTGGTACAGTAGAGGGAGGCCCTTTTGCTGGTGGTTCTGTAGTGACAACTTTATGACAACGTCAAAGAAGATGTTGAAAAGGACAGGCGCCATGATACACCCCTGGCAGACCCCAGTGTGGACAGTGAACTCCAGGGAGTTTTTTCCATAGGCTCTCACAGAGGCATGTGTGTCACTGTGAAGTGCTCAAATAATCTTGACAAGCTTCTCTGGGATGCCATATCCATACTAGAGGACGTACCACAACGCATTTCTTTTTACAGAGTCATAGGCCTTCCTGACATCGATAAAGGCCATGTACAAGGGGCATCGAAACTCCAGTTACTTCTCCATCACAGTTCTTAGGGTAAAGATCTAGTTTGCACAGCCACGTCCCTGACAGAACCTACACTGGCTTTTGCTGAGCTGGCACTCTACTACTTGCTCTATACGGGTTAGGATGGCTTTGCTGATGACTTTAATGGCAGCACTCAGCAGGGAGATCCCACAATAGTTATTACACTGACCCCAAGAACACTTGTTCTTAAAAATAGGCACAATGAGCTGTTTCCGCCAGTCAGCCTGGACTGACTCCTGCTTCTACATTTGGTCAGCCAGCTTCTTCATAGCCTCCACAACTGTGAATCCCCTGAGTAGGAGCAGCTCCACTGAAATACCATCTTCTCCAGGAACCTTGCCTTTCCGAAGAAGACACAGCACTCTGATGATCTCTGCAACCATCAATTGCTCGGAGAGAGCTTCTGCTTCTGGGGATGATGGTGCACGGAGTATTTGCAGCAGAATGTCATTGTCCATGGGTTTTTCACAATTGAGCACATCAGAGATTTGTTCCGCTGTTCTGTCGAGTTTGTGGGACATGCTGGTAAGTCGGTCAACACCACTCTTGGAGACACGGTTATGCGCAGTTTTCGAATCAGAGATCCTACACAGCCATTCTTTTCTGCCACTGTCATGTGTTCCTCCACTTCTGCTGCCTTAGTGCTCCACCAGTGGTTCCTCGCCTTCTCAGCTGCTCTGTTGGTTCTGCTGCGCAAGATGTAATACTGCTGCTGTAGCTTCGGAAGATTGGGATTGTTCACTTTAGCATTGTGGGCAGGCGCATCCATACTTCACTTCTTCTTTCGTATGCAATATTTTCAGACTAGATGTCCGGGCAGCCTCAAGCAGCCATTTCTTCGTCGACTCATCCAACTCTACCAAACCACATAGTCCATGCGGCGGCCGGTACATGGGGCAAGTGCACAAGATATGGTCTGGTGTTTGCTCCTCTGTGCCACACTCACAAGTCGCACTGGGCAAGAGCCCCATTTGTGTATGGACATGTTGAATCTTCCCACCCTTGTGCGCAAGCGATTGAGGCGCGTCCATGACAACCTGGGTAAATCCAGGCCAGGGGGTCCCTGTTTAAGGGTGGGGAAGTAGAGTGGTCATTGACTCCCACTCACTTCTCCACTTTTCTGTCATCCATTGAGCTGCACTGAGTTGGTCCTCCTGCATGGTCTTCTTGAGGAGGTCTAGTGCAGCTGGCACAAATGGGTGTCTAGACTTCAGCCGTCAATGTCCTGGGGAGGACTCTGAGACCAGTCGATGTAATAGATGTTTTGGTTGATTCAGAGCCCTTTAAATGAGTGAGATGGTTGCTCCAGTGCAGCGTAGCTCAGCAGGCTGGATGCCTGACAGGATAGGTAGAAACTCTGTTGGTGTGGGTCGCAGGCATCCAGTCACTATGCGCATGGCATCGTTAAGACACTTGTCTATTAGGCGAGTATGTATGCTTCTGCACCATGTAGGGGCACAATACTCTGCTGGAGCATAGACTAGAGTGAGGGCCATGATACAGAGGGTTTGCCCCTTAGCACCCCAACCAGTACCAGCAAAGCGCCTCAAAAGTGCGATATGTGATGTTAATTGTATGCACAAGTTTTCCAAGTGTCAGCGGTAAGTGAGCATCCTGTCCAGCTTCACACCAAGGTAGGTTGGAGTCTCTTGGTGTGTTAGACAGGAGCCATTAGTCTTGATATTTAGCTCATGTTTTGCTTCCTTGTTGTTAAGATGGAATGAAGCCGACACAGTCTTTTTTTCACTGAGCTTTAATCTCCATTTTCTGAGGTAATCTAACAGTCTTGCCATGTCCTGGTTCAAAACCTCCTCAGTTTCTTGCCAGCTGCATGCTGTGTGCATTATTGCCAGGTTGTTGGCATAAGCATATTTTCTGGCTGTGGTATTAGGGAGGTCATATGTATAGATACTAAATAGTAGTGGAGCTAGGACAGACCCCTGTGGGACACCGTTTTTCAGGCGCCGTAACCTGCTTTGCTGGCTGTCAGTCTTGAGGATGAAGCTGCAGTTTAGGACAAGCTCCATAATCAATTGGATGATATGCTTGTCTGGTAGAAGATGCAACAGTTTGCAGGTGAGGCCACGGTGCCACACAGTGTCGTAAGCAGCCGTAAGGTTGACAAATACAGCACCAGCCTTCTTTTTAGCCTCAAAGCTATCCTCAAGGTGTTGGGTCAACAGGGTGACTTGGTCCATTGGTGACCTACCGCAATGAAAGCTGGCCTGCTATAAGGTTTACTCATATCTATATAGAACGAATCCACTTTTAAACCACATTCTGACTAAGATTGTAAGAGTAAACAGGTTGCTGTATATGCTGAAGATATTATTACTTTAAATACATAACTTTAATTTCTCTTTGTTATTTAATCTCTATGATCGTCAATCACAACTCAAGACTTAGCGAAGGTTGTATGTTACACCCAAAAAAAAAAGAGAAATCATCAATTTTTGACTGAAATTTGTTCTTTAGTGTCAAGTTCAGCTTTAAAAAAATTAATAAACATGGTTTTATCACCATTATAACTAGTTATGGTCATGCTGATAGGAATTGTACTTCTGAAAGATCTTTTAATGCCCCTTTGAAGGATTACAACATATTTGAAGATTACAAGCACAACTTATATTAAAGCCAAAAACAATGACTTCACTTGTAAATAGCTGTTCCTCTGAATATTATTTCAAATACAAAACTTTGATTGTTATTTGTTATTTTAGTTGACCATATAAGTTGTGAATTTAAAGAAAAACTGAATTTAACTGTTCTGAAATGCTCTCATTTGGTTACAAATTTATGGTGAGAATTGGCTTCTACCTGCAACCCCTCCTCCCCTTCCCCACCACTATCACCAATCATGTGGATCTTGAAACCTGCCCCCCCAAAAAAATAATTCTGATTGGACCACTCAATTTTTTGTCCCTCTGCCTCTGATCCAACTCTAATGATGATAATGACACCAGTAAAATTGATAATTTATTATCACTGTTGTAGAGTAGTATGATTACTCTAAGCTTATAAATAAGCAAAAATAATTCTCTCTTGAAGTTGTTTCTTTTCTTTTCCTTTTTTTTTTGTTCACTTTCTTTTTTTTTCCTTCTTTTTTTTTTTTTTTTTTTTTTTTTTTTTTTTTTTTTTTTTTTTTACAATTACAGTGAATCCCTTATCTGATCATACAAAGTACGGGTACATACTTCTACCAGGCAGCTAAACTGACCTTTGAACTTTTAAATTTAAACCAGAGTTGAATAGTTAGCTTTTTTTTTCTTTTTTTTTTGGCATAAAAAGTGGAATGCACTGTCTTTCCAACTGCTGAGTCTCAGAAATATTGAACTTTCCTTTTGTTGTGAGGAATAACTTATGTAGCAAAAGGAAAAAGCTAAGAGTTCTAACTCTAGAGATAATGGAATTGGAAGTGATTTCTATATTCATATTTATACGATGCTCTCGCAGAAACATGCACACATTCAAACATACTCTTTAAAAAAACAAAAGAGTAAACATCAGAAAAAATAACTACCTGTGTACACAATTAGAGTTTCTTAGTTACAGGCACTGTTTAGTTATGGGCACCCTGAGATACCACACTGCCCAGATAAGGGAGGTGTCCCTATATATAATTCAGATCTAGAGGGGATGAAAAGATATTTAATTATTGCATGTAACAGGAACAGGAACTTGTAAGAAACACTTAATAATGATAATCACAAAACAATTAATAACAATTGTCATTTCCTATTTACTATGCCATTCGTAATTAGTTATTTCTAAAAATGCTAATCTTTCCTTTTCTGAAGCCATGTTGTAGCAGTGTACTAAGTAGTGTAGGTGTGTTTCAGTGTAGTATGGTTTTCACCAGGTACATTTTTCACAAGGAAATAACCACCACAAGGAAACATAATGTCAAGCTGCTACTATGGTTACTGATAAATATCTATTTCCACTGCTACAGAGGCCCCAAAAATGTATAGAAAGAAGCCCCTGTTGAGTGCAGAAACTCCTTTTACCTTACCAGAAATCTGGGGAGGTAGTGATGAAGCTGGAAGTAAACTTACCCCAGTGGAGAATACCAGTGACTTATCATAGTGGTACAATACATTTTAAGTTTTTTATCCCAAAATTGTGTTACCAATCAAACACACAACTGATATATCAGTGGCATAGATGAGGTTGTTTGTGGATTAAGAATATATTAATGGGGGGAAATGAAAACAAGAGTTGACACACCAGCTACATTTGTTGTGCAATTTTATTCAAGGATTGGGGCTAGTTGTTAGGCTGGGCTAGGGCTTGGCCAGGGATAGGGCAAGGAATAAGTTGGGGCTATGAGGACAAAATTAAGGCTAGGTTGGGGCTAAGGCTGGGGCTAGCAATAGCTTGGTAAATAGAGTATCTCTTTTTTTTTTAAATATTTAATGCTACATCAATAAATAGTTGGGTTTTTTTTGTATTTCGATATTGTCACATATAATGTACTTTTTTTCTTCCCAAAATCATTATATAATGACACTTCTTTAGATTTTCCCCAACTGCAAAAGCTGAAAGTTGAAAGCAATAGATCACCTTTTATGAAAATTCAGATATGTAACTCAGCTTGCCACGTAAGAACTCTGTTCATTTACACCACATCACAGGAATATGTAATGACTCACAGTGCTCTGTGAGTTATTTAATTTTACCACTGGCCCTAGCACCCATATATCATGAGGTGCAATTTCTAGTGAAACCTAAATATGAGGAAAAAATTTAACAAATATGCATGCAACTAATTGAAAAAATGTAGATTTGGCAGAAACAACATAGATAGAGGACCACCACCAAAGTACATTTCTTAAAACATAAGCATTACTAGTAAGGTCTAGTAGAGATTACACAACCACAATTGAAATCCAAAGTTCATTTCTTGATCCCCATGCACACTGCTCTCCTATATGGGGTATATTGTATATATATATATATAGTTATCTTAAAAAGTCACATTGTACCAAAGGTGCAGAACTAGGTACATATTATTCCACACATGCATGCCAAAGCTATATAAAGTTCCAAGCATAAAAAAATTTTTTTTTAAATCAATGGTCATTGTTTTGTGAATCTACCTACACATTATATATTTCATGGTGTCCAAAGCTGTATTATGCATAGAAAATTTCTCATATAATTAGAAAGCATATTTTGAAGGAAAAGTCAAGACTTTTACAGTCTCAAATTACCTGAAGTCATTATTTACAAATATTATTCACAGTTGCATATTTCACAAAAAAATAATAAAGCAAAACAGAGTGTAAAAAAACTATGAGTAAATATATTTTGTTACAGAACCAACAACGATTGAAATAAGAGTTATAATACACACAATAAGGACATATTATACATATAGTTAATATATATTCTAGCATATACCCGGGATAATGACAAGTAACATGATTGAAGCCACTCAAAACATCATTCCAAGACCTTGTGATTTCATTCAAATAACAACAGCTCCTTAGTATTACCAGTTGATGGTTCTCCCAAAGCTTAATGCTCATTTCTTTCCAGGAATTGCACTTGTTTTTAGTCTAAATTGAAATGATTTCAACTGAAGCATGATCACGACTTCAGTCTTGAAGATCTGTCTAGATGCTAAATTGGGTTAAGCTGTTGTTCAAGGGAGTGGCAATCATTAATGTGGCAGTGTGGAATGAAACCTTTCAGGATCGCAATACTAAAAATAAAAAAATAAAATTATAAATTTTTTAAATTTATTCATTTATTAAGTTGATTAGATTTAAAAGTCTAATATCATAGATATGCCCACAAAAAAAATTTTTTTTAGGCACTGCCTCCATGCCATTCCATTATATGTACCACCCTGATATGGGTGATCCAATTCCAATAACCATATCTAACTCTTGGGTTGGAATAATTTCAATTACAATTACGTAATAAAATTACAAATTACAGAAGTTGTGGTTTAATTTCATCTTCAAAACTATAGATTATAATTGCAATTAATTACAATGCAGGTCAAGTAATTGTACGATTGCATTTCAATCCATGTTATAACAAGAGCGCTCCCATAATAAGGCCTGCGGCAAATAATACTATAATATTCATTAAGTGGTAGTGCTTTAGACCAGACAACATAATTGTTTAGAAAACTTAAGATGAGTTTAAAGTTGTGGCAAGATTTACAACTTTTGGATTTCTATACAGTAAAAGCACTTAGTTGTAGCCACAGGGTTTCTATACTATAATAACCCTTAGTTGTAACCAAGTAATTGAAACAACAAACTTTGGAGTTTCCAAACAGTAAACAATTCATTTCAAAAAAATCCATTCTTAAGCAAAACTTGTTGATGTATCCACCCCCCCCCCCCCCCCCCCCCCACATACCATTCCAAGTATTCCTAGACCTGTGTATCACAGGTAAAAATCCTAGAGTGTGTGTGTCCAAGCATCAACCACAAAGGAAATGTCCAATTTAAATAATAAAACCATATTTAGACTTCATCTACACAGGAGAATGCTAACCATGTTAAAGGTCTTTGAAACCTCTCAAACAAAAGTCAGCAATGATCCTCATTACTATATACAGCAGCTCCTTAGAATCATAGTGCTCTGAGCATGCAAGATACTACATTTGTCCCTCTCAGAGCCAAATTGGAAAATAAAAATGTAATTGGAAAATAAAAATGTAATTGAAAATGTAATTCTAACAAGACTGGAAATTTCCAGCCAAAAACCCACTCACTTATGAGTTAATGTTTCAACTTAATCAGGAGGGGAAGGAAAATAAGTAGAAGGAAAAAAAAAGGAAGGAAAAAAAGAGACAGAAAACTCAACCATGACCAGGAGTTGAACCAGGGAGCTGAGCACTGATGGCTAGAGGTTTCACAACATGAATAACAAGAGGATTACCAAAAAGTAAAATTTAGGCTCCAGCCAACTTAAAGTTTGCTGGTAAAAATTACACAAGTATTGTAAGTGAAATTAGCTACATTTCATGGCAAAGAAATTGTAATTGTAATTCATTACATTTCAAAATTAATTAACCCAAATTTGCACATCGTGTCTAATACATACTTTAATAATGTATGAAAGTAATTCTGATAGTTCACAAGTGATAGCTTTTTCCTTCCTTTGTTCACTTCACCTCACTACCCAGCACAAGCCAGCCCATCATCTATGAAGCATGTACAAATATTTAACTAATTAAATATTTTAATTTTAAGAAATTTAATCCTGAATCATATTTCACTGACTTCATTAACAATTTAAAGTGAAACTTGAGGTAATTTTTTTTTCATATTTCTTTTAAAACCAGAATTGATGCAAGAGATGGGAAAGATTATGGTAGAGAGTACTCTTGTTAGAGGGGAAGAGAGGGGGTATGCTTTCAAAGGATATTAAATAATAATAATAATAATAATAATAATAATAATAATAATAATAATAATAATAATAATAATAATAATAATAATAATAATAATAATAATAATAATAATAATAATAATAAGTAACAGTAACAATAATAATAATAATAATAATAATAATAATAATAATAATAATAATAATAATAATAATAATAATAATAATAATAATAATAATAATTACAACAACAATAATACTCAACTACACATGCTCCAAATTTCCTGTGAATGTGACCTGATTTAACCAATCTGCTCATTTTTAGAAAGAGTCCTCTTCACCTGCGCATTGACTGGGTGACTTTTCAAATTGACAAATACTCCCGACTTGTGTCTGCGCTAGAACTATACGCAGAATTTGATTAGTCAATTCATTTAAGGATCAGATAGAAACTCTGGGAAAAGTTGTCACACATTCTGCAGATTTCAAATCGATTTGCGCATGTGCAAGTTTTACCACCCACTATAAACGTTGCTGGAAAAATGTTCCTGGACAAATATTTAAGAGCAGGCGAAAGGTGCGCTCCACTGAGCCTGTGCTTTCTTCTTCGCTCCCCTAGATCTTCGGTGTACTGTGTCCTACAGTTTTATTTCAACTATTGCAAGGACCTGGAACCATGGATAATTACAAACTCCTTCACAAGATCGGTAGCGGCAATTATGCAGACGTTTTTCTGGCCCAAAACACAAAAACTGGTCAACAGGTTAGTGGTAAACCTAAAGTCTTAAGAAATAACTGTGACATGGTATCCTCCCCATGCAATTCAGGTAGCTCTGAAACTGATTGAGAAGAGAAAAAACACAGGTACAAGGACAATAAGGATCAAGAGAGAGATAGAAAACATGAAATTCCTCCAGGGGCATAAAAACATCGTCACTGTCTTTGACAGTAAGTTTCTATCTAAACTTTGTTGCTATTTGTGTATACAGAAATGAAATGTTAGCTTTCACTTTTTAATCTCTTTAGCCTTTGAGACCTCAAAACACTTTGGAATATCAATGGAGTATGTCTCTGGTGGTGAACTGTTTGAGCATGTGCAGCAAGTGAAGGGAATGAGTGAGGTCCATGCACAAGAAATGTTTGCAAAGATCGTTCATGGAGTGCAGTATTGCCACAGCAATGGTATTGCACACAGAGACCTCAAACTTGAGAACATCTTACTGGACCACCACCAGGAGCCGAAGGTGATTCAACTGTTGTGGGACTTACAATGCTTGTGTACACATTTAATCTATTCACATGATATGTTTTATGTACATAAATTTTACATAACGAGTACAAATTAACTTTATCAGTGTCAGATGCACTTAATCAGATACAGATTCACATGATCCTACCTGCTACAAGTTGTACTTATCTTGTCCGCCTAAGCGAAGCATTGGTTCATTAGTCATTATTCACAATCTCTTTCTAGCTTCCCTGATTGGAGAGCAAGGAAACATGGAATTTAAATGTCACCAAAGAAAATCTAACCACTTTCATATATCTCTTTTACCTCTGTATTCATAGATTGCTGATTTTGGATTTTCCAAGATCATTCCGTCTTGCTGCCTCGTTGCCAGCAGTGTGGGCAGTCCTCTCTATTCTGCTCCTGAAATAATCCAAGGAAAATGTTACCAAGGACCAGAATGTGACGTGTGGAGTTTGGGTGTGATCCTCTACACCATGCTCACTGCCACAATGCCTTTTGATGACTGCAACATTGGGCAATTTTTGGTGAAGATTGAGAATGGAGACTACCCAGAGCCATGCGATACTTCTGATGGTAATTGACTCAATACTGATGTGGTAATGATAGAATTACGTAGGGGTGAAGTGATAATAGCAGTGACAGTGTTGCTTCTGAGTCAGTGATGGCATGCAGACAAACTACTCGGTTATATACCACTGACTCCATTATGGTCACAATTAACATTGGCATACATCGAAGCTGAATAGTGTTGAGTAGGTGTTTATCATCACATTGTAATTAAGTTGATATTGAGAGGTTTCTGCCAATTGGCACCATCTTTGCTGTCCTTTGATGACCGTTTTCTTCTCCTTATTTTTCAGCTGTCAAAGATCTGATAAGCAAGATGCTAGAGCCCAACACAACCACAAGGTTCACCCTCAAAGAGGTACTCTCTCACCCATGGATGACAGGTTCCTGCAAGGTTTCTTCCCTCCCTTCTGAAAAAAAGAGGCAGGATGTCTTCAATGAAAGCGTCACTTCCTTTGGCAAAGAGCTGCAGAACTTGAACAAGTGCAGCTGCTCCTGCCACGACTCTAATTACTCCGTCCTAGACAAGCACTGTGACGATTGCAGAGAAATCCAGGCCAACGACCCCGAGGTCATGTTGAGAAGAAACATATGCCTGAGCAGTATTTCTAGTCTCAGCTCAGGATATGGCTCAGAGATGGGAAGTGACAACTTGGATAACTTTTTCCCCCTGAGCATGTCCAACCTCAACCTTGCGGAGCATAAAATTTGGAACTCTGAAGAGCGACATGGTTCTCTGTCTGATAAGAATTATGCTGGCACTATAGAATCAAACTCGGCCATTGGTAACAAAAAGATTCAGCACAGGTGGTCTGTTCCCGTGAAGACTTCTATGAACCAAAGGGAAGAAAATCTGGAGGAAGATGATGAGGACATTGTGTTCGTGTAGACAGAGATGGAGGACTTACCCGACCCCCTCTCACTTTCATGATCAGTTTCACTTAAACAAATCATTCACTTATCACTTTGTCATTGGCCACTGAGTTAACCACATGTGGACTATTTACTTGAATATTTAAAATTATCGGAAACACGAAATTATTTACCAAAAAGTGCATATTTGTTGTTACTTTGCTAATAAATTTCAGTTTCTTTACAACACACAAAGAGGAAGTGGTTGCCATAGTAAGGCATAGGGCAACATTAAGATAATTCATGTACCATGATGCACTACTAAAATCAACCAGCCCCCCCTCCCCCTCATGACCCTCCTGATATGCTCCTCATGTGAAGGTCATTCCCAGCCATTTCTGAACAAGGAATTTGCTGACTAACAGTCATACCTATTCCTTTAGTATGGAAGAGAAGAATGTTGTGGTTATCATGACTGAATGAGGGAGTAAATTCTTGGGGAGCCATTCTCATGCTAAGTTACACATCCCCCACCTGGCTGACCCTTTTCCCCTCCCCCATGCACACACCTCCAAGCCCTGCCTACAAGTAAATATTAATGAAGGAGGAAGTTTATTAAAAAAAATATTAAAGTGCCTAGAATCAAAAGGAAAATGGCAGATTTTTACCACTCCTTGGAATGATTTCCTTTAAAGATTGCACAGGTAGGGCTTGACGTAGTAAATAAAATAATGTGTTCCTTCCTGCTAATAAGTGATTTCATGCTACCAACCAAATGTGGAATTTGAATATTTTACTGATCTGTTTATCTATGAAACTCAGCTCATATCTTGCATGTTGTCATAGTGATGACCCTGAATCTGGAGGGAACAACCCAGGACTACCCACTGTGACAGCAAACAAGTTATCTGACCAGGTAGACATTTAACATCAGTCAGGGATCTTGAATAGAAGATCTATAGGTCTGGCACTGACTATAAACATGTTTTAATATTAGCAATTGTTGAATGTTAGTTGGTAATCTGTTTGGACAAACCTTGGATATTAGTAGTTGTTGAATGTTAGTTAGTAAATCTGTTGGCCAACTGTGGTGGATATGCTGTTGGTCGTACTACATATTGTAGCATGTTTGTCAGGACTAGTGTCTATGAAAGGGCTCTGTTCTCCACACTGAGTGTGCTATGCTCTATTAGCTATGCACTCTCTGCAATAATGATATTCTCTTGAATCCAGCAATTATCTGTGATAATAGCCTAGAGCTAGCCAAGTTGCCTACAGATACACAGCACTCTGTCTATAGAATGAATTATAACTTGCTTATGTGGGTCCTAGCATATCATCACCACCATCACAACCGTATATACACAAAACTTAATAATGATTGCACATCCTGCATCGTACTGTTTGGTGTGTGTTTCTTTATTCGATTTTGCAGACACTCCCAGTCCCATGCTCTCAGGCATTTTATGTGCATAACAACTTAAAGTACAGACTGCAAAGATATAGGGAATGCTTCCTGACAAAAAAAAAATTTTTTTTTAAGTGAGGGTACCAGATTGTCTTACTAATTTTCATAGCTAATTATCTGGTGAGTTCATCACAAACAGTTTTGCATGGAGTGTTTGTCCATAAACAGCTACTACACTTGTGTGCGTGGTTCTACTGTCTAGTATAGCTGGCCTGCACTGACATGGCAAATATATTGCCGTACATGTCTGATGATCTGGACAGGAAACTGTGACATGTGCTGTGCTAGGACACACAGCCATTGACCCATGACTACTAATTGCAAATTGGGAATTACCTTGAGTTTATCTATGGAATAAACAGAGGATGTGTGTGGTTGCTATCCCAGTTCCTTAGATGGGGGCAAGGTACAACTCCAACTCCTGCACCATGAACCCCTAACCTCTTAACAGTCAAAGTATCTCAGCAAATTTTCAGATAGGAAATTTAAAAATGTGCTCGTGTGTGTCTGGGGGGGGGGGGGGGGGGGGGGTATGTATATTAGTATTCTTTTGTTTACATCACACAACAATTTTGATCTTAAATAAAAGAGAGAAAATATTTTATATTTGATCCACAAAAAAAGGGAGAATAGGGGTTATGAAAAGATTCAAAGGGAAAAATGCTGATTTTTCCTCTGATAAATGTTCCTTGGTGTCTTCGTGAGCTACTGCATTTGTCTGTAAGGACAGGGTTATGGGAATTTCCCAAGAACAGGAGTGTTCATTGGAATATCCATTCTATGCTGCAATTATGTAAACCATATTTGCAGCTTGTTGGAAGAGCAGCACACAATGGCTTCTTGGTTTCTCATGGTAACAAGTTCCAGAGTCTAATACACTGGGTACATCCATAGTTAAAACTCCTTCACTCAACCAACCTCCTCCTTCTTGGCTGTGTACGGTGGTTCCCTTTTAGTTGCTGACATGGACATACAGGGTGGAGGACACAATTTTAGAGGCTTCGACCACAATTTCACTTTGATCTTCACCTCCCACTCAAGACAGCTATCAATTGGTAATTGAATCAAGATAGGGCTGGGGTAATTCCACTGACCACTCTCATGGAGAAACAAATATGTTATGGTGTTTGGGTGTGAGGCATAATATATCGGAAGTGACTGAAATTACATACCAGAAAAGTGTGTGTGAATGGGATGTTTAATGATGATTTGTCACTGTTGGAAAACAGTTAAATTCAATTCATATTTGTTGAATTTAATCACTTCCCATCATTTTAGTCTCTATATTATTATTATTAGTCACTAATATGAAACACTGTGGATATGAATGCTATGTTTTGACCACATCAACTTGAAGCCACAGGTGGCAAACAGCTGACATTGGTGAGCTGTTTGACCTCATACTCTAAATTTGTGGGACCCAATGATCTCTCTACATGTGAACTATTGCAATGCCTAATGTGCTCTACACTCCACACCTTTATTTGATGAGTTACATGCATTTCGAAATGCATTATCAACACCTTTGGAAATTCCCCTGATCAATGATGTCATGTGGATATCATCAGAAACACTAACTATATGCACTGAGGTCAGAAGACAATGGTAAGTGCTTGGACATGTCAACTATTTTTAGAGTGAAATAATGTGAATGAGCACTATACCACATGTGGTAGTGGCAGGATCATGTGATCTAAAGGAGTGTCTTCAGAAATATATAAGAAATCTAGGGGGGAACTCGTTATCCTTTGAAAAAGAAAAAATAATTCCCTCAGCATTCCATTGAAAGGAAAGTGATTGCATAGAGGTTAAGTACGCTATGGTTGAGCTTCCAGACCACTTATCAAAGTCAATGCACAAGGGAACTATCTATGTGAATGCTCACCCAGCCATGCTTGTTGTTGCTAATGCACACCAATTATGTTGTCTGTAGCTATGGTGAAAGCTTTTGAAATTAACTTTCTACAATTTTCAGAAATTTCTGAATAGATTTCTGTCATGAAGTGCACCTGTTAGTGTTGGGTTGGGTTGGTCTGGGAACCGATTTAACTGTTGAGAGAATTCTGATGTAACCATTGAAAGACAGATGGGATGACCAGAGGAAGTGATATAACTTGATATCAAACAATCTTTTGAAGAACGTTTGTTCTCATATCACTGTCCTGCACCTTCACATGCATGTAAGACTACAATACAACTTTGTACAGCAGAAATGAGCCATTCAAAGAAGACGACTGCTACATGAATGAACAGAGACAAAGCTAACTTACAACACTTGTAGACAAACTGAGAACATCCTTCTTCCTTATGAAATATTCAGTGAAAAAACTAATAAATATGTAAATGTTCAAACCCTATTCATTGCATATAAGATGTACTGAAAATTAGAGCTGAGCGTAATGTAAGGTGTCGTTCGTGCATCAGTAGAGGATCTACTAGTTAAGTGGACACTTTGCAGGTGATCTTATCAAATGTAGCAACATTTGTTTGGAATAAAAGAACATTTCCTTGCCAAGGACACGAACAAACAGCTCCTTATTCACATGAGAATAGACAAAACTGGCTTCTAAATCATCCATGCTGAATGATAATTATTGGGTCAATCTTCCAGGCAACTAATGTCTTGATTGGTCAAGACACAGCCTTGTTGGTCTTGGTACCACTTCTTATGATAAAACGCTGCAAATATCAGGTCTGAGGGGAAAAAGAGAAGCAACAGTTACTTAGTGATATTGTCTTCTCTGATTCACTGTTTGCCCATGCAGCTTCCACTTGAAACACTACTTCTAAAAATAATTGAGAATGGTAAGAAGTCTGTTTCCAAAAGGACATCGAGTATGCTATTTTATTACTTCTTCAGAAATCTCCTGTGTATCAAAAGTAGATAATGTCACAATAGAAAGTATGAATTCCAAGCAATTGTCTTCTTGTTTAGCATTATCCTATTAGGGATGGTTGTGGTTTATGTAAATATCAGTGACACAATGAGGACCTCTGTGGAAAAAGGGGAGGGAGGGAGGGGAACTACTTTATAACTTGATAACAATTTTTTTTTCCACTCTCTGGGGGACTAAGAAGTTTGACATGCAGTGATTGGAAGGTAATTGAAGGTATGCTTCCTTCCTACTGGCTGAGGTGTGGGGTGGGACCAGAGAACGCGCCCACTCCACCCACGATGGACAATATTCTGCACCAGATGCTATTTTTAAAGTAGCTGGTGCACTTGCTTGAATGCATGCAGCATACTAAAATATAGATTTTTTTTTAAACAGCAAACTGCAACATCTTATGCTTGAATGCACCACTGCTTGTGGGCATTACCACAGGACAGATATGAGAGGTGAGCTATGGCTCAGCATTCAGTTTCAGATGAAGATAAATATTAATACTTTGCTTTGTGTTCACTAATGACCTCATCATTCCTCGAGTTCTTGATGAGCTTTTTTTAATTGCGTTGCGAAGATGCATGAAGAAACTATTCAGAATTGTCTTTTAAACTAGGCATTTATTTGGATTTTTTATATCCCAAGTTGTTATGTTTTAATCACATTAGCTGGCATTCTAACGTATTTACTGGAAGATAATTTATCACTTATAGTCAATGTTTACAGTGCTTAGCTAATTTGAAATATTCAGCACCACCAATTTCATTGTTAAGGAATTAAAGAAAATTAAATTAAATATTTTCAGTAATGCTCATATATCATGATGTTGTTGTCTCACTTATTCCCTTATTCAAGAATGAAACCCTAGAGGAGCACTGTAGTCAGTAATGCTCACACTATACCTAGTGATGAATTCTTTTATTCAAATTGCACGTGGTGTGATTTGACTATCATTTTTGCAAAAATCCCACCAAAAATACATTTGGAATCCACAGTTGCTCAAATCCACAGACAATTTTGGGGGTGAATTTTGGGGTGATTCAATTGAAATTACTTACTGAAGTTAAGCACTGTTAGGCCTGCTCAGTACTTGGATGGGTGACCACCTGGGGATAGCAAATCTTGTAGGTGGTTTCCTTTTTTTTCCTTATTTTTTCCCCCACCCTCTGTTCTTACTTCACCGCAAAGGGCACTACTTGATGCGCTAAATTTGAAATTTCTCAACTCCTCACAAAGTTAAATTTAAGTTGTGTTTCCATGTGTTTTTCTCCCAACTATATAGCGAATGCAGAAAAATACCATAGAGTTGTTTACAATATTTTAAAAAATCATTCCCACTTCACTTATGAAGCCATCCCTTGCCACATGACACACTCATGCAGCCACAATAACCAAGAATCCTGTCAGATCTAGGAGAGATAGACTCCAAGTTGCTGAAGGAATGTGACAAGGGCTATAGAAGAAACAGGAACACAGAAGGTTTCTTCCTTAAAAGAATTAAAATTGCATTCCAGCAATTCGATTAGTGGTGCTAGGTATTTCCAATTAAGTACCATGGACACTGACTATAAGTGATACAATTATCCTCCAGGAAATACCTAAGAATGCCAGCTAATGTGAGATAAAGTTTACTGTGTCCATGTGTGTGTGTGCGTGCACAGGCAGGCATGTCATGAGTAGGCAAGCATGCATGCATGCATACATATAGTGTTGTTTCATTCAACATTACCAGTCACTGCAAATAGTGAATGCAGTAGATATCTACTGGATATGTTAATGGTACATATTTCATATTCATGTGCAGATTACAAATTGAGATCCAATTGAGGAGAGATGTTATGGAACAAGTCGCCCAGTAGAACCATACAAGAATGCTTGAAAATTTTGTGGTCAATTCCTAATTAATTATAGATTAATATTAAGTTAGAATATCTGTCCTCCCTAATTGAAGCAACAAGATCGGACTGAGTAGAATAAAATCCGATTATGGTAACTAGCAAGAAGTCACTTAGAAGGAACTGTGAATGGTAATGTTATCTGTTCAAATATCACCTGCACGTACACGCACACAGGCAGGCAGGCAGACAGATACCACACAAAGCCACACCCACACCCATGCACACTGGCAGGTAGTTAAAAACACTACAACACAACACCACTTGCCTCTTTTCACAGTCTCACTCTTACAAAATAGAGTTGTCATGCTAACGCATCTACACCAGCCAGCGAATAGCAATACACTATCTTATAATCTTACTATAATTCAAGATTCGTCTGTCTGTCTGTCTGTCTGTCTGTCTGTCTGTCTGTCTGTCTGTCTGTCTGTCTGTCTGTCTGTCTGTCTGTCTGTCTGTCTGTCTGTCTGTCTGTCTGTATGTATGTATATTTGTTATCCCCTCCCAGATGCTAGGAACAATTATCCTGAAATTTCAGGGATTGCTCATAGGACCACTGGTCCTGTTTGGAGTGAATATGGTTAGGGCTAAGGCATAGGACCATTAAATATATTTTCCTTTTCATGAGTAACCACAGGTTGTAATATGTAATCTGACCGCGTCCAAAAGGACATATCTAGAGGAAGTTGTGTCTACAAATCACACTCATCTGACTCATATTTACTTTAGAAATAGGGCAATGCCTCCCATCCCTTCCATCCATATGATGGGTGCTTTTCTAGTAACAATAATCCACAATTATTTTCAGTTCTTTTGACCACAGATAGTTACAGTATGTATGTCATATCACTAAGTGCCCCCTTTCTACAATCCTATATCACCAACTGTGGGGGTGAGGGATATCACCAACATATGTATACACTTGTATTTGTATTAATAGGTACCCAAAGGTATCTCATACCTTACCAAACAATGTTTGGAAACAATGTTGCATCATCATTGTGCAATTAATTGTAACCCTCTAAGTGTGTTTTGGTTGTCATGTAATGTTGATATGGAATCACCTTAAAAAGATCAAAAGGTACTTAAGTGGGGAATAGCGACCACTTGGGAGTGTTTATGTGACATGTGTGTGTTGTCTTTCCATAATTATGACTTCACTCACACTATTTCATGGAGAGGGGGGGGGGGGGGGGGAGGAGGTTTAGTTGTTTTTTGTTTCAAGTTTTTAATTGCATTAGGGCAATATGAATATGTGAATATAACTATTTCAAATGTGATCACACACTACTAAATTTTTGAATACAAACAGACAGGCATCTGAGCACTGGCCTCCAAGGGGGAGCATATAGTCCAGGCTAGTGATCAACCCACCTTGTGCTAGAAGATAGAGTATATTTTACAATGATTTCTAGTCTATATTTCATGCTGAATTTGAACCTGATCGGTGTCACAAATGAAAGATGAGCTTTTTTTTTTTTTTTTTAGAAACTGTAAGAGCTAAAATGCCCGTCCAAGGCTGGGCTTACAAAAGAATGCTGCAACCAACAAAAAAAATAATAAAATAGTAATAATAATAAAATAAATAAATAAAATAAAATATATTAATTAATTAATTATTTCAGGAGATATATATATATATATATATATGCATCTCCCACCCACCCACACTGCAACACTGCAACACTGCAACACTGCAACACTGCAACACTGCAACACTGCAACACTGCAACACTGCAACACTGCAATGGGTCAGAAATGAGCATCTTGGCAGTGAGTCTGAAAGTCATCATAGTGGGTGGCAGGCTGCTAAACTTTGACGTTATATAATATTTTCCAGCAATTTTCTTTTGCCGAGTAGATGTCTGAGTAGATGTCTGAGTAGATGTCTGAGTAGATGTCTGAGTAGATGTCTGAGTAGATGTCTGAGTAGATGTCTGAGTAGATGTCTGAGTAGATGTCTGAGTAGATGTCTGAGTAGATGTCTGAGTAGATGTCTGAGTAGATATCTGAGTAGATGTCTGCACACGTGCAATTTGATGATGCCCCTTCTACTTCATCAAGATTGTTGCTATAAATTTGCAGCACACACAATAGTGATAAGGAAGGATGTGGCACATAGACCAGATACTGTGGGAGATGGGCACCTGAAACAAAGAATATCAGAAATAGTGTTGGGCTGCAGTTACAAGTGTCTGCTTTGAAGACATGTTGTAGACTTTCAAAATAAAAGTGAACATGTGATTAGGTCAAAGTGTTTTTTTTTAGGAAATTTTTAGCCTTACACACAAAGAAGAAGAGATGTGAACAGATGGGACCCACCCTATGTTATTCCCAGAGTCAAGTCTTGTCTGCATGCCAAAGTTTTAGACCTGTAGCTCCATTCTCTTTTCTGGCAAAAGGTACATGGGTTTGTTGGTCTAATTTCAACCGTTCAAGAGTGAATTGAGGATACACAGACACACAGACACATAGACAAACTATTTGTACTTAATAGTATCGATTCTATTTGCATCACATATTTAGCAATGCATATACCTCATTTTGTCCCCTAGCATTGAGAACATTTCATATTATGGAAATATAATTCAAATCTTACCCCGATAATTTGTTATTGTGGAACAGCTGCTATTCATACTAAATCCTGAGATTAACTTTTACATGAATTGAAAAGACAGTTTGAACACTAAATTATGTACCACTATCTTATGTCTTTCATTGGTTCCTTTCTCTTTTTTCTTTATTTTTATTTTTTTTAAATGCATTTAGGGAAAGCTTGTGACACTGGAGGAAGTGAATGTTCAGTGCTATCATGGTAGAAGAAAAGCTGAGATGCCAGTGGAGTTTGGAGTTGAAATAATGCCTACACTATATCTCCAAGCTAAGAGACAGATGTCACAGGAAAGAGCTGCAGCAAAAGATACTGTGTTCTTGAAGCCAATTGCAGGTGACATTTCCTCTCCAGAGTATAGTGGCTTTAAGTTGTTTTTTTTTTTAAACATGCACTAGAAAATCTCCAGCAACCTGGGTACAAAACCAGAATAGTCTATACTCCATTTTTGGATAAATTCAAGTTGAACCTGACACAATGAAAACTGCAATGGTTGGAGCACAGCACCAAACATACTAACTGGACAGGAGTGGACCATATTCACTAAAGACTAGCAATTATAAGGTGACATTAACATAACTTATTGGGTAGTCCAGATCATGTTATCCTAATTTATTACCCTGGGGGCAAGATGAGTTCTATTGGAGATGTTGTTGTCTTGATGCTCTGGGGTGTGGACTTGGAGACATTCTCAAGTTCACAGGTTCAGAAGTGTCTAAGCTTCTGTCTTGAAGGGGAAAAAAATCCCGAAAATGTAAGAGCAGTGGTCACAGAGAAAATTTTGAGGTCAATATTTAACAATCAAGAGGTGCACATGATGAAAGAGCTCACTGAATATCTGGATTATAAAAACAAAAAAAAATAAAAAAACAACCTGGACAGTAACACAATGAAACTGTGGATTGACTAAATGTACTCACGATGCAGTTTATTCGAGCAGAAAGGGAAGTTGATTGATCACTCCATCTATGCATATGTTCATGTCAACTATGCAAGATATGGTGTCCATTATCTTTGATCTATACAGTGACTCATCAATCATTGTTGAAGCTTTTCGTTCATTAAGAGCATTAGCCGTGAGTGTTTGCTAGTCCCACCTTTGGTGAGCTGTGGTCACACAATCGGCTGCTTAGAAGACATATCTTTTAGAATTTTTATGAATGTGTTTTTTGTTTTTTTTTAAATTTCATAAATTAAATTATTTATTTCTTCTCACACACATTTTAAAGATTTAATCATGCAGTATTTCACTGTACGCAACATTTTGTACATATTATCTGTTCATTGTGGTCATGTTTTCTTTGGGTGCCAAAATTTTTATTTTATCCTTACTTCCTACATGTGAATGGGCAACATACATTTGGCTGTGGCTGAAAAAATCAAATGGTAGGAAGATGCCCATCTTGGTGAGGGTCTGGCCCTGGCTCTTATTAGCTGTCATTTCCAAGGCTGCTTTTATGGGAACTTTTTTTCTTTTCATGTTGAACTGTGGACCTCATTGATTCTCTACAGCCCTTCCTCTCTGCAATGTGGGATGATGTCAAGGTTGCCTACTTCAGTGCCAGGAAGGATGGCTGCCACTTCTGATGACATTGGTAGGTTGTATGTCCTGCAATAAGCCTCTTGTGGTTTCTTGTCCTTGTCTGCATGCAGCACTATCTGCAGATCCTCCTGGCTGTTTGTAAGTTTAATCGCTGCTTTGAAGCTGTGGACATAATTGTTGTTGTCATGCAAGTTCTCCTGCAGATCTCTCAAGATTGTGTGAATTAGTGGTATGTGAAGCAACAGATTATCTAGTTCTTGATTGGTATCATAGAAGTACAGCTGGGCAAAGTTGTGTCTCTCATTTTCTTGTGGCAGGAGTGTACCAATGCTGTGGTACAGTTTACCCTTCACCTTGAAGGTGGGATTCCACCCTGGTAGTGTAAGCAGAAGTTCCTGAGAGAGCATTTAGGCCAATCTTGGGTGTGTGTGTGGGGGGGGGGGGGGGGGGGGGGGAATTCTTGTAGACAGCAGTTGCTAATGTTGTGGAATAGCTTGGGGGTGTGTGCTGGTGTAGGTAGTACTTGGGAGTGTTGGGGAAAGGTTGGGGTGTGTATGAGTATATTGAATAATTCTTTACTTACTTTGTAGTACTTTCTATATTCAGTTAGATGAGTAATACTATTTTGGCATTCTACAAACGTTAGTTTTTTGTTGGTGTATATAAGCATGTGGAGCACTATATATTGGCTTTCATAATGCTTTTATTACCCTTTGATCTCTGTTATTGGTTTTTCCTCAACGTGGCATGGGACGATTTACTCACCAATGGAGGGGATGTCTCTACCCAAAATCCTTCTGAATCTGCCATTGTTTCAATTGTGCCAAAAATGGAAACAAGAGAAATAGATTATGGTGACCCCCTGGACCCAAGATCTCCCACAAAAAATTAGTGACCCTTGACCTTTTCCTCTAGGAGGAGTTCGCGCACATATATGTATATACAAACACATTAGCTCCATTATAGTATTATAGTAAGGTGTCATGTGCCACTAGGATGTCTTTAGGAATGCCTTATGGTCACAGCTCTTTGCTGAGACATATTGGGGGTTTGCTCATGTGTATATCATTACCACTTGTTTTGTTTTTCTTAACTGCTGAGGTTATCTAAGATAGCATTTACTCAGAAATGCTCAAGGTTGAGCGTCTGGCACTCATCATATTTGAATTCAGCAGGTCTAAAATGTCGAAGAGGAGTCTTTATAAAACAAACAGCAACTTCATATTAAAAGGCAGAATTGGTCAGAGAATATTCACTTCTTCCCTGGACTAGAGGGGATTTGTGGTTAGTCTAGTTGAGGAGTTCCATTTTTAAAACCTTTTTCTTCTTCGAGCTTATATCCCTTCTTTCCCCCTTCCCTTCTTTTCTCTTCCCTATTTCACTTGAACTCTACTGCATAGAGGGAAACACAACATCATTGAGCATTTTAACACATCAATGTTTCCCTGATAGCCAAATGGCCATGGGGCCACCTTCCTAATTGTCTTCCTTTCCACATTTCACTTGCACACACTCTACTTGGCATTAAATAGTACAATAATATGACTATTTGTTTGCACCTAATAATAAGTAGTATTACTTGTCAGCATATTTTTCATATTATATTTTATTGTGTCATCTTCAAACATGCAGTGCAATAAGGTTTCTCTTTCACTATTTCATTCAAACTTTCAAATGCATAATGATGTCCCCAACATGGTCTGTTTGAGAACATAAATAGTGAAGGCCAGCAAACTTCCTTTTCTTCCTGTGACCCACACAGATGACTTAATTATATTTTTGAATGTTGTTTTAGTTATTAATTTTTTTTTAATTCATAACATATTTTCACATAGTCATCCATTGTTATACCTCCATTTGTGCCAGTATGGAAAAATATCTAATAGTATATATTTTTTTAAAACAACAACAAACAGAATGCTTTACCTAATATGTACAACCACTTTCAAAACCAGGTCCAATAAAATTTTGGGAAATGCAAAAATAGGTATATAACCAACCTTCTAAAAGCACATCTAACAGTGATTAAGCCAATGAATTTCCAAAAGATTAGTAGAATAGGTTTGCTTTCAAGCCTGTTTGGCATCCACACATTTATACCCGACAAAAAAATAATAAACGAATAATATTCTGATCAAGTAAGAGGGGAAAATTTTCACTAGTTTCTATATACAAATGCCCAAAGTTTCATAGCAATGGTGTATGTGTTTAGAGTGCTTTCAACCATGTTTACTATCATCATTTACAACAACAAAAAAGAAGATATATTGTTGTTGTTTTCTAGTGTGTGTGTGTGTGCAAGATAATTTATCTATCCAATCACAGTACTTAAAATTGAATTTCATTTTCTTAATTAACTTAGTCATTGTAGTTATGTAAGAGATACGCTTTCCCTACTAACCACACTACATAAAACATTCCAATCACTATATGAGGTCAGCAATACCTGAACTATATAATCCCTGTACAACAGCACAAGTATGACTGTATGGTTCAGCTTGTAGGATTCCACCTCAGAATGGCTTCAAGTTCACGTTGAGATTGGCCCAGGCAATCCCAGATATAACCTGCTAGTAGGACTCTAATTAGATCTGTGCTCTATAACATTGCCTGTGATTAAGGTCATAGACACGCAGAAAAGATTGCCTGTGTGAGTTGTAGTCGGGTCACACTCAATGTTTACTCAACTGGACAACCACTAATTAGGTAGAGGAGGCATTGCTTTACTAAACCTATATTCATTTGCTTCTTAAACCAGACACACCCTAACCCCCCCCCCCCTTCACCCCACACACTCATTTTTTGGCATTTTTAGCCTCATGCGACCACAAGTGACCCAACGTTTTTGGGCTGAACTCTATAATGGATGTAGGATGTGTTGACAACAGGCATCATTTGGTACCACAGTAAGGCAGAAGTGTAAACACAACCAAATACACACTATTTTTAGCCTAACACACCAAGAGGATATGGTGTGGCCAGGTGCAAAGTGTCAGGTATGGACATGAAATGTGTTTATCTGACAGGAAGTACCCTTTCTGGCTCAGTTTGTTGCCTGACACACAGAAAGGTGGGGACAGGTAAAGGTACCAAAAACTTTCCCCTAGCCACACCACTTCCATATATATATATATATATATATATATATATATATATACTTTCCTTCAAGGTCACATGAGAGGGTAAGACCAAGAAAAGTTCCCTAGCCCCCCCCCCTCCCCTCCTCCTGTAACCAAGGGGGAGAAAGGTATTGCACTCCAGTGTGGAAAATCACATTTCATCATCAAGAGAGCTCATTCTGCTCTTCAATAGGACAACTTTTAGATTTTCTAAATTAAGTGTCTTTGTGCATGTTGAAAACAAAGAGCATGCTTGACAATATGTTGATGCAACAATTTTATATTGATCATGACATTTGTAAACAATACAGCAGCAACAGAGCATGTAAATCAACTTGTAATGAGCGTCTCTGTAATCAATTAGAGAAAACAGAACATAGTGTGAGTGTGGGTGGGTAGCAACACATTACAGTTACAGGGACAAGTTTACAGTATAAAGTCCAAGTTTTTAGTTGGTGACGGTTCCTCACCACTGTTGGTTGGTGACGGTTCCTTGCCACCGTTGGTTGGTGACAGTTCCTCGCCACTATTGGTTGGTGACGGTTCCTTGACACCGTTGGCTGGAGACAGTTCCCCACCACTGTTGGTTGGTGATGGTTCCTCAACACCTTTGGCTGGAGACAGTTCCCCACCACTGTTGGTTGGTGATGGTTCTCGGCCACTGTTTGGTCGGGAATCAGAGCTGCCAGTGCTGAAGCTGTCTTCATACACGAGCTCATGCTGCGATGCTTTAAGAGTAGCCGTGCTACCGGCGTCCCTCAGGATATCCTCAATGGAGAAGTCAGAGATGGAGTTGCAGATGGGGACAGGGGAGAACGGGGTGGGGAGGAGAGGGGGAGGGGAGCGGGGATCGGAGTTGGAGCGGGGAGGGGGAGGAGAGGTAAGAGGGGACGACTGTCGCAGCGAGTCCACGTCCATGCTTATCACTCTACGCAGAGAAAACACCCAGCTGTATGGAGAAATAAGATAAGCATATAAAATTACTTCCTTTCTTATTCAAATATTGATGCTCTCAAAATGAGATTAAAATCTTTTTAAGTGACAATTACTTGAAATTATCAATGTGTAATTTCTTTATCCATTATGATTAAGCATAGTTGCCTAGGCAACAAATTACACAAGCGTGAATTTATTATAATTTGAATACTCTTTGTGAGTCAACAAATAGTAAAATGTTTGTTTGCTTGTTTTGTTCATTATTTACAGCTACACGTGCTCATTACAGGTTGATACAAAAATGATACAAAAATGATACAAAAATGATACAAAAATGATACAAAAATGTTCCAAAAATGAGTTATTGACAATAACCAGAAGGGGATGGAAAAAAATTTTTTTTTAAACAGCAAATTTGATTCTGTCCAGATTTTACCCAGGGAAACCACTTCTCATGATTATGTACATTGGTCAATGAGAACCACTTGTAAATCAGTGTCACTACCTAGGAAAGGTAAACAACTCCAATATGGTCAGTGCTATCTATCTGTGTGATCATTACTGAATCTATACCTATTGTCTATAATGATTCCATTCTTAGTATTGTGGGTCAACAGAGCAATCATAAGCATCTGTGCCAGCATCCCGTTGCAGCACAGACAGACACACCGGCTGCAAACACCCACAGAATGCACTTACAACAGTTACTAAGGCTGGGTCAGCAATTCCAAGGGCTTGGCCAGACGTCAACATACTAAAAAAATCTCATTTATTCCTATTCTACCATACAAATGCAATGTATTCTAACCCTACCATACATGTGTTGTGTAATGTATTACGACAGTCATGGAGTGTGTGTTCAAATTGCACGTCAAAAGAATATGAAGTCACTCTACATTATGTCACAGTAATTGGATCTTTAAAATAGCTTGTTTGTGGGGGAGGAAGCTACTCTTTCTATCCAAAGAAAATTCAGTAGATATTTTATCTGTCCAGGCATGACTGGCTCTATTGGGGTATGCCTTCTTTCAACATTCCTCAGCTACACATTTAACTGGCTCAATGCTATGGGCAGCTGTTACTCTCACCTGTCGAAGGCAGCCGGGTCTTCCAATTTAAATGTTTCGCACACCATCTTCTTCCCGGAGTGGTGGTTCAAGGTGATGATCATTTGGGAGGAGTTAAACTCCAGGTCGTACCCGGGAAGAGGCAGAGATGTTATGGCCTTGATGTCCTAAACAACAAGAAGAACAGAAACAACAAAAATTTGACAGTAAACAGAATCAATTCAAAAATGATTTTTGTTAATAAGTAAAACTTCATTATGTGAGAATCCACTGCATGTACAGGCTCCATACACTATCATACAGGCTATATACAGGCTACATACAGCATCAACAAACTACAAATGTGTACATACTGAACAACATGAGAATATAAATGGAATAGAATGAGACATGACAGATGGGAACAAAGAAACCAGTGAACACACACACACAGGGAGGTGAACATGCACAAAGAGAGAGACGAGAGAATTACCTCATGGGCCTTGAACTTGTAGAGGACACAGTCTCGCCTCACCTGGTACCACATCCGAGTCCACTTCTTGCCATCTTGGCACAGCACATAGCTGGCGATGACCGCCTCCTCATCATAGCCTCCCAACTGCACAAGAGAAGGGCAAGGGGGAGAGGATGAGTGAGGTGGAGGAAGGGACGAGGGGGGGGGGGGGATGAGTGAGGTGGAGGAAGGGACGAGGGGGGGGGGATGAGTGAGGTGGAGGAAGGGACGAGGGGGGGGGATGAGTGAGGTGGAGGAAGGGATGAGGGGGGGATGAGTGAGGTGGAGGAAGGGGGGAGGAGATTAGAATAGTATTAATAGTTGGGCGGAGGAAGGGGGGAGGAGATTAGAATAGTATTAATAGTTGGGCGGAGGAAGGCAGGAAGGGTGGAGGACATACTGCGAGGGAAAGGTAATGTCACTGTGAGCTAATAGAGTAAATAATAATTAAAAACATTCCATTCAATACTGTCTGTGCTATAGGACTATACTTAGAGCTGTGGTCTAGTCATGTAGGGAGATGCTCCACTAATCACATGACAGAGAGAATGTTCTATAACAGAATTTACAGCATGTAGTTCTCTATTGAGCATTCTCAGGAGATATACTCAACGTACATTGAGGACGCTGTTGGAGCTAATGACGGAATCCTGCTTCTTTCCCAGTGTAGATCGTTGCTGAGGATCTGTATCAGAGCTAGCCATGGCTGTGAGTATAGAACACACACACACAATCAAGTCAATGACTACAAGTACAAAGAGGAATTAAGAGACAGAAAAATACAGTTTCTCATATTCCCCTAGACCAGGTATCCAATAACAGTCACAGTAACTGCTAAATGTGTGATGTCTTAGTGCCATATCTATGAAGGCCCTCCCAAACCCAACCATGCATCACTAATACTCTGAGGACACCAATAATTAGGGAAGCACAAAAATTATCAAGTATAATGTTTCTTAATATATTTTTTTAATATTTCAGAGTTTGCAGAGTGAGTGAGTGAGTGAGTGAGTGAGTGAGTGAGTGAGTGAGTGAGTGAGTGAGTGAGTGAGTGAGTGAGTGAGTGAGTGCATGCACAGTCCCAGCCAGCCCTAGCTGTCAGTGGGGGAGAAGGGCCAGCACTTGTGATCATGGCTTCCCTGTCTAGTCATAATTGAGCTGAACCTGCCCATAGAGAATTACTACGTGCACTGAGAAGCCAATTTCCTTGATGCTAGATTATGTGCAAACAACCATATATGCCGAACAAGCATGAGACTTCCTTATTAGCGGAACACAGAAGACTTTAAAAGTTTCAAGATTAAGCACCAAACTTCACTCCACAGCTGGTCACATGATTGAAATGCAGATTACGTCAGTTGCCCTGATCACTATAAGATGTGCCCATGTGTAATGTTCGTTACCCACACAATCGCATGACGTTTGTGGAAGTCCGAAATCACTTCACAATGGCCAATGACTGAGGCCCTTGGGCCTCACTAACCTCAAGCTCACAGCTACTTCATTAGTGTCACTCTCACTTCCACTCTACATTTAAGCATGTGTGGTGACGTTACTTCCACTCTACATTTAAGCATGTGTGGTGACGTTACTTCCACTTAACCAAAGCTGCTTCCACTACATGTGTACTCCAAACAAGAGGTTTCTATTTTCACCCCACCCCAATCCATTAGCTAGATTAGGATCAAGATAATTTATTGTTTTTAAACCACCCTAACCAATTAGCCAGATTAGGAACAAGAAACATTAATGTTTTCACCCCACCCTAACCAATTAGCTTGAATAGGAACACACAACATTCACATTCTACAGAGATTATAACGTGCATTAGAGTCTATTTGTGGCCTCACCCTCTGCCACTTTGGCGGGATTCTTGGACTCATGGTAGCATAAGATGCACACCCTCTCAAACCTTGCCAAATATGGCAGGTACACCTTCTGCTTGGAACAGTCACCGCAAACAACCTGAATATACATAAAGTCATGGTTGAATCACATGTCAATCATGCAGTTTGATGAATGAATCACATGAGAACCATGAAATAATATGAATAAATTAGCCATACTACTGACATCGGCTACGAAAACAAGGATAAATATATGGATATTGTGTGTGCATATGTGTGTGTGTGTGTGTATGTGTGTGATTCGGCTTTACCTTGCCACAAGCCCGGCAGTGGTGCCTGCGGAATATGAGGGTGAACTCCGCCCCACACGTCTGGCACATGGTCACACTCTTGTCTGGCACCATCAGAGGAGCTGCGGTCCCAAACAAAGAACTGACCTTGTGCACGCAATCCTGCAAGACATCACAGAAACACACAAAACACAACGAGCACTTCGTTATTCCAAGCCAAACATTATAAATGAAATTATGTGCAGAAATTGATACTAAATTTATACAGATATAAAAAAAGAATTACTATTTCAAATTTGTAAGTATTAGTAATATTTCATTGTTACAATTTAATTATTTAGTTATATATTTTTTATTTGTTACTATTGCTTTTTGTTTACAAAGTATATCCTTGAACAGGTAGGGGATACAAAAAGTTTACTCACAGCAATCACTGCAAAAAATTATAAATTTGGATTACACAGAGAGAGTAACCACAAAATGTTGCCATTTTTGTCAATGGGAGATTCTAAAAGGAACATCGCACTTTGAACTACACACAGAAGACCCTGGGGTTGCCATTCCTCAATCAACATCATAAAGGCATGCCCCCAATTAGTGCCAACATGACACACTTACTCATGATTAACCACACCACATGCTCAGTGATTCTTGTTCATCTGGTCTATGAAGGGAAGCAGGGACTCCCGCCCTCCCCAGGGGAGGACTAAAGAACAATTTCATCTCCTACATGCCATTACATTGACTGAAGCCCCCCCCCCCCCCCCCCCCCCACGCAGACCCAAGTCCCGGGCAGCCTTGCAAATAGGCAGCACAGCATCTGCTGGAACTAATAACACCAAAGACCCACTCCCAAGGTGGCTGGCTGGCTTGCCAATCTTGGCAGCAGATGTGGGAGACATTTTCACCAACGGAGCTAAGTTGACCAGAGAAGCCAACTGGTTATGCCAGGCACCAACCTCACTTAGAGGCTGCACGAGAGAAATGCACTGAGAAGAGAGGATATTGAGTTTGAGTCAGTAGGGATGCCGGCTTGTGGTTGGGGAAGGCTTAGGGCCTGATGGAATGGAATCCCAGATGCCACTGCCACACCCACCCCCTTACAACCACCACATCCCATCCACCTTGAAGTGACCTCTCCTACATCACCAACCGTATCAGTTGCTGACCCATCTTGTTGCAGGTATGGCTAACCAACTTCCTTGAGTTTGGCCAGGCTGTCTGGTGACCACACCAGAGTGGTCCGAGATGACCTTGCATAACCTCCAACCTGATCAAATCTTTCCTGCCCTTTCCTATCACAACAACAAAACCTTTATTGCGGTGGGATACCAGCCCCAACATCCACACCATATCCTCCCCTCTGGGTGGTCCAATCAGCCCCACCATCGCTTCTGACTTTCACCCACTATATTCCCCCACCTCTGACCCCTGCAGCCACAGACTCCATTTTAGGGCTTCTCAGCTTAAGATACCTGTGAACTATCCAACCTATGACCTCTGCATAAGTGTGATAGACCCCAGACACTAACGATGGAGATTATTACATAAGAATATTATTGGAATCAAAACAGACCCAGACAAATACTTCCTCTGAACAGGACAAAGCACTGCAAGTGCACCCATAACCACAGGAGATGCTGAGGTCACCAGTCATTACATCATCATGGGGAGAGGCAAGAGGACGATGTACAGTGTATGCACTCCAACCACAAGAGAGGAGCAGTCGGGGGGGGGGGGGGGGGTGAAGACTTCCTGTACTACTCCATGTGCACACTGCACATTAGCCTGCTGACCACTCAAAGTGGGTGTGGTCAAACACGCTGAGTCTACAAGTCTTCCTCCCTCAAGGCGAGTACATGGAGGGACAGCTGCTACTACATACTCTTGAGATCAGCACATACAGCACATATTTATCTTCTCCCAGACAACACTGAATGAACCCATGACCTGGTCCTGTACAAGAGTCACTATAACTGGTGCATGTAGCCACACACTTGTACTCTGAAATTAAATTCAAGACATTCTTGAGAAGATTACCGAAACTGGCTGGTCACTGCTATGCTCAGAGAGTTTGGTCCCTGTGCAACAAAACTCTTGCAGTTAATCAAAACACAAACAAACTGCACGTGCTGACATGCTGACATGGCCCATGGGGAAACTAGCATGGGTCAAAATTGTTCTTGGTGCAGATTCTAGAGATTGGAAGCAGGTAAGCTAGGGTCAGAGCTTCAGGACAGAACCATAATTATGTGCACTAAAGAGGGGGAAGGGGAAAAAACCCCTAAATGCTGACAGAGGTGTTCAACATTGGAAAGGAGTAACATTGCAGTACTATGCATAAACACTTGCTCAATTTGAACCTAAAATGTAGTACTTGAAGGGATAAAGACGACATCTGACTAGCTGTAACTGCACCATGCTGGGATCCACAATGGAGACAGGTATATAGGAAGCCAAGGAAGGTATAGCCTCTTGGAATCCAGGTCAACTGAAGGACCAGTGTTCTGATTAAAAATAGCAACCCATGCACTAGTAGTGTGACCTCAGGATATCTTTCTTAACAATGCAAGTTGGTCTTTTTTTGGTGTGTGATCTTAAACCTCACAAATGCTAACCAGCTGCACAGTCAGAAAAAGCACATCATGGTAAAGAAAAATATCCATAAACTATCACTGAATACTCTAAATTGATAAATTCTAGTGAAGAAGACAAGGAAGTTCTCTCCGAAGCATGAAATCTGGAGAGCTATATTTGGGCCCCAGTCTCTACATGACCACAAGTGTTGCCAGCTGCAATGAATGAATCCATCCCACTAAGAAGTCCTTAACAATCAGAGCTTAGTGAGCCACAACCACAAGGGACCATCCTTGGTCTCCATATGAAAGGTTTCTCTGCCCTTCCTGAGGGCATGAGACATAAACAACAGAGCACTTATATTCACCTAGCCTGTTTACGCACTAATTGCAGCAACATCAAAAGGAAGAAGAAAAAAAATAGTCAGGCATAGCTACAGGCAATGTACCAGCAGTACGAACCTGCAAGCTATGGGATTGAGTTTGCTAAACACTATTAATAATAAATTATTCATAATCCCATGAAATAGTTAACCAGTTGATTAGAGAGAGAGCACACAGTGAGACCATCTATTGTTACGTGCACTTACGAAGGCATTACGCCTCAGAGAGCTTGACTTGATGACCTCCTTCTGTATGGCCACCCTTAGAGCCTGTGGATGCAAGACGTTGGCATGGTAACACATGACACACACATACATTAGGAGGAATTTTATTAAGTTAAATGAGTTTGTCTGTAATCTACTCATCAACTAAATTTGTTGATTAGATGGATGCTTTAACAAGAGACATCCACTGCAAGGAACACACAACCAATTACTAGATGACAAACTCGTGTCCACAAACTGAGCTCCCTCTCTCACCAACACTTACATGGATCCACTCTTGCTTCTCCTCATTAGAGCTACAGAATGAGATTAAGAGAGGGAAAAAAGAAATGTAAAAAATAATTACAAATTTTAAAAAACTTGTAAAAAAATTTTTTAAAGAAGAAAAAATTGCTGTTACTGAGATGTCTGTACGCTAGTGAGAATGGATGCTACAGTTCTTCAAGGTAACATTATTACAACTGATCCACTAAGTGCAACACCTCCCCCCCCCCAACCACCAAACCATTGGAATGAGCTCCCACTAGTAGTGGTGATTGATGTTGCAGACTTACGAGGCCACAAGAATGAGGGATCTGGTGGTGCTGTAGATATTGAAGGAGAACGATGTGAGAGACACTCTGGGATCCTCCACCTGGGGGAGCAAAACAGTGTGAGCACCACACCACACCCACAAACCACTCTCTGTGTACAATATTATTGTCTAAATATAAATATCGCAGGGATAGGAATAAGAGAAGGTCCCAATGCCCCAGGATCATGTACATATGTGATGAGAAATGAGGTTTATCAAATGTAATTATATGTGGATGTTGCTTCAATTAAATAGGTGTTGTTCACAACAAGTTACAGATGCTGATATAAATGGTTTCCTATAGTATGCTGGACACTGAAGCTGTGTGTGTGTGTGTGTGTGTGTGTGTGTGTGTGTGTGTGTGTGTGTGTGTGTGTGTGTGTGTGTGTGTGTGTGTGTGTGTGTGTGTGTGTGTGTGTGTGTGTGTGTGTTTAGGGTACCTGCATCCCAATGAGAGGCATCTCGTTCCTGAACCTGTAGACATTGTTCTCCGGAGGGTACATGTGCATCAGAATGTCAGAAAACTGCAAATATAGAGGGGGGAAAAAATAATTAGAAACAAGGTAACCATGGCAGCAGCTACACCACCCATAGCAACAGTTATTACATCTGCATAATAACATCTGAGAAGTAGAACAGAGCTACTAAGGAGAATAACACTGAAACAAGATCAACAACACAAGAACAATGAAACAAAACAAACAAAAAGGAAAAAGTAGAAACCATCCAAGGATGGAATCCCACAAGATACGCTGCACATTTAGGATATTTTGGATTGACTGAGCATGCCTACATAGTGTGGTTTGTACGGCAAGTGTACCAGTCAAGCATTTATAACAACTAGTTAGGAATATGTAACTCAATTACAATTACTGCTATTTTACTTTAACTTTGTAATTGTAATTGAAATAAGAATGAACAGACAGACATAAATGTGCACATACACACACAAGGGGGGGGAAAATTCCCCCCCCCCCCCCCCCCCCCTCACTACTCGGCTTGCACAAAAAACAAACCATTCCAGCCAGGGGCCACACTTGTACTCACAAGGAAGAAAGTCCGTGGTGTGAGAGCCTTGCGAGAGGACTTGAGCAGGGACCCCTTCATGATAAAGGTACGTGATGGAACCAGCAGAGTTCCCTCGTAGTCCACAAAACTGCGTTGGATGGCTAGCAGCTCGTTGGAGTTTTCCTGCAAGGGAAGGAAGAGAAGTTGTACTCACAAGAGACAGACAGAGTACAGGTAATGGCGGAGAATATAACACAACTTAGACGTCATCTCACTAACTAGCAGGAATAAGAACACACTAGGGGTGTGGCCTTTGCAAGGGTGTGGCCATGTGTTGTGTTGTGTTGTGTTGGGTATCTTGTTTGTGTGTATGTGTATAAACTCACCAGATCCTTCATGTGCCTGTTAGAGCTCTCAGCTGCATCTGAGATGCTGCACAGAGCAGCTACAGGAATGGAATAGAGAACAAAACACAAAATAGGTGTTAATTGGTAAGGGATCAATCAAAGTATAACCACAATATAACAAGGTGATGGCCAAGTGAAGTGTTAGGGTACATTATAATAAGTGCCCACCAACACTGCACATAATCCAACACAAAATGTCCATTCACAGCTGATGGGGAAAGGACGGGGGGGGGGAGGGGAGAGATTAAAAAAGTATGTTGCTATGTTCTAAAATACATGTGCTAAGTGATTCACAAACCCGTCCAAAACGCAATTCCTACTGGTCCCAACTGATCAGTGCAAGTCAAAACAACACTGGACAGTAACTCAATGCAACAAACACACACAGGAATACAATCTGTCTCTATTCCAGCCATAATGGGCGTGTCCAACAGCAGCACACCAGACTGGCTGTATATTGTACCGTAAAACAACTTCAAGGTATTCAATTACTAGCCACGCAGCATCAATGCACATAGAACTGTGTACACAATACAACATGGAGGGACTTCCCCTTACATTCGGTGTGGGCCTTCTCAGGAGAATCAGGAGGGAGGTTCTCGACGTAGTTCTCCAGGAGGAGCCGGTAGCGAGGGATCCGCTGCACGGGCTCCAGCATGATGCTGGCCACACCCAGGCCGGTGATTCCTCTCTCACGCTGCAATGCATCATGTGATAAACACATGACAGCAATGAGACAGTGTATAAGAGTGAACACCACAATCACATGCAGAAGGTCGTATTCTACGTTTACGTACCAAGTAAAATGCCTTGCCCAACCTGGTGGATAGTACTGCTTTACTATGAAATATTATCATTTCGAATCTAGTGGCGCACTCAAATTATGTCCGTTAAAAATAGTAAAACTGAGTGGTTATCTAATCAAATATTCATGCCACAATATACCACAGCATATGACGTAAACAATGATGGAACAGATGATGTAGAGACTCAGTGTCTGGCACATACCAGTAGCTATGCCACAGGGCCCCCCTCCCCCCGACATCATCAGTCATGGGCATGCTGGTAAAGGGTCTCCATACTAATGCAATTATTTCAGAAATGAACTGTTGCTCGTCAAGGCGTTGATGAAACACAAACCACATGGTAAAGGTTGTCAGAAGAACTTTATAACAGAGTTAAAAACCACATCAGTATAAGGAATTGAACTGCAGTCCACCAGCCCAGGGAGATCTAACCACTCACCACTCCCCTTCCATCACTCTGTTCCTCCTACCTCAAAATCCCGGACCATGGTGCCAAATTTACGGTCTTTCTTGGTCCATTCAGTGAGGGTCTTGATGGCATCCTCAAACCCTGCGGAGTAGGTCAAGTAGAGCTTCAGAAAGGGAGCAATCCGATATATAACGTCCCCCAAGGCCTCGTGCGTACTCCTGCATGATGTGATAACAAGTAGCAATGCATGCAATACACGTATGTATGTGTGTATATATATATATACACGCCATGGCGTCCCTAAGGAGACATCTATTTCATCCCCCTGTTCCTCACCAAGCGTCCATACGGTCCTGTATGTCCTGTAAGAGGTTGCAACTGAGCATATGGATCTGCTCTATGTTCAAGAAGATCTGGTGCACGGCGGAATCAGGAATGGACTGGCGGCTGCCCCTGTTAAAGTCGTTGACCATGTCCAGGAAGTCAACAGCAAGGATCTGGATATGTGAGGAATACCTACACACACACACACACACACACACACACACACACACACACACACACACACACACACACACACACACACACACACACACACACACACACACAACACAGAGATTATATTAGCTAATGGAAGGAAAAGAAGGTTCATTTGGGGAGTAAATAACTTTTCCACCTTTTTCACCAGTTATACATGCCTCAGACATTTCCTGTTTGAAACACTTCTGTCTCTTTTGATATCAACACACAAGAGTCTAATGATTTACTATTAGAAAAACAAAGAGGTTGATAGAGGACAACTAAAGGTCTGAGGGCATCAGTACATGTGCAGTTGGAAGGACACTGTATTAGCAGCAGGGGAAGTCCCCATCAGCCCCTTTCCCCCCCCCCCCCCCTCCTCTGTTAGCTCATTAACAGTCACTCCACTGGCTAGTGAAGAGCATTGAGCTCCACTGTTGCCATAGCAACACATGAAGTTGCTTCAATTCAACAGCAAAGATTAAGCTCCAGTACCAGCCCAGACAGTGATTTACCACTTCACACACACAGACGTATAAAAAATGGCACACACACACACACTCCAGACACTCACTCGCTTATACGTGTGTTGACGCCCTTACCACTTTGCACATTAACAGACGGACATAAACAGGCTCACACACCCCAGATACTCATTCGCATACGTGTGTTGACTCACTCTACAACTTCGCACAAAAATGGAAGGACACAAAAATGGAAGGACACAAAAATGGAAGGACACAAAAAGGCACATACACACCCACACCAGATACTAATTCACACACGTGTGTTGGCGCCTGCCACTACTCCGCAAACCCACAGACAGACACAAATAGGCACACATACACACTCCAGACACTCACTCGCATACACGTTGACTACCCTTACCACTTTGCACACAAACGGATGGTCACAAACAGACACACACACTAAATCAAGACACTCACTCGCGCACACACGTGTGTTGACGTCCGCTTCCACTTCGCAAATGCATAGACGGACATAAACAGGCACACACACAACCAACCCAGACACTCACTCACACACAGGTGTGTTGACGCCCCCTACCACTTCGCATATGCAAAGACAGACAAAAAAAGACAGACAAAAACAGACACACACTACAGACACTCACTTGCACACATGTATGTATAAAAAACAACTACCATTTCAAAAATGCATGGACAGACACAAACAGACACAAACAGACACAAACAGACACAAACAGACACACATACTCCAGACACTCACTCGTACACGTGTGTGCTGACGACCCTTACCACTTCACAGATGCATGGATGGCAATAAACTGGCATGCACACACCCACTCCAGACACACACTCATATACGTGCATGTGTTGATGACCCCTACCACTTCGGACATACACGGATATACACAAACAGGGACACAGCCACTCCAGACATTCAATCACACACACGTGGGTTAATGCCAGCTACCACTTCAGAAATGCACAGACAGAACAAAAACAGGCACACACATCCCAATCCAGATACTCACTCGCACACACGTATGTTCACGCCCCCTACTACTTCGCAAATGCTCAGACGGACACAAACATACACACCCACTCCAGACAGTCATTCATACACACATGTGTATTAACACTGACATCCATTTTTTTAAATCATGGACAGACAAAAACAGGCACACACACATCCCAATCCAGACAATCACCCACACACACTTGTGTTGATGCCCCTACCACTTCAGACATGCATGGATGTACAAAAACAGGGACAAACACACTCCAGACACTCACTCCAGACACTCACTCGGACACACCCACTCCTGACACTCACTCGGACGCACCCACTCCTGACACTCACTCGGACACACCCACTCCAGACATTCACTCGGACACACCCACTCCAGACACTCGGACACACCCACTCCAGACACTCTGATACACTTGTTTTAATGACGGCTACCATTTCGAAAATGCATGGATGGACACAAACAGGCACACACACCCAATCAAGACAGTCACTCGCATACACGCATGTTCACGCCCCCTACCACTTTGCAGGTGCTTGGACAGACACAAACACCAATTCCAAACATTCACTCGTACACAAGTGTGCTGACGACCCTTACCACTCCACAGACGCATCGATGGCAACAAACTGGCATGCACACACTCACTCCAGACGCTCAATCATATACATGTATGTGTTGACGATCCCTACCACTTCGGACACACACAAACAGGGACACACCCACTCTAGACGCTCACTCACACACGTGTGTGTTGACGCCAGCAACCACTTCAAAAATGCATGAACGGACACAAATAGGTACACGCACGCCCAATCCAGACATTCACTCATACACACATGTGTGCTGACGACTTACCACTTTACAGACACATGGATAGCTACAAGCTGGCACGCACACACCCACTCAAGACACTCAATCACACACGTGTGTTAATGCCGGCTACCACTTCAGAAAAGCTCAGACAGACAGAAACAGGCACACACACACCCAATCCAGACACTCACTCCCACACACGTGTTCACGGCCCCTACCACTTTGCGGATGATCGGACGGACAAAAACATACACACACATTCCAAACACTCACTAGTACACACGTGTTCTGACGACCCTTACCACTTCACAGACACATGGATGGCAACAAACTGGCATGCACACACACACTCCAGATACTCACACGCACACATGTGTTTTGACACCCACCTCCACTTCGCAAATGCACGGCCAGATACAAACAGGCACACACACACGATCCAGACAGTCACTCCTACATGTGTTGACAGACCCTACCAATACGCAGCTGCTCGGACGGACACAAACAGACACATATACACTCTGAACACTCACTCGTACACATGTGCGTGATGACGACCCTTACCACTACATAGACGTATGGATGGCAACAAACCGGCATGCACACACCTACACTAGACACTCCCTCGCATACATGTATGTGTTGATGACCTCTACCACTTTGGATTCGCATGGACATACACAAACAGGGACAAACCCACTACAGACACTCACTCACACACACGTGTGTATTAACGGCGGCTACCACTTCAGAAATGCATGGACGGACAAAAACAGGCACACAGCCAATCAATCCAGACATTCACTTGTACACACGTGTATTGATACACCCTACCACTTCGCAGATGCACGAACAGACACAAACAGACACACACACACACCAAACACTCATTCGCACACACGTGTGTATTACCACCGGCTACCACTTCAGAAATGCACGGACGGACACAAAAAGGCACACACAGACTCAATCCAGACACTCACTTGCACACACGTGTGTTCACGCCCCCTACCACTTCGCAATGCTCGGACAGACACAAACACTCCGATACTGACTTGTATACAAGTGCGTGCTGACGACCCTTACCACTACGCAAACACATGGATAGCAACAAATTGGCACGCACACACCATCACCAGACACTCATTCGCACACACGTATGTACTAACATTGGCTACCATTTCAAAAATGCATGAATGGATACAAACAGGCACACACGTGTGTTCACACCCCTTACCACTTCACAGATGCACAGACGAACGCAAACAGACACACACTCCAGACACTCACTTGTACAAACGTGTGATATGACGACCCTTACCACTTTACAGACACATGGATGGCAACAAACTGGCACGCACACACCCACTCCAGACACACACTCACATACATGTGTGCTGATGACCCCTACCACTTTGTATATGAACGGATGTACATAAACAGGGACACACATACTCCAGACACCCACTCGCGCACACGTGTGTATTAATACCAGCTACCACTTCAGAAATGCACAGACAGACAAAAACAGGCACACACACACCAATAAAAACAGTCACTCGTACACGTGTGCAGATGCATGGATGGACAGACACAAACAAGCACACACACAATCCAGACACTCACTCACGTGTGTGTGCTGACGACCCTTACCACTTCACAGACGCATGGACGACCAAAAAAAAAAAAAAAAAAAAAAAAAAAAAAAAAAAAAAAAAAAAAAACAGCACGCACACACCCACTCCAGACACTCACTCGCACACACGCGTGTTAACACCGGCTACCACTTCAGAAATTGGTAGATGGACAGAAACAGGCACACACACACCCAAAAACAGACACACACTCTTGTACACAAGTGCGTGCTGACGACCATTACCACCTCACAGATGCATGGATGACAACAAACTGGCACGCACACACACGCTCCAGACACTCACTCATATACATGTATGTGTTGACAACCCCTACCACTTCGGACATACACAGACGTACACAAACAGGGACACACCCACTCCAGACACTCACTCGCACACACGTGTATTTTGACGCCTGCTTGCACTCTGCAAATGCACGGATGGACACAAACTGGCACACACACACCCAATCCAGACAGTTACTCGCACACACGTGTTGACTCTCCCTACCACTACGCAGATGTTCGGATGGACACAAACAGACACACACTCCAGACACTCGCACACACACATATATGCTGACAACCCTTACCACTTCACAGACACATGGATGGTAACAAACAGGCACACACACACCAGACACTCACTCGCATACATGTATGTGTTAACGATCCCTACCACTTCACAGACGCATGGATGGACAAAAACAGACACACACCCATTCCTGACACTCACTCGTACACATTTGTGTGTTGACACCTCCTACCTCTTCGCATATGCACGAACGTACACAAACAGGGACACTGATACCACCCACCCTGTACCCACTAATGTTCCCCTACTCTCATTAACTCACGTCTTCTCAGTAGTCAGTAGCTCCATGGCTATGTTCAAGCGCTTCTTCCTAGCCTTCATCAACTATATCAAACATAACAAACAACAGCATTGACGTAGGACATAGGACGGACACACACACTCCCTCTCTCTCTTTCACTCTCTCAAGCACACACTCTCTCTCTCCAACATACACACACTCTCTCTCTCCAGCACACACACCCACACACACCAACAGCACATGTAGAAGAAGCTACAACATGCTAGGCATTCAGTGACGAACAGAAGATGTGCTTCTGTTCACTCAATCAAACATGATACTAAATTAATATCCCAACATTCCAGAAAACACCACACACAAGTTTTATCAATGCATTAGCCAGATTAAGGTGGCTCTTAGAAAATAAATTGAAATCACCATATTCTGCCTGAGTAAATATCAGGAGGTTGAGTTGGGGGGGGGGAGGGAAGCAACTCAAATATTTAGAGACAGGGCAATGGTTTTAGAGTCAGTACACTTCTCCTTATTTTTATGTTCACATTAAAGCCTGCACATAATAAAGATGTGAGTGAGTGTAGCTAGCACAAGTGAGCAGATGGCGGAGGTTGATGCCATCAGCTGCCACTGTCTCTTTGAAGAGAAAACTCTTCCCACCCCCCCCCCCCCCCAAGCATCTGTTGAATAGAAGGCCACAAAGTACACACTTGTGGTTTGATGGTTTGCACAATGCATTCACAAAGTCCAAACAAACAAGTTATTCTAATCCAAAAATATATATAATTCAGTTGTGGTTTAGCCATATGCATAGCTAAGTCCATTAATAATCCAATTCTGTGAAGCAGAAAATCTGTGGAGCAGGAAATCTCTTCAGGTTTTTCTCAGACACTGTTCTTATCTCAGGCCTGGGGCTACCACAGTATTCACCCTATTACAGTGACAGTTACCAAGTAATTTTCCAATTATTAAAATCAAATTAATCACTTATGGTTCCTTCAACAACAGAAGCCAGCTGCTATTTCTTCAACACAGTACACACTATAGCAGATGATCTGCACATAGTTTTACACACAGCAGCTGCTCTGTCCTGCATACCTGCCTCAGCCCAGTGTAAGGTTGGCCCCACAATGCATCTTGTTGCATGCATAGATCCTCATCTGCACAAGCCAAGCATAAACTATGGAATATCTAGCACACAGACTTGGCATGAGTCATACTCTGCCCTGTAGCTCTAAACAAGGCTAATTGGTCACACACCATCCAAATCTTTCTAATTGTACCAACAAATATTGAGAGTGGACCACGGCACCAACTGGGCCGGCTGGCTAACACTTGCAAACAAACAACCTCCCCACTTTAGAATGTTTCTCACTGGTCACACGGCTGTCACATGACACACAATCCAACTGCTAGATAATGGAGTCTCTGGGATGGTCGTGCTGTCAGATATGACCACACCCTCCCCCCTCCTGCACGCACACACACTTTGAAACTGTCCACAGTTCAAAGTACAATGATGACGTTGCCAGATTGATACATTGAACTAACAGCAAAATTAATAATATTATAATATTAACCAATTCCAGCACTTCTACAGACATGCTTGTTCTCTGTCAGATCTCTCCGCCTGTGATAGCCCCCTCCACCTGTGATAGCCCCCTCCACCTGTGATAGCCCCCTCCACCTGTGATAGCCCCCTCCACCTGTGATAGCCCCCTCCACCTGTGATAGCCCCTCCACCTGTGATAGCCCCCTCCACCTGTGATAGCCCCCTCCACCTGTGATAGCCCCCTCCACCTGTGATAGCCCCTCCACCTGTGATAGCCCCCTCCACCTGTGATAGCCCCTCCACCTGTGATAGCCCCCTCCACCAGTAAAGGCAAAGTGTCTCACTTCTCCTGTGTGGTGGTGGCTGAGTGCTGGAGGTACTTGTGTGCCTACATACTTAACATACATGCTGCCACTCTGCCCACCGATGTGACACACACACACGCCACACACACACACGCCACACACACACACGCCACACACACCACACCACACACACACCACACCACACCACACACACACCACACCACACCACACACACCACACACACACCACACCACACACACACCACACCAGTGTAAACCAGCTTAAGCAATAATAAGGCCTACATGATAAAGCTCAAAGTTTTCAGTCATAGAGAACCAAAGTAATCTCATGCCAATAAAGAGCAACCGAGCTGCTACAATAATGCGGCCCTGCCCCACTTCTCTCTGCATGCACAATTAGAGCATAACCTACTAAAGCCCATCTTCTTCCACTTGACTTGTAGAACATACACTCAGATGGACACACACACACACACACCAGACACTCACTCAAACTAACGCATGTGCTACAACCACAACCATTTCTCACATGCACAGACAGACACTCACTCGCGCACACACCCACTTCAGATACTCACACACAAGGACATGTGACGACCCCTACCACTTCTCACATGCACAGACAGACACAAACAGGCACACACACACCCACTCCAGACACTCACACGCATGTGTTACGACCACTACTACTTCGCACTTAAACGGATGGACACAAACAGGAACACACACACCCACTCCAGACACACACACGTGTTATTACCCCTATTACTTTGCACAAGCATGGATGGACACAAGCAGTCACACACACACACCCATTCCAGATACTCACTCGTGCACACGCATGTGTTATAACCCCTTACCACTTTGCACATGCACAGGCAGATAAAAGAAGCACACAAACTCCAGACACCCACTTGCACAAATACATGTGTTACAACCCCTACTATTCTGCACACTCACAGACAGACAAAAAGAGGCCCACACAACACACTCCAGACATTCGCTTGCACAAACACGTGTTAAAACTCTTACTAATTCATAAACGCACAGACAGACACAAACAGGCACACACACCCACTACAGACACTCACTCACACATACACACGTTACAATCCCGAACACCTCGCACATGCATGGACGGACACTAACCATCACACACACATACTCAAGACAATCGCACTAACACGTGTTACCACCCCCTACCACTTTCCACACTCATGGACGGACAAAAAGAGGCATACACACACTTCAGCCACTCACTTGAACAAATGAATGTGTTATGACCCCTACCACTTTGCACACTCACAGATGGACAAATACAAGCACACACACTCCTGATATTCACTTGCACAAACATGTGTTATGACTCTTACTAATTCACAAACGCACAGACGGACACACACAGGCACACACACTACAGAAACTCACTTGCACACACACATGACAACTCCTACCACTTTGCATATGCACAGATGGACACAAACCAGCACACACACAGGCACACACACTACAGAAACTCACTTGCACACACACATGACAACTCCTACCACTTTGCATATGCACAGATGGACACAAACCAGCACACACACACCCATTCCAGACACTTACTCGCACACACGCATCTGTCGTGACCCCTACCATTTTGTACATTTACAGACAGACAAAAAGAGGAACACACACACACTCTAGACACTCACTTGCACAAATGCATATGTTACGACCCCTACCATTTTGCACATTCACAGATGGACAAAAATATGCACACACGCACTCAAGACACTCACTCGCACAAATGAATGTGTTACGACTC
>OZ017790.1:1859108-1936663 GCA_963969325.1 Lycopodina hypogea
GCTCTGACTACCTGACTGTCTCCTTCAGCTTCCACTTCTCTTGTTTGGTAACTATGCATGAGCACTTGTTGGTATTCCCTGCACTGCTTGCACACACACACACACAGATGGTGACCTGGCTACATCACAGCACTTGTAAGGAGGACAGAGGATGTCATGTGGTCCCCCCAGGGGAAGGCATGTCATTACCTCAGCAAGTGGAAGTGCTCTGAGCAGCCATGCACTGCACGAACACACACATCCTCTCAACAAGCCAAGGAAGACAACAGTGTGTCAACTTCAATCCAAGTACTGCATTCCTATGGTCGTCTATGGTTTCCTACACCTGACAGCTTCTTCTATCAACAAGGGAGGTGTTTCTAGAGATTAGACTCAATTGGAACGTGCTGATGCCAATGGGTGGGGCTACCTTTTATATGCATCTCAGATTGCTAAGTCTTAAGTGTTCAACAGAACTATCTATTTCAGTTTAATTTATGCAGAAGAATCAATTTCATGTGAGAATAAATAAATTTAAAATTTAATTAATTAATTAATTAATTAATGAAATGAATAAACAAGCAAACAAAGAAAATAAAACAGATAATTAAATAAATCTTAATCCAGACCAGGCTATTTCCACTTGCCATGCAGACCTTTGCCAGATAACAACAAAACCCACAAAGCACTAACTCTTCAGGTTGAAAAATATATATATTTGAGCCATTTCCCCCCCCCCCCCCTTCAATAAAATTTTTTCAAAATAATAAAATTAAAATGTAACACACACACACACACCACATGTGAGTAGTTATGTGGCCAATGCAGCGCAGGGGTAGGTCAGAATCTATATTGGTTGCACCTTAAAAAAAGATAGGAATGAGATTTCCAAATTCAAAGCTCCAGTTCATCCCATCAGTATTATTTAGATTCCCATGCCACAGCCACACAGCCACAGCCACTGCCACAGCCACTGCCACAGCCACACAGCCACAACCACAGCCATTCATGCACAGATGGATAACTTCCCACCAGCTAGACACAGGACAGGAGAGCATGCAGGTTAAGCTACAAACAATCTTTATCTTCCTCACTAAGGAGACACTCAATCTGCCCTGTTTTGTTATTTGTTATGATACTCCCCAGGTGGTTAACCACAGACACTGATGTGGTAATATTCACTATCCAGGTGAGCTGGTTTGCAGAACAGCTGTGAACAACAGAAACCATTTAAGAGGTCACGGATCAGAAACAAACATGGCCCACAGGACATGGTTGGCCATTCAGGGCTTCATTCATCCACACTCCACACATCACCATGACAACAGACCCTGGGATACACACACACACACACACACACACACACACACACACACACACACACACACACACACACACACACACACACACACACACACACACACACACACACACACACACACCATTCCCTGTCTGACTCACACACACACTTCTATTGGTTCCCATCCAAAAGATTATGGTTTCTCCCCCCCCCCCCTCATGTTGCTAGCTCCAACCACCTCCTCCTCTGTCTGGCTCATGCATTTCTATAGGTTCCAATCCAAAAGCTTAAAAGCTTCTCTCTCTCCCCCCCCCCCCCTTCTCATGTTGCTAGCTCCAACCACACAACCAACTCCTCTGTCTGGCACGCACACACACACTTCTATTGGTTCCCATCCAAAAGATTATGGTCCCCCCCCCCCCCCCATCTCTAACAAGATAAACTACTCTCCCAAAACATGTAATAAAAATAAAGATGATTAAAACACGACTTAGAAAATCACCTGGGGGAAATGAGTCGCTCATTACTATGAGATCATCATAGATTGTTGTATAAATCCAGCATATGTATTTTTTGGTTCATAAGTATATATGTATGTATGTGGGTGTGTCTAGCAATCACGGCCAAATCCTTGGACCAAAAAGGCTGAAATTGGCACGTGGTTTTCTAAATAACCAGGTGAATGTTAATAATGTATATGGGTGTGGTAATGGGTGTGGTTTCTTCATAGCCACACCCACTGGAATTGTTTTGGCTACAAAAAGCCAATTAAAGGACATATCAGGCTGAAATTTGGCATGTGGTTCCTAAGGAACCGGGTGAGAGTTATCAAGCAAGTGTAGGTTTGGCAATGGATGTTGTTTGGTCATGACCACACCCATTGGAAGTTGTTTTGTTACCAAAAGCTAATGAAAGGACCAATGAGGCTGGAATTTGGTATATAGTTGCCAAGGAACTGGGTGAGCGTTATTGAACATGTGGGTGTGGCAATGGGTGTGGTTTTGTCTTAGCCATACCCACAGAAAGTTGTTTTGGCTGCCAAAATCTAATCAAAAACAGATCTTGCCAAAATTGGCATGTGGTTTCCAACTATCTGGGTAAACATTATTGACCACATTGGATATAGTTTAGCCATAGCAACACCCAAAAGAAGTTGTTTTGCTATCAAAAGCTAATCAAATGATCAATAGGACTGAAATTTAGCATGTGGTTTCCAAGGAACAGGGTGAGTTAAGCATGTGTGGGTATGGTAATGAGTGTAGTTTTTATTAGCCACACCCACAAGAAGTTGTTTTGCCTGCCAAAAGCTAATTTATGTACAAATCAGGCCAAAATTTGGCATGTGGCCTCCCAGTAACTGGGAAGGCATTATTGACCACATTGGGTGTGGTTTAGCAATAACCAAACCCATAGGAAGTCGTTTGTCTAACAATAGTTAATCAAAGGACCAACTAAGCAAAAATTTGGTATATAATTTCCAAGGAACTAAGTGAGTGTCATTAATTGTGGGTGTGGTAATGGGTGTGGTTTAGTCATAACCATACCCAAAGGAATTTGTTTTGGCTTCCAAAAGCTATTTAAAGGACCAACCAGGCTTAAATTTGGCATGTGATCTCCAAGTGACAGGGTAAGCTTATTGACCACACATGGGTGGGTTAGTGGGTGGGGTTTGGTTATAACCACACCAATATGAAGTGTTTCAGCTGCCAAAAGCAAATTTATGGACCAATCAGGCTGAAATTTGACATAGGCAACTGAGTGGTGGATGAATGAAAACCTGACCAGACTTCTTAAGTTGATTACATGAAGCCAGAGAGAAGTGAGCCGCAAACAAGCAATGGCCGTGTAACTCACAAGAGAAATCATCTGATAACACATGTCTACATTTGGCTCTCTCTCATGAAACCGTCCAAGTGAAGCAATCTGGTACAGTCTCGTGTTACATTTGAGACGAACACACACCACACATGATGTATCTCAGAGCTGCAACAATGGCGTCTCTGTGGTCTAGGAACACTGGTGGCTGCAGCAGCAATAGGTCTATATCTAATCAACAATCATCACCTTCATTAGAACCAAAAACCCAGGCTGGAATCTGGAATGAGACTGAGACAGAAGTTATTTACCACCAGGAATGGATACTAAAGACATGACACAGCTTTTAGGGAGGGGGGGGGGGGGGGGTTGGAGGGTGGCAAATTCTTACACTTTAATAACATGCAGCATTGATTCATTTTGATTAAAAGAGGGGGAGGGGGCGGGGCCACTGTCAGGACCAGCCTTCAGACAAAGATAGTTTTAAAATTTCATTCTTCTTGATAAGATTGAGTAGATAGCCCTCTGCGGGCAGCATGGCCACTAGGCACAAACAAAGCTGGGTTAGTTTGGTGTAACTGTAGGTTGTGTTGTGTGGCTATGGCAACACTTGTCATGCAAGACAAGTCCCAGATCAGATCAGATCAGATCAGATCAGAGTGGATCCTGCCTCAAGTTCTATTTCTGTGTCCAGGCGCAAAGTATCCTCATCCATGTGTCCAATCAGATTGCTTGTTAGTGCCACCTGCTTTTGTGAACCATATTCTAGGCAAATTTTTGTTTATTCTAGGCAAATTTTTGTTTACTGCCATCATCTGCAGCCTAGAATAGTTTAAACAACGCGTCTCTGTGAACAATGACTACACAGGAGAGGACGTGTGGTCTGAGGACGTGTGAGGATACTTTGCAATGCAACGAAGAAGAACAAAGATATTGTGAACTCACCACCTTTAGTCCTACATCTCTGTCATCCACTGGTGACATTACTTTCCTATTGCCATGCAGTGACTATTTAATTAGTGAAAGACTTACACAACTGTCCTGTTGCACAAGTGTTGGCCACTTGAAAAGTGGTCAGGACACACCACCACAGACCACAATCACATCTCGGTTAGGCTGGGAAGGATGTGGTGGAGCGTTTGGTACAGGAAATCTGACAACTCTGCAGTTACTGTTGCAGCAGCAACAGTAATTTGTGCCAGAGTGGTGATGTCACCACTCCATCTACACAAAGCTAGTAAGTATAAATAGCTTTCTCTGTTCTGCATCATCAGGAATTTAGTCTGTGAGATTAAGAACTATTTTAACGAACAACTAGAACTATATTGAGAAAGTGTTAATGATATTCCAACTGACATTACATTTGTATGTATAAAAACATTAACTATAGACAATTTTACAAGCCCTACAGTACACAGCAAAGAATGATGTGTAGGTGCTCTAGCAAGACAATTAATTTATACAGACATGTAGCAACTAAACCAAATAATTACATCAACTAAAAGCTTGCTGGCCCTGAATGGGTACCAAGTTGTATAAAAGTTGGTGTTGCCACTTTGACCCTTTTGGTGCCAGATATACTAAATCTGCCACTTTTTTTAAACATCTTGGCACCAAAAACTCCATCAGACACCATGCACTAAACTTGGCACTATTGGCTGATGTTTGGCACCCAAAAAAGTTTTTTTGGTGCATCTTTGGCACTTTACGGCACAATTTTACCAAAGATAGTTCAAAGTTCATCAGAAACGCAGTCACACAGCAAGTCTACCACTCAACCAGTTGCTGTTCTATTTTCATCTCAAGAGATACTAACTATAGACACATGGAGCAACAGGGCTGCACTATTCTCCAGTTCATCTGGTCAGGAGGACATTTTCAGGGATCAGATTCTCAAGAACACAGTGATGTCCTTGAGAGGGGAGGGAGGGAGGGAGGGAGGGGGGGGGGGCATTATCATAAGTAGGTAATATCATGGATCAGCAGCTATTGGAAGAGTTGGCATCATACATATATTTGTGGCTGAGAACAATGTAGCTATTGAGAGAACTCTCTCTCCTGCTGCATGCACAAACAGAATTGGGGACTCACACATTAGACAATGCTTGAGGCATTCATCTGAATTCAGACCCTTTTCTGATTTTGTGGCAAATGTTTCAAAGAGGTTGTGTCACGTATTGTATCAACAAAGCAGCTTGTTTTGTGATACCACCACTGATGTCAACGATGATTAAACTGCTACTGGTGTCGTGTGATTCTATCATTCAAATGATCATGTCAGCAAATTAATATATCATTTCAGGGGCAGAGCCAAGATCTAGAGAGAAGGTCGCATGGCAGAGACATTCTAATCAAAAACAACAGTGAGAAGGAATTAATTTAAGGGAATTGCAAAAAAAAATTTTTTTGTTTGTTGTGAGAGATATATGTACAAAATACATGCAACATATAATGGTGACGATTTTGAAGGTGCAAAATTATACCGAGTGTGTGTATCTGGCCTCCATTATCCTCCCCCCTCCCCCCCTCCTGCATCTGCCTGTTGGCTTATTAATAGTAGTGGGGGAGGGGGATTTGGTACTTTTTTTAAAACAATTTGGCGCTTTTTGGAGTTGTGTTTGGCACCATTAGTAGCAAGCACATGGCAACATTGATAATAGTCACCAAATAAGCCATAAATCTATAGAGAAACAATAAATATTTAACTCCAATTCTACATTTTGAAGGATTTCTATTATTAATCAAGGCCACAGTGCTGCCACAGAGCATGTTACCACACCATGTGTCTGTCTGTGCTCCATAAGTATGTCGATAAAGAAATTATCAAAGAACCTTCTTGGAGGCTGGAGGACTGAACCCTGATCCACATTCTCTTCCAGATGCACAACCCTGTTTGTTGTTCTCTCTGCGAGTTGTTCTCTCTCTGCGAATTGTTCTCTCTCTGCGAGTTGTTCTCTCTCTGTGAGTTGTTCTCTCTCTGTGAGTTGTTCTCTCTCTGTGAGTTGTTCTCTCTCTGTGAGTTGTTCTCTCTCTGTGAGTTGTTCTCTCTCTGTGAGTTCTCTCTCTGTGAGTTGTTCTCTGTGTGTGAGTTGTCTTGTCTCTGTGAGTTGTTCTCTCTCTGTGAGTTGTCCTCTCTCTGTGAGTTGTCCTCTCTCTGTGAGTTGTTCTCTCTCTATGAGTTGTTCTAGAGTCTGAAAAGAAACATGTCTATGTTCTATCTACACGAGGATAGAGAAGGATTTGGTGTCAGGTAGCACATGGAGCAGAGTTGTAGCACACCGGCACCACCAACAAAGCCTAATCTTGCATGCAGCCTAAATATTAGCCTGAGACTAGCCTAAGTTATACCCCTTACCAACCCAAGCCTGCATGTGACTTAAACATTAGTGCCAGCTAAACCCTAGTCATATTGAAGTATGGGGAAGGGGGGGGGGGGGGGGAAGGGGAGGATGTACTGACTTGCTCTACCGGTCACAACATCCAGTACTAAATATTCCACTGGTCACTTCTCTCCTACTGAAGTGATTAATTCATAATTAATGTCTCCACAAGTGTTAAAATTGCACTAATGAATATCATCAATGCACTAATGAAGCTGATCAGCCATAGAATTCCACACTGTCCTAATTCAGCATCGATCGATTAGAGGGGGGCAAACTTGGGACACTACATGAGCCAACGCTTAATAGGAACCCCACTTGCTGTGTGTGCAAGAGGACAACTGAAAGAAAAACCCTTTGTAGTTCTTTTGTCAAGTGGACTGGCAATACAATTCCGTGTTTTTACAAACCAACGCAGAGGAGGAAATGCCTACCGACCTGCACTCTGAGCCCACAGGATGGCATGCCCAAATATGGCAGCGGTCCCTTGAGAACTTGGAGAGATGTGTAGAGGTGGACACGTGAATGCAGACAATATATAATGTATGCTGTGACACCATGGCGACATGTGGCAGTAAGCCACGCCTCTAACTCACTCCATTAGTCAGGTATTAATGGGGTAGTAGGACATAGCCAGTTGCCAAGACTTAGAAACTTTCCTAAAATTGTATAACAATCAGCATAATGGTACATCAATTATGCTTTAAGGTGTGAGTTAATGTTGGGGGGGGGGAGTGGCTGAGAGGATTCAAGGCTTTACAGGCTTGCACAGTTGGGGGGGGGGGGGGGTATAACACAGAGTACCCTCATGGGGAGTATGCCTTAGGGCGGTCTAGGGGGGTGCCGCCCAATGGAAAATTTTGGAAACAAGGTGCCCTGATATGAATTTTGGTGGGTTTGGGGGCAGCCAGCAGGCAATGACTACTTTGTGTGTTAGTTTCGTAAGCTGCTGTTAATCTTCTTAATTTTGGAGGGGAGGTTTATCTAGGGGGAAATCCCAGTGAGTTCTCCCTGTATGATACACTGTCTTATGTCTTGTGGAACTCCCTCTAATTTGATATGGAGAAATGGTGAACGATGCGTAGTGGAAAATGGTTATGGGGGGAAAAAAAAGTCATCATGTCTTTCATCTTGCAAGCATTTTCTAAACAAATTTGAGACTTGGCATGATAGTCTGGAATGATCACATAATAGGATAGTGTCCCCCCCCCCCCCCCCCCCCACCCTCCCCTAGGCAATCCTGAAGTGGAGCATTAAAATATCCCAAAATTGACTTCTCTTACCTTATATGGAAGTTTTGTGACCCAAGACTATTTGCTGCTTGTACAATACAATAGGATGCTGATTAGATTAGTGCTCTCCAATATTCCCTGTGATTAGAGAGATGACATTCTAGAAGATTTCCTTCTTTAGTATATAAGGACTGTAGTCATGTCTGCACTAGTCTTCACATTAAAGTGAACCACAGGAGACTATTTTACTACTCCAATAGGACAGTACCAATTAATACATCAATTTTGATTAAATTCTCCAAATAAAATGGCCCCAAGCAACATCAAATATATCTCCTGACGTAGTATGTAAATAAGCAGATGTCCCAATACTACTCCTGGAATATTTAATCATATTGGGCTAATTCATTTTAAATTTATTTATTTAATTAATTTATTATTTAGGGGAGGGGGGGAGGGGAACACATATTTTTTAGATATATTTCATCATTTTGGGAGAATAACTGGGGTAGGGGGGGGGGGGAGGGGAGGGTAGTGCATGTGTGTGTGGGAGGGGGTAATGCATGTGTGTGATGAAGCAACAGGTGTTGTTTCTGTTCACGCCATCATCCCAAAGGAGAAGACACCGAAGTGCCACCAGACTATAGAGATTAGATGTGAACTCTGTTGTGCTGCACAGTTCTCTGCATTGTCAACTGCCATGGTGGGCGGGCACCTTACTTTTCATGTGCGTGGGAGGGGGGGGGGGGGGGGAGAGCTGTTTGGTGTAATGATTGCTATATTATTTCTTGATTAGTTTTAGAAACCACAAACAAAAATAAATTATGTAAGTACCCACTCACACACTACTTGCTCTATGAATTAATTATGTGAATTAGAAACAGACTTATTTTATTTCATGACTTAGTGACTGCATCTAGTACTCCAGCAGACAGACAGACAGATAGACAGACATCTATGTAATATGACCTATAATCTGCATACACCTGGTACACCCATAGGCTATCTCCATACTGACATTGCAGGCTGTAGCTCAAGCAGTTTCAGAGATAGCAAACTAACAGAGAGACACTTCACACTTTAGTATTGGATTGGGTTAAACTAATCCTAACTTAGAGATGCTACTCTCTGAGTTCTAGGGAGAGGCAATAGTTACCACTGTCTTCAGGTGAGTGAGGAACTGCCAAGTCAAAAGGTTTGGCCCTTCATATCATTGTTCTCCCCCACACCTTCCCTCAATTGGCATAAATATGTGTCACTTACATTCCTATGAAAATTCATTCATTACCAACAAGAGAGTTTAGTGGTTGAAGGACATTCAACATATACTCCACAGCCCCTTATTAAAACAAAAAAAAACATCAAGCACCTGACACATGTTGGGGATGTCATTAATGATGTGTAGGGGCAGTGAAAGGAAACTACAGTGCACTAACTCTTCAAACAGATAGTGGGTGGAAGCAATACTGGAGTGTCTAGCACACAGGACTATAAGGCCATTGTTTGACTAGCACAATGAAGACAGCAGCCATAACAACACCTCTGCTGCTAAATGCAGACCAAGTCTGCATCATATGATGTTTGTTGATACTTCGAAGCAGTTATCAAGAACACATCCCCATGCACTCCCCACTCAAGGTTATCTTGGTAACCAGTCATAGGGAAAACATCACTGTCTGTCAACAAGTACAGCTGGACATACGTACCAATATACAGTATCAGCAGTTGCTGTAGCAACTATTAAATTCACTGAAGAAAATATTCAAACCTACTGTGACTTAAGATGCAAGAAAATTACTTTGACTGATTTTATGAGCATTCCCCCACTAGGGGGAAACATAACAGACAAGGGCTGGTCAAAATTCTCAGCTTCTTTAAAAAAAAAAACAACTCATTTCCCAATCCACTTTCAGTGTACCTCCTCATTTAAATCACACAGGAAGATGAACAAAAGGAGGGGAAGGGGGGGGGGAGGATATACCACCTCATTCACACTATACTTGGCTAATTTAAATACCTAAATACCACTGCCACCAAGGAATGCTGATGCACATATACAGGGACATCTACAGTTACACCAACCACAATTATCAAAGTGAAGATACATTCCATAAAGGAAGCCTCTTCATAGCAAGCTTCCAATCTACAAGCAAAACACTAGCATCATATGTTTACACTTTCAATATTGAAAAGGGGAAGGTGCACAGTCCAGGTGGCAGTTGTTAGGCACATCTGATTATATACGTAGCAACACATTTATTAGGCTACTAATTTGCTATTTGTCCAAACAACAAAGATTAGCATAATGAAATATACACCAACACTAAAGTGTTTTTTACAAAACATACTAAAAACACAGCTGTATCCAATCCGTAGCTAATTAAGATAAACATGCAACAAGTAACCATCCAATTTAAGGATTAAATGTTCTGCTATAATCTGCTCAACTTGTAGGATATTTTCCTGGGGGGGGGGGGGGGGGGGGTCAAAGCATGTGACATAGTGCTTCATTCTCCAGTCACACCTTTGACAGAGCTGTACAATGCATGATTACATACCCCCAGGTGGAAGGAGTGGGTGGAAGGAGTGGGTGGCAGCCTCTCACTCAAGTTAATTCCTACACAACCACAAACTCATGCTAACCAAGACCACATCATTAGCAGAGGTTACCAAGAAGTTTATAAGAAATGTAGACTGCAAGCCAGAAAGAGCTGTGGGGGGAGGGGGAGGGTATCAAGTTCTTTGGATTATTAATTAGAAATCATTGCTCTTCATACCAGAGCTAATTACTGCTGCTGAAAAGGATAGATATTAAGTAACTTGCAATATAACACAAACTACATTTGAGTAACAGAAGGATGGGAAACCTTTGGATGTTCTGCCTTGTAACTGAAGCTGGCTCCTTTCATGGGATGAGCACCTGCAGGAGAGGCTTCCCCTTCATCTAGAGCTTACCAACCCGAGGGAATCCATGACATTGGGGGGGGGGGGGGGGGGGGAAACACTCAGAGTGGGTTCTTAATGACTTGTCTAACACAACCTAGTTAGTTGAGGTGAACAAGCACGTACAGTACACTGAATTAAGAGAGCAGGTGCTTAGTACACGGAATTTATAGTAGCCTATAATGTAACTTGCTTTTATTGGTCATATTCCCAGCTGTTTGTGCATGTGTAGCCTTTAATTAGGCAAGTTTGGAGAGAAGTGTGATGATTAAAGAGAAGCAAGCGTGTTTTAAGGAAAAATTGAGCAAGTCATATTGCTATGTCAATGGAAGTTCCAAGGCTCACTTAGTTTGGAAGATATGAATCCTTGAACATGTTTTCCAGCAATTATGATTACTAAAATAAACATGACTACAAATTGAACCCATCGATTTTCACTTCAAGTATATCTTAAGTGGAGAGCAAAGTACCAATACTTAACTACAATGATAGTAATTAATTATTGCAATAACTGATAATTAGTTACTTACCAGAATGTGTAGATCCTGGGGTCACTGCTGCAGCTGGACTCAATAAGGATATAGCTGCAGGGGGTCTCAGAGCATCATCTGACTCGACTGACACAGATTTACCAGAGAAAGGGAATGCACTTGATGGTTTAGGGGAAGGGGTTGTGTACGAAGTGTTGGTGGGTACTGATTCAGGGACAGGTGACGGCGTAGAATGAGACTGATTGGTAGGAGCACTGACTTTGTCAACATTGGAGGATTTCGGGTTTGCTTCGATAGAACTAGCCCTTTTAATAGGAGAGGTTCTGTCAAGAGAGGGCAAAGATGGGAGGGGCTTGCTCTTTCGGTGACTGGACAGGGTTGATGGAGAAGGAGGAGAAGAGGGAATTTCTGTTTCACATGAATTACCAATCCGATGGTCAACAGCTGCTTGTACTGGAGGGTGGGATGAGTTCAAGTCAGGGGAACTTGCAGCAATATTAGAGGTTGAAGATTTGTCCGCTCCATCTGTGTGCTCTCCCACCACAACCCACTCCCCACTCAACTCCATACTTCCACTGAGCTGAGCAACATCCAGATCATGTGACTGAGTGGCTGTGAGCGTATCGTCCAAGTTTTCCGAGGCCAATTCCACGCTGGAAGATCTTGTCACATCATTTTCAATTCCTGTTCCATCCCTTACCACCTGGCTGTCCGCAGAGGCGACTTCAGGAGAAGCCCTGGACGTTGCAGCACAACTGCTGAAGGAGCTATTCCTCAATTCACCAATATGTGGGGATTTCAGAGGGGCTGAAAGTTTTGTGGGTGGGGCTTGGACGTTCTGCTTCCCAAGAGTCTTGGTGGAATCAGAATGTAAACTTTGGTCTGTCCCATTCCTGTCACCCCCTTTGCGATACTGTGGAGGTGGATTAGGTGGAGGAGGCGGTTTCTTTCGTTGGTCAGAGTTAGTGGCGCTCAAGTTGGACTTGCCCAATGATACCTTGTGTACCTCTACATGTCCAGCAGACAAACGCTTCCTGTTACTCATACTCAACTGTGAACTTGACACAGACGGTTTCGCTTTAACAACCACAGGTTTAGCTCCAACTACAGCTGGTTTAGCTGCAAGAGTAGAAGGCTTAGGAGCAACCATTTTAGATTTCGGCTTCACAGGAATCGCTGGGTTTTGTCCAGAATTGGTCACATCTGAAGCGGAACGAGTTGAACGAGTTTTTTTTAACAATACATTTTGAGGAAGTAGTATAGGTGGTGGCTTTTTTGGAGGCGTAGGGAGAGGTTTCTTCTTCTGTTCCGGAGAGTAGAGTTCATTTGACAACTGCGACACCAACCTGTCCTTCCTTGCCTGTCTGGTCATCGACGGCGCAGTATCCCCCTCACTCAGACGTGCTGAGCACTCACTTCTCCTGCGAGAGCTACTTGGTCGCCTGCCACTGGTGACATCTGAAGGAGTGTCACACTTGATGTCACATGAGTCACCTTCATTACTGGAAATACTGGACTCCAGACATTTAATCACAAATTTCTTCTGTTCGTCCTTCACTTCTGCTGATTGGACGAGAGGACACGCCTCTTCTTCACCGCTCAATGAGCTATCCACACTGCTGGCCCTTCCTCCAATTTTGATTTCTTTCTTAACATCATTTCTGGATGTGAAATCAATACTTTTTATACGTCCTTTGGCTCGAAGTTGCACAGATCTAGCACGAGACTGGAACACCTCGTCTCCTCCCTCGTTTCCGTCTTCACTCTGGCATTGCTGTGCTCTGGATAACGACAACAATGCAGCGTTGTCCTGGTGATGATCATTGCTTGAGGCAAGAGCAGCAGGTGTCTTGTGCTGCCAGCCATCCTTCACGGCATCCTTCCCAGGCCCTGGAGAATTGGGTTTAAGCTTTAGGGGGGGAGGAGGGGTAGAACTGGTCGCTTTGGTTAAAGGACCAGGTGGGCCACACACCCGGCCATGACCCAGGGTACTGTCCAACTGCTTGTTTAGCTTCATGTGGACATCTGATTTCCCTCGCTTGACAGTTGCAGAAGCTTTCTTCTTGCTGGCATCTGCAGCTTTCTTTTTGGATTGTGGAGGTAACCCCTTCAGTTTCAAATTTCCTTCTAGTAGAGATGGTTGCTGTTCTAGTCTTGCCTTCAATGCAGCTATGGCTGGGCTGTCCACTGTAGACATTGCACGGGCTCTTAGGGAAAAACTACAACCACAAACAAACAAATGAAAAGAATAAGGCAGGTGACGTACATTAAAGTTGTAGATGAAAGAAATTTTAAAGAAAAGGGGATGAAATAATATATTCTCAGAGCAACCTTGCCAAAACTTGGATAAATTTGTATGTAGCCTGTAGCTAGCTATGTACTTCCCTTAATTACACACTCCTATGGAAGTTTCTGGTCCACCAATTTAGCAATACCAAAACAAAGAATGTTAGTTACATGCAGTCACTACATAGATGTTTGAATTATATATCTGTGTTCTATTATGGGACACAATGATGCTAATTCTGGAAATCAAATAAAAGAACACAGAGCAGCTGGTCACCGCCAAGACACCAAAAGCTCGCTCTGACTTCTCTATTAAACCGCAACAAGCATACCTGCAGTACTGAAGAATAAGATGAAATATAGCTCTGCACAACCTATAGAGAGGTCAGAAACGGACCCTCACGCTCATACCACACCAGAATTTTCTTGTACACCAGAATTTCCTGCATACAAACAGACGCAAGAATTCGCAGGCAGGATGAGTTTTCTGAGCCCACCCAGTAGCTGCTATTTCCCTGTGATGACGCGAGATCCTTCCGTGGGGTGTTATTGGTAACACCTACCAGCTCAAGGGAATAAACATATTAACACCCTCTTCAGAGGAATAGATTTCCTGGATATTTTTGGGTTGTTGTAGCATACTGGCCATGCAATTCAGGGCCGTTGCAGATGGGAAAGGACAAACATATAGCATATGGAAAGGTGTTTGAGAATAGCTTTAAGTAAACTACGCAAACTTTTCCCTCAAAAATAATTACCATGTACATTGAATATTTTAGAAATCATTGTGAAATCCTCCCACCACGCAGAGGGACAACTAATCATCACTTGGGCAACCCTTGTAGTCAGCATATAATTTCCTCTGATTATAGATTATACTATCATATCAAGATATTTGTTGTTATTGTTAGTATGTTGTCTATATATTTATATGTTTATTTCTTTTTGTTTGATCATGTATTGTCCAAAATTATTAGATTGTGATTAAAGGAACTGTGCCTTATTTTCAAGCATGCCAGCACACATTAAATCTTTACTTAAACAGGTGACACATCCCATTGCAGCACACAGTACAAGGAGGTGACCCAGTGGAATTAGCCTGCAGGTCCTATTGAACTGGGGCCTCACCATGCATGCCTACGGAGGCCTGCCTTACTGATTCAGGGGTGGGATATCAATAACAAGTCTCATTATATGCAACATGCATAGAATTTAGCTACATAGCTAACTTCATGGCAACCTCAATTTTAAAGTGCCAAGAAATTTTTTTATTTTTTTATTATTTTTTTTTTATTATTTTTTTTTTAGCAGTGTCAAAATAAAAGTGGGGGGGGGGGGGGGGGGGGGGGAGGAGGAAGTAAAGTGCACTTATTTGAACAGTGTGTTTACATGCATACTAAACATATCAACAAATCCAACACAAAATTGTGAAACAATGCAGAGATATAACACAGGAACCTGATATGGATTAATGATACATGGCTATACATATAGAACTGAAAGAATATGCATTCAGATATATGCACGCGCGCGCACGCACACACACACACACACGCGTGCACACACACACGCACACGCGCACACACACACGCGCACACGCGCACACACACACACACACACACACACACACTGTCTCTTATACACACACTGTCTCTTATACACACACTGTCTCTTATACACACACTGTCTCTTATACACACACTCTCTCCCTCACACACACTCTCTCCCTCACACACACTCTCTCCCTCACTCACACTCTCTCCCTCATGCACTCTCTCCCTCACGCACACTCTCTCCCTCACGCGCACTCTCTCCCTCACGCACACTCTCTCCCTCACGCGCACTCTCTCCCTCACGCGCACTCTCTCCCTCACGCGCACTCTCTCCCTCACGCACACTCTCTCCCTCACGCACACTCTCTCCTTCAAACACACTCTCTCTATACACGCTTATACACAAACTCACACTCCCATTCCATACATACACACCCTATCTATCTACACACGTACATGAACACACATGCAAACACACTTGTGTTGCAATCAACAATGCAACTTGAGCAGATACACAATATCTCTTGGAAATAAGAAGGGAATGCTGTCAATTATTACCTGTGTGCACACAGGTCTAGGAACACTAGGAATAAATTGAAAAGGAGGGGGGGGGGGGGGTGTGTTGGATACATCCGCAAGTTTTGCTCAAGACTATTTGAACTAATTGTTTACTGTTTGTAAACACCAAAGTTTGTTGTTACAACTAATTGGTTACAGCTAAGTACTTTACTGAGTGGAAACCCTGTGGTTATAATTAAGTACTTTACTGTATAGAAACCAAAAGTTGTAAATCTTACCATACCTTTAACCTCATGGTAAGTGTTGTATACATACTTTTGTCTGATCTAAAACACTGTTATAACAAATAGTATAGTAATTATTTGCCACAGGTCTTTTAGGTGGACAGCTCTTGCTCAGTAAAGGTTGCAAGGGAATGGAGATCTTGTGAGTCCCAGAGTTCAGCCCACACGGTTGAGCCACTTATGGCTGGAAGGAATGGAGTGAGATTCCTGCAGTATCCAATGTAACTTCCTGGACACCTTTCTAAGGAAGCCATGCTTGACTGTGTCCAGGATGTCACCTCTTCCTGAGGGAGGTCACCTTCTGGTATTTCCTTCCTCCAACCACTAACCACTTGGTAACCAGGTGCTGGATACCTCCAGGCTAGAGATTGACCTCACCTATTCCTGTGTTAGTAGTTCATAGCACTGAGTATATGAACCTAAAGATACAGATCACACCAATATCAACAATTAACACCATTATGCCACTTGAAGTATGTTGTCTATTTTTTCTCCCTTTAACCAACCCTCCCAATCCAAATTATAAATTAAAAAAAAAAAAAAAAAAAATTTTAAAGGAAAAAAGAAAATATAAATGAGCAACCCAATATTCCATTTGAGCATGTTTATGGATTATATTATAATTCATGTAGTGCGTGTGTGTGTGTCTATTTGTCTGCCCATGGGCGATGCATCTTCTCCCAGATGCCTGGACAAATCATCCTGAAATTTTCAGGGGTTGCTCACAGACCCAGTTTGGGGAGATTGTGGTTAGGGGCTCCTTCATACCTATAAGTAACCACAAAATTATAATCAAAAGGACATTGTTAGAGGATATAGTTTACAAACTACCCTGTAAACTGATTACACACAAAGTTAGAGAGGACACCAATTACAAGAGTTGATTTCATATTTACTTTAGAAATGGGCCCATACCCCACAAACTCTCTTCACCCCCCACCCCCCCCCCCTCACCTCCCCATGTATAACAGCAAATAATTATAACCTAAGTAAGTTCATAGGGCATTAAACACTAGAGGTGCATTCATAATATTTATTTTGTGACTAAGAGTGTTCTAAAAACTAGTGGCAAGACCACATGTGGGCCTTCGGGCCTCCTTAGTTACAAACTTGTTCAGTTTGCTTAATATTGTATACAGGGTGGGTGGGGCATTTCTACACATATACACACATCACAACCAAAATGATGCTGCACCCCTTGTATATAGAAAGTTAGCCTTTCATTTGTAATTTCCAGGAGCTGGTTCTGCTCCTGACCAAGGACTTTCCTGCCAGCCATTGCAGACAGTGGAGCTGTTACATCTGGTCAGACCCACCACTCATCTAAACCACAACTGGTCAAACCCACCACTGGCCAGCGTCATCCTTGGCTTGGAGTGCGGGAGTTGAACCAACCTTGACCATGCAATGTGTACCTCTCATTACATGCACTTTTCTTTACTCATAGCCAATGCTTGTTTTAAGTAATAAAATCAATTAGGTTAAATGTGTACAGATTAAAATTGTAGTGATACTGAGTTGATTGCTTGCCACTTTTTGTTGTTGTAATTTTAATTCGTTACACAGTTCAACCTCATTCTATTTTGCATCTTCTCCCAATCAATGGCGTTTTAATTACCTAGCATTCGTATTCCACAAATAAAATAGATTTGTTGATTCTTTGGCTAGGATGAGGTGATGGTCTCTATGGTTGCAGGTATTTACTACAAATGTTTTTGGAGTTATGGAAAAATAACTATGCAATTGAAACTCTAGATTATCTAATTCAACATGATCACACCCTCTCTGACTATCAGGACCAGCCTTCAGATGAAGTTAAAGAGAAACATGCCAACTCCTTGACAACTTCAGCATGATTTCATAATTAACATTTCTATAAATTGTAATAACATTAAATCCTTACTGGCGTACAGAATATGCGAATGAATTGTGGGCTGGGCTCTTAAGATTAGTTATTTGTTAGGTAACCATTCAATGTCATTAGTACTTATTCACAACATATGTTAACTAGCTCTGTGCTTGTCACTTAATATTTGTTGCTTGTTAAATTTTGATTTCTGTGTCATCTGTGATGGGCTCAACCACCAGGAGTAATTACTTAAATTACTTAAAGAAACTCTTGAGTGGGAGAGCCAGATTTTCCTAATTTGTGATTAAGATCAAATAACCAAAAATTTATTTAGACCTAAGGGTAGCTTAAACTCTACCCAGCAGTCAGGGTTATCTCTGGTGGCAGCACCTGTTGAGGAGACAGAGGATTAAAACCATCGCGCCTCCCCCCCCCCCCCCCCCCCTCTCTCTCCCCCCAACAGTGAGCTCATTTGGGGTCAGGATCACCCATGGATAAAAGAAATTCAATGAAAAATATTGTTCAAGTAATTCCATAATCAATACATGCATATGAACATAACTACAACAAAGACATTACTTTAAAATATTTAATAATAAAATAATAAGTACATAATTATTCTAATTAGTTCCATCCAAATAATCTCAGTGGTAGCACCTGCCCTCCAAACTCCCTCATCCATTGCAGATATGCTGCCAGTGCATGTTAAGTTGGTGTTTAGAAGAAGCAACTGAAATCATTGTCAGTTGAAAACCCCCAACTTCCACGTTGCCACCCACTCTTAGTTAAAATGATCTTCTGTTGTTAGTGAGATACTAGTTTGGACTATGATACACATTCTTATGTTGAGAAAATTTAAGCTACTGAATGATTCTTCCAAATAACTTTACAATTCATTTTAAAATTATTTATTATTGGACATTGTGTCTATAAATATACTCGAACAATTTGGTTCAAAAACTATTCACATTTAAACATACAAAATGTAGATGATATTTGTGTCATGCAGCAATAAAAAAGAGAAAAAGAAAATTGACACAAAAGAAATCACTATTGTTCTGATTTTCACTGGCTGAGTTCCTTGGCTGAGAGCATCTGCTGCTGCTGTTTTTAGTCGCTATGGTGACATACACAACACACACAGAAAGAAACAATAATGTTGTGGTTGAGAATTATTATATAATGGATTATATGCTTGTTTGTTCACTTTTACATAATAGTGAAGGAACACCATACAGAATTTCTAAGTATCATGCATACTACAATGTAATATACATTGAATCAGAAACCAAAGGAAAGTTATAAAAATAATGTGGGGGGGGGGGGGGGGGAAGGAGGTCACAAGGCCACTCAAGTGAAGTAGGAGGGGGAAGAATAAAATATGAAAGCATGGACCAGTTAAGTAAATCACACGTCCCGACAATAACGAGCAATTATGCAGCATCTTCTTTGTATAAACACGCACTATAAAAATTAAAACATTATTTTTTTTTATCTGAAGGAAATGGTTTAACACATCTACAAAACATTCAATCAACTAGCTATGAATGGAGGGAGTTAGGTATTTTGCCTACCCTTTACCTATTACATGAACAAAAAGTTGCATTTCTCTGCAAATAAAGGGAGAAAAAGGGAAAGTTTAGACGAGTAATTTGTAATAAATTTGCAAAACAACTACGCTAGCGAAAAATTGCAAAAAAGGAGAACCAGAAATAAAACTGATTGATAGGGAATGCAATAAAAAACAAAAACAAAAAAAAAAAATAAAACAACATTGTCATTGAATAAGCTTTCAAGTGATATAATGCTTACGTGAAAGTTCCTATATCAAGTTATGGTGCCTGGAAGAAATCAACATAAAATAGGTAATTTGAACTTTTCTTGGGTCACTCTAGTTGCGACCACTTCCCGTTTGGGACAGCAATTAGGGTAACCAAGGAGATGCTGATAGAATGAAGGTAAAGGTTATAGCTGGTGAATTAACTAAAAAAAAATATAATCCACAAGCTAAAATAAGAAGCATGGTCATGGCTACACCAATTATAAGATCTCCCAAAAGATATCAGGCAAGGTTAGTTTTGCAGCAGTGCCCATTGATGATAAACAGCTCCATGACATTTCAGCACATGAAATTGTGGAATAATGTAAATACCGCCAAATAGTAGATGTCAAAAATGCACCAAATGGTATTGTATGGAGTTTGGTATGTTAGATCAGGTCAGTTTAAGTTCGGTAAGGATCTGGCATTAATCTGGCCTGTTCGAACTGTCCGTTCTGCATTCTAGCCCACAAAATATCTGGCAACATTGAGCACAAATAATGCTATAGATAATTGCAAATAAGAAGAAGAAAGGGAAGGGGGGACAACAACATATAAACCCCAAAAAACCACTCGTCCTGAAAAATAAGGAACCAAAGCTTTACCGACTATTTTGATTCACATCTGAAAAAAAGAAGAAGCAAGCGATGCCTAAGTAAACCGAGAGTTGGATAGTCCTTTACCTAAGAGTTCTGATAAAGCAATCACTGTACTGCATTAAATTTGCGAATAATAACAGTGATAAAAATGCCCTGACTAATCTGCAAAGGTTTAACTAGCTTGTGGTCTAAATTGGCACAATCTCACTTTTGCTTTAAAAAAAAGGGGGAGGGGGGAGGGGAAAAAATCTTAACAGGTCATTCCGATCAGTCATTTGTTTGCAAATTTTTTTCACCCTTTCCTTTTGTGAGATGTGGGGTTCCTATGATTATGTGAGACAGCATTGAGAGGCTCACAGTAATGGGGAGATGGCTTTATAGGTGGCTATGTCAGACTGTCTCACACTTTAGGGAAAATTTCACCATTTGGATACCATGTCTTTAATTTCAATGTAGTTGATAGTAGAGACAGATGGAAAGAACTGTATTAGGTCATTCAAATATTTGAATGACACATCCTCTTGAATGACACATCCTCACACACCACTCAAGTCATGTTTAGCTGACCAGAACCTTTGATGTTTCAAAGTGAAACACACAACAAAATGTTGGTTACACTGCATCAATACAGGTGGACAGATATCCACCTCTGTTTGGCCTTCCCCTTGCTTCAATAGCTCTGCAGCCAGCTACAGTGTTTGTTCTGTCCTCTTCCCCACTCATCTTTCAGTGAACCCTAATCACCCTATTAAAAGAAAGGTCAGGTGGTAGTAGGTAGCTACACTACACACAGCACACTACTCACCTACTGAGTTCCTCTGCCTTTGCTCTTGCCAGTGTTCTCTGCAGTTTCCTTGCCAACTCTGAATACATGCTCTCATTCAATGCATCTATCAATATGTCCAGAGAAGCTTCACCCTCCTTTCCTGCTCTCATTTTAAGAATGTCAACCATTTTCTGCACCCTGCCAAAAGTGGTGAATTCAGATCTGATGATAAGCTCCTGGTCACTCTTGTCAATTACTCCTCTGGCCCTGAGCTTGAATAGGAGGCGGTCAACATCTTCTAATCCTTCGCGCAACGGTTCCAAGCATTTCTCTAGGACCTCTTTCTTCAATTTTTTCAGCCTTGACTCGGACATTTCACGTTCAGCCATATCACTTCCAGCTGTTCTCCAAGAATAAGATTAAGTAAATGAAGGTGTGTATATTATAGAGTTTTGACAAACCGTTGGACACTACTAAATTTCAGCTGATTCAGACCATCGTTATGGTGCTGACAGTCATGCTCCGTTCCTGCAAGAATGTCCACCCACACAAATTAATCATTTCCGAGCTGGCAACCCCCTCCTTTTTTAAATCTGGGTCCGATCGGTTCTGATGTTATTAAAACCAAAAGTCATTCAGTCAGACCCCCCCCCCCCCATAGCTCTGACTCCTTGTGTTAGAGTTACCAATTTTACATAAACCACACCAACAATTAATGGAATTAAGTTTGTCTTACGTAGCCATAGCCATACACACCATAGCCATACACACGTGCATGGAGGAATTGTCTGAACCAGTAAATCCCAAATAAACTGAACATGGATACATAGCCATCTCACTTAAAAAAACCCCAGAGAACTGTGACAATAAAAACCATCACCACACCCAATCTTACATACGCAACAATAATTGGACCCACAGTTTGAAAGAGTTCCCTTGCAGTGGCACAGGGAATTAGCACAAATAATATATGGACGGAAGCCTTCCTCATACACTATTAACAACCTGCAACATAAGTGGACACACAACTGCCAGGGCACGACTAGCAAGGTGAAATGGACAAGAGAGTATATAAATTAACAAGGTGTAAAATTACATTAACTGATGTTTGTGAAAACAATACAATTATATTTTGTCATTGTTCTGAATAGGGCACTTTAAATAAGATTTCTTTTGAGTTGGTTTCTGGTTCTTGGTGGAGAAGATGGCAGGCAGTCTGGCTCTTCTCTTCTCTGAAGCCTGGGCTTCTTCATGACATCTTTCTCCTTCTCCTTCTCTTGTAGTTGATATAGGAGGGAAGGACTGGGAGGAGAGGGAAGAAGTGGCTTACAGGAGCTTGGCAGACCCAGCGATGGCCTCCAGCAAGACCGGTCAGTTGTGGGAGATGTTGGGCTACAATGAAACAATGAAGGAAGGACTAATGAATTGGGTAATGGAGGGGGAGGGGAGGGGTAGAGAGGGGTTGTGAATACATCGTTACCTGCACATAGCATGGGAATCACTCACTGAGATGACCTACTGAAGGCAGGGAGGGGGTTATAACACATACAGTGTTTCTTTGGGGTTAAAAGAAATCGTCCTAAATGTAGAGGTGTCTATTCCAAGGGAACCTGGCCATTTCCCTTCTAAGTGGTTTGGAGAAGGGAGGGAGGTGGTACTACATAGTGACCTCACGCTAAGCCACACCCCTCTCTCCTTGACACCCCCCCCCCCCCCCCCCCCCCCCGAGAGTGGTGGATCATGTGATACTACCCAGCAACAGCATACGGACTATCCATATCAGTTCAAATCCTCCAAATGTGATTTTCTTGGTAAGGTATAGACACAGAACAAGAACCGGCAAAGCATTATGTGACTGCAAGGGACTTCAATGGCTTGAAATCTCTTTTCATTAATTATGCATCTACAAATTCCTTTCTCTATTTTTCTAAATAGGTGATTCCTATCCACATTTAGGATGGGTAAGCATCTCCTTTAACACGAGTGTGTGATCATGTGATCCTTATATATATATCCTATACACGTAACATCTTAGACGACAGGAAGTGCTATATTACAAACACCATCCTTTACCTCCCCTCCCTCCTTCATGCCTCCTGACCACACCCCCATAGCTCTGCAGGCCAACCATGAATGCTACTGCCAACAAGACAACAACTATTTGGTCCACAGGACTCACTCACTCACCTCTCCGGTATGGAGCTCGCTAGAGTGGTGTTACTAGAGGTTTGTTCCTCTCCCCCCTCCCATTTCTTCAGCCATTCCTCTCTCTCGTCCATGTCCTCATTAGAACTCTCTCCAGCCAACACTTGGTCAGCAACATCCTTGAACATGTGACAGCTGCCTCCCTTGGTTGAACATGGACCTTTACCAGCTACAGTGACGGCCAGTGATGATGCATTCATTCTCTTTCTGTTCCTCATGCTAGAGATGAGCCGGGAGAACTGGTCGCCATGTTGCTCCTCTGCAGCAAGAGACAATAATCATATTTTTTATTAGGACCACTACTTCTTGAAGAAGGCGGGGAGGGAGGGAGGAGAAAGAAGGAGGAGGAGGAGGGAGGGAGGTGCAATGGTCATCAATGTGAATTTGTTATGCTTTGATACTCTCGGTTTGTGTATAGTTGTTATGGCGACATACCATGTTTATATTATTATGAAACAAGTCAAAAAGTAGGACACGTTTTCTTCTATTCCAAATTCCCTCCCACCCCCCTCCCCTTTCCAAAAGAAAAACACTAAAAGCCCTTTTTAAAAATCCAACAAAAAAACAACAACAAAACAAAACAACAAACAATTCCCCCCCCCCCCCCCCAAATAGTAATGAATAAGTAGATTAAACAAAAAAACATCCCATATCTCCATACCATACTGTACTGTTGCCATGCTGGCAAACACAACCAACCACTCACCATAGCTCTTCCTTTCTTTATCAATGTCAACCTCAAAAGCATTTTTTCTTGCCCCTTGTTGCTGAAGCACCATACAGACAGACAGACAGACAGACAGACAGACAGACAGACAGACAGACAGACAGACAGACACATACGCACAGTAAGGTTATCATGGAGATGCTATACAGAGTATGTAAAGGAGAGAGTTCCTATGGATGGTGACCCATACCCATTCTAGGGATGAGAAGAAAGAAGCTATAGGTAGATTAATCATGTCACAAGGTGTAAACACAGCAAAGTCTAGTAGCTTCCTCACTCACTCACTCACACAAGAGTCCTGATAAAGGTCAAGGAGTTCAACTCCTCATTAACTACAACAGTGTAATTTATGACACTCAGTCAGACCACAAGATAATAAAGATTGAATGTCATACGTCACACTATTTTCTGAAATGATTGGTTGTTTCTGCAATTTACTTAAACAATTTCAAATGCTCACATATTATTCTATATACACTTGCCACACACACATACTTGCACATACACACACACACTTGCACACACTCACCAACACACACACAAACAGACACTTGCACACACACACTTGCACACACAGAGAGTTCAGTGTTCTTCCTCTTGTCCTTGGAGGTCCTCGAAGCTACTGATTCTGCTACTCTACTTCATCTTGAAGGCTAGCTAGTCAGTCTTTCAACTACAGAACTAAACAAGCACCACTAAAAGCAGCTGCAATGTTTGCTTGGTTGACACAGAAAAAGAAGTTTGCATGTTAACCTAGTGTGTGTGTGTGTGTGTGTGTGCATGCTCCAGACATGCCTGCAGACAATACATCACAGCTAATTGTATGCGCTCGGAATCAGTCACTTGATTAACTGCTAGTTAGAGCTTCTATTTAGCTGGTGTCTATAATGGAAGTGGTGTAGTGGTGGCAGCAGTGGTCAGGGCACAGTGGAGAGAAGAGGAGGAGGCAGGTGGCTAAAGTGGTCGGTCAGGTTGGCCACACCAGTGAAGACTGACTGAGTTAATCCACACGGCACATAACCAATGGCCACATGCTACTCTGTGCTCAGGCATAAGCAACTCCTGCTCAACAGCACACCCTGCCCAAGTTATTAGTGTCCCAGTGGAGTGTGTTGACACAGATATGAAGCCACTTCACAGAATCAGCCTTTCAACTATTCCCCTAGCCCTAACACCAACACTGATCCTAGCACTAATCCAAGCTGTTACATGCATAGAAGGGAAGAGAAACTGCAAAGATAATCACAGGTTGTCTACATTGGTGGAGTGGTGCTCTCGCAATAGCTGAAGTCTCCCACCCCTTACAAATGCTATGTCCCCAGGCTATGCCCCCTTGGGGAGTGCAGGACTCACTGCAGTGCTGGTGCTGGAGCTGTGTGCGGCTCTCACGCTGGAGGAGAGGAGTCTCTCTGTCTTCTCTATGCCGTCAGATATCTCCTTCACTGCAAACAAACATAGATATGCACACACACGCACACACAGTGTATAATGACATTGTGCATCACACCATAGATATTGTAGTGTATGGACTGGGGAGAGTATAGATTACGTGAAACATCCTCGTTAAGCTATACCAGATATTAATACAATATTATCTGCATACTTAGAGAGGTGCAATGACCTTTAGTGGCTAAACTGGTAGTCCATCTGTAAATGCCTTAGTGTGGCATTGTTTGGTGAGTGAGTTTCTGGCAGATATCAAAGTCATAAAAACTCTTAAACAATAATTTAGACACATAGCTAGGGATCAACTGTGCAGCAAGATGGCTCTAGGAATAAAAACCCCACAAAAAAAACAAACAAACAAAACCAAAATCTGATTATTTTGAACCTTTTGGGATGTAGCTACCAAAAGAAACAAACAAACAAGCATTTCAGTTCTTTTTTTCACTCAACAATGCATTAAACTAAGACAATTGTAGCCACAATGAATAAAATACACAAATCTAACTACACAAAGTTTAGGAGCTAAAATCACCCAGAATACAAATGCTAGAAATGCCACTTCAAGAACTTTCATGAAGTATACACTGGGTAAGCAGGATGCTACTACTTGAAGAAGATCCCAAGATACTCTCTGCTTTCCTAGGAACTAGAAAGTGTTTAATAATCAAGTTTAATCAGTTAAGAGCTAAGGTCCTTCACAAACTGGATGTGAGAGTTTTAAAAATTAAACATTTTTTTTAAAATTTCCGATTCCAATCCATACACTACAACATATATGATTTTACAAATATTAGCAAAAGTGACCACACTACGTTGCTAAGAACAAAAAAATGATGCAAGATGTGGTGGATAAGAGATGTCACTTCACTATCAGACACAACTCATGTCCACCCACACATGCATCTCTCCCTGCCCCTCTCCCATACACCATCGCCATGAGAGCATCTGGTTTCTGTACTCACTGGAGCAGCTGCAATCTTACCCCGAGGCCATCACAGCAGTGAATCTGTTAGTAATATCACTATGAGTGAACTCTGTGACCTGGGTAACCACAACCATGAGTCAAGCCAACATCACACCAGCATGGTGTGTGGTGCACATCAAATTTTAAAGATTATCTTCTAACTGTGCAGACTCCACCAGATATATATGGAGGGGCTTGAGTGCACTCATCCCTGAGAGATCCTTTCATTTTTTCCTAATTATATTTAAGTGCTCGGTGCTGAAAGAGTTAAGCAACTTGCAATCTGTTAAATGGATAAATGATAAATGGAAAAGCACAAGGGAGTCCACAAGCAGTTGCCTTGGTTACCAGGAGCAATACTACCCAGCTGGTACAATGTATCACATTGGTCATGAGATTCATGTCAAATGGCAGCGCAGGGTGAAAGGTTGAGTTACTCGTGCAGCCCTAGTTTGAGCACAGTTCATCATACGACCCTTTACCATACTACTCCATGACAGCACTGCATGTCTCTATGACAGACTTGAGCAACACAAGACAAGATGTACCCTTACCAGTCTTGGGGTGCAGTGAGTCCTGCTGGGCCTTGTACTGGAGTGTGAACTCCTGCAGACGTGCCATCAGGGTCTTCCTCTGGCCCTGTGTGGGCAGACCATACTCCTTCAGTTTCTTCTTGAGTTCCCGGTCAGTCATGATGCTAAACACAATCTTGGGGAGACGAGGGAGAGAGCGGCCATGTTTGTATTGGACACCAATGCCCACCCCCTTGGACGAGGGAGGTGTGGAGGTCAGGGGGTCAGAGTTCAGAGGGTTGGAGGGAAAAGGATCAGCGAGGCAGCGGTCCAGATGGCTGTTGATCAAACTTCTCTTGACAGCTGCACCACAGACAGGGCACTCCACCACTACACAACAACAACAACAACAACAATAGAGAAAGCTGATAAACATCACACAAACAAATTAAGCACAGCAATGTTATAATTAGTAGTTCCCATTGCTAGGGACGAGTTCCATCTACAACAAAGATATCCTGTATAGAAGTATGACCAAAGAAGGTTTAAAAGAAAGGCACACGTCCACACACATGCAACACACAAACATGACGCTGTTGTCTTCATTCTACTGGTTCAAAGGTCACACAAGCCATAAAGTGGCAGCAAGCCTGTGTGTTGGAATCCAGTGGGCCCTACCTTCCTGGAGGTGTGCATGTGTGGACCATCAAACAACCTTTGCTTCTAAACCACTTCCGGCATATATGGCCTTGGGCAGCTCCTTGTTCGTTCATAGCTTTCCCTCACATATGCCCACTCACTCCCACTGGTAGCCTTACTAATCTCCTAACTCACTCACACATAATCACCACACCCACTGGTAGCCTTACTAATCTCCTAACTCACTCCCACATAACCACCACCAACCCACTGGTAGCCTTACTAATCACTCACACGTAACCACCACACACACCCTTACCATCTTGTTGAGAACCAGTCCTGCTAGTGTTGTCTCTCTTCCTCCCTGCACATCTGGCCACACCTCCATTCACCACTCTGGCCACGCCACCTGCAAACAGAGGGGGCGTACTATCTCTATCTTCCTCCTCAGGGCAGAGGGAGATGTCAGCTCCTATGGCACTGACATGCCTTTTCCTGTCGTTCTTACCAGCAGTCTCCACGAGAGAAGGAAGAGATGAGGAGAGCTCCTCCTCTTGTCCCATCTCTAGTGAATGTGCAGGCATGCAGAGAGATGTGGACATGACAGAGGTCATCCTAGGAGGCGTGGCAGGTGATATCCTCGTAGAAGGTGTGGTGGACAAAGTCATCGGTGGCATGGCAGACACTACATGGTCAGTCTGAGTTTCAAAGTCGAGCTCACTGTTGGTGATCATTGGAGATTCTGGAACGTGAAATGTATCCCCTATTGCCTTCTCAGGTGATGTGTTCTTGGATTTTACTTCAGAAACCACCTCCCATCTTCTGTTTTCCTCTCTCGCTGTGCACCTTGTACTCACCTCCTTCCCTCTCTCCAGCCTCCCTCTCCTTGGTTCTCCTCTCCGCCCACCTTCATCTCTGTCACTCGGACACACAGGACTCCCCTTTTCATGAGTTCTGGGCATGCTCAGTTGAGAGAGAGCCATGAAGTCACTCCTATTGGCAGAGAAGGAGAGCACTAGTTCATCCAGTAGACGGTTACACTTCAAGTCCGCCACGTTGGCGGGCTAACATGGAGGAGAGCCATGGACCAGAGAGGCAGTGATAGGACAGGATACATATATAGGCACACTTTATATACGTGATGACCTCTTACCCAATCTAATGACATCATCTCTTTAATATATTAATTATCTAAAGTAATAGTTATTTATTTCACTTAATAAGATTATTCATATTGAATTAACAATTACTTCCCCTCAGCATCATTGCAACTTCCTCATATGAATAATGCATAATTTAATCAGAGTTATTTAATGATAAACATATTAGGGGCGGGGCCATGACTAGGGCAGGGAAGCTCTCACAATGGTGATGAGGAAACCATCTGTGCCACCATTCTACTAAGCAGTTGTATGTAAATGGTCACTTATAAGATGTGGACGATAAACAGGAAAGATTCCTTCCATTGGTGTACGAGCAGTTCATAACTACATTATGTGTCAGTGCATCAGCTAGTGTCTATCTATGCTGCAAGGCATCCAAGAGGGGGGGAGGTTCATTTCATAGCACAGAGGTATACTGGAGCCTGGGGGCACTGGTACAGTAATGCCCCCTCCCCCCACCCACAACTACATATGGTCTGCTTAGCATGAAAACAATAAACATGCCTGCAAAGGAACAAACTCAAAATAAGTGGTCTTTACATAACTACCAATGATAACTGCAAAGATTTCCTCTGCAAAGATTTCCTCTAGCAAGATGAAAATTAAAAAAAAAAAAAGGAATCAAATAAAATTTTTTTCCCTAAGTTCTCTGAGAGGATGTGCTTGGCATGTCAGTCGCTGTCTTAATCAGCTCCGATATAGCCCAGCTGAAGTACTCCAGCAAACAACAGAAAAACAACAAACTAATAATTGATACAAATATTCATTCATCCAACAACAAAATTATTATTAAAGAAATATTGAAAAAAAAAAAAAAAAAAAAAAAAAAAAAAAAAAAAAAAAAAAAAAAAAAAAAAAAAAAAATCACCTGGACGATGAACAGAGCAAAAGAAATAAATAAAATGAGCAGATAATGATCAGTCAGAGGTCAGAGTCCACAAAGCTATTCAACTCTAGGCCACTAACCTGGTTGCTCAAATACCTGAAGGGACAAACAATGTTCACATCAAAATTGAAGATTATCTTATCCATCAGGTATACAGAGATACAGAGTACGTTGGCTGCATTTATTGTTAATAAAAAAAGAGAAAAAGGTTAAAATGGTTAAGTCAGGGTTGAATCGTTAGCAGCTGCTAATACCAGAAGTCAATGAATCAGCATCCAGTTTCTTGTCATACATGGAGAGAATGGGTCACTGTCGGAATAGTCATCAACTACCACTACTTCAGCCGTTTGATTTGTTACCATGACGACCATCTATTCTGTTCCATCATCAACTTTGCCCGGCTTCTCTTGCAACAGTAGCAACAGACATGCCACCATCTAGATGTCATTTAGAGTGTTCGCTGCTATGTAGCAATCTCTAACATCTGTAGTAAACCAAACTTTGATCCACTATTTCTGCAGTTGTCCTATTATCACATTATTAGATGACATCACCATCTTTGGCTAACCACTGTCAGAGCTTCTGAATCTCTTTCCACCATGTGGTCCAGTCACTGTCTACGTGCAATCACAACTTATTCATTTAGACAGCTAGTCTTTAGTCTGTCATTTGATGGTGCTGGTTCTCTCCACCAGCGTAGCTTTAGTTTATTGACTAGTAGGCAATCACAGCCAGACAGGAGTCCCCACCCACCCCCCCACCTGCCTGAGAGTTTGGGACCATTCCTTTCTTGAGTAAAAAGCAATGTCTGCCTGCTTGTCTGTTTACAAACTTCTCTTAAATGCCTGGACCAATTTTGATGGAACTTTGTATGAATGTTCCCTATGCTCCTGCTCCCAGGATGATAAGGGATAATATTTTTCTTCTTCTTTCCTTGATTGGCTGCCTGCAATGGCTGCTACAGGCATAAAAAAAAAAAAAAAAAAAAAAAAAAAAAAAAAAAAAATATATATATATATATATATATATATATATTCATTCAAATGATAATATGGTAAAGGGTCACTGATAGAACACACCCAAATCAACAACAACAAAACAAAAACACCCCCCCAACAATAACAATAATCAGTAGGTAGAACCTCTACACATCCTGTTTGTCAATAAGAGTCGTCACTTGTCTTCACTGACTGGCAGAGTGAGTCTCTCACTTAATTCTGATATGGTACAGGGTCATCAAAACAGTGTATCACATCTTGTTATATGTTGGCCATTCTATCGGCTGGTTTCATTGAGAAAGGCAAGGGGTCATCATTTATGCACACACAACAGTAAAAGAAAAGCTCTACGAACGTGTTCTCATTAAGCAAGTATCATATTAATTCACTGCCAAGTCTGCATCTAGCTTTGTTCCCACATGGACCTACATGCCACGCCCACTGACCACATGCATATCCCTTGACCACATGCACATAGCCACACCCATTGATCACATGCACCGAGACACACCCCTTGATCCACCAGAGATCAGACAATTGCACAGTATTGAAGTTAAGGCTCAGCCTATTATGCAGTTCAAAACTCATGAGATTATGTCCTCGTTATCCTCCCTGCCTCCCACATCAGAATCAACCCTTTACCTTTCCTGGTTCTAGTGCACATCTTGGTAAAGTTTTGACCGTTTTGACCTCCTCATAATCAAGAAGCTCTATCACTCTTCCTCAGTGCACATGCATGTCACAAGGTAATGTCATGTGACACTCACATGATGCAGTAAGTGCAGTTTAGTTTGCTCCAAAGTCTTGTGAGATGTCTGCTGTAATTGTCTGTTGTAGCCTTAATGAGTAGAGCTTTCTTGGAGATTACTCCCTCCAATTAGGGAACTCATTGCTACCTGTCTATCTATACACTGGACAGCTATTTGTGCAGTGTTGGCCTCTATTCTGTGAGAGTTTGAACACTCCTGCATAGTTCAACTTCTTGTCCTCACTGTGAGTGTCTCTATAGATCTGATCACCTCGTCTCTACTCACCAGCATCTTCCCCAGTACTGGTTATGGTCACCACAACTGTAGAAGAATACACTCCTCTACAGCCTCTTGTCCATCCTTGTGGCAATCAATTGGTGAAGTGTTTCCTAGGTAACCAGCTACATTTGACTTCTGTGCAAAACAGTGGATAAGGCAAACCTCTTGATCATTTTATTCTTGAAAAAAACAAAAACAAAAAAAAACAACCCAAGAACAAACAAAAACAAAAACACACAAAACAATACATGCTCAATCTTGTAAGTTTAGAAGTGAAAGGTTTATTTTCACTGTGTGTGTGCGTAGGCCATAATGTTTGTGATTCTGTCTGTCCACTCTACAGAGCAGACTAATGTGAATTGCTATTGAAGGACCAAAGTTTAGGTGATGCTAATTTTGAGGAAATCTTAGGTGTTTAAAGAGCAGAATCAGATAATCAAGCTTTGAGCATTAACTTTGAACATCAATTTAATAATTATCACTACATCAGGGCTGCAGTTAAGGGGGAGGGGGAGGGGCACTTGGATGGTTCTTCAGTCAGCCTCCTGCGATTACAAAGTTTCTCAGTTTGCATAATGTTTGCATAATGTTTTATATACTGGAGGGGAGTTATTGTAATTTAGCCATTCCAAAGTAAATAGCATGAAAATCCTTGCCTGTTTTGAATGGAGAGTGTTGAGCTGTAATAGGAGGACAGAGGTGTGGATGCACCTCCAGAATTAGTGCCCTTGTGAACTAACTCACTTCACTAATAAGTTTCTCTGGTGAGGCTACAGATATTTTTTACCCACAAATTTATTTTCGTGGACTCAAATGTTATTATTTTTGTTGTTGATCTTGTTGTTTTTCTTAGGGAACTTCCTAAGGAACACCAGTGCTAAGGTCTCCGGTTCAATTTGTGGTCATGGCTGGGTTTTTTTTCTTCTTTTTTTTTTTACTCGTGATTTAGTCATGATTAAGTTAAAACATTAAATAATAAGTGAGCGGGTTTTAGGCTGGAAATTTTCAGTCTTGTTAATAGATAAGACAGAGTACATTCAACAAGAGATTTCCATAAACAAGTTTTAAAAAGCTTTATTTTAACACTTATCAGCATTCTGCCAATAATGTTATCTGCTGATTATTACACGAATGCTGAATTCCTGTATAATAGCATTGTACACTCATATCTGCTAATTCTGAACAGCAGTAGCAGCGAGTATCCACAATGTCTGGACTGCCTCAGGTGCTGCAGCGAGTGTCCACAATGTCTGGACTGCCTCAGGTGCTGCAGCGAGTGTCCACAATGTCTGGACTGCCTCAGGTGCTGCCTGAAAACGAGTTCTGAGAAGAAGAGCAGCTACTTCTGGATCAAGATTACCTCTGGCAACTCTCTGACACTCGCCGCTACTGCTGCCTGTCAATCTGAAAATTAGCAGCAAGCTCACTGGACGCTCCATTTTCTCAATAATCACAGCTTGAATATTCTGGACTTTTCTATTAGCATGCAGGAGATTTTATAAAGCCTGTATTCCCAAGGTGAGGTAGAAGTACACATTGTTTTGTATTTGCAGTTTCCAGGAATAGCATTACCAGTCATGAGAGCTAATACACTATCTATGGTGCGGGTGGTTCACTGATACCATAAATAGGCGTGGCAGATAGTACCTGACGTAATCATGGAAGCCCCTTATTCAAAAAATAAAAATTTTCCTGGGGGAGAATACCAACAGATCCTGCTAGCCTTTGTACTGTCATAACTATAAACACCAAAACTCTGGCACCCACCCCCTTAATTGTGTCTCCCTTCACCTCGACCCTAATGCAGCTCTGTACATGCAGTGATACTATCATGAAAATAATCATCAAAAATGGACACACGAGCAAAATTTTAAGGGGGTGGGGGGGGGATATTTCCATATGAAGGAGGAGGAGGGGGGGGGGAGGGGAAATCCCAGTGTGCATACCACATGTACTAATCACAGCCTTTACCTAGTCAAGGGACTATCTAACCTGCCCCTATAATACATGCATTGTGTGCACACACGTACCTTGCGACATGTGGGACACTGATTCTTGTGGGTAAGGTACCTTCGGATGCACAAGGAACAATCTGCCAACACATACAAGGATAATGTTATCACCACAAAAATCTTACATATGTACAAAACACTATTCACCATGGCAACCATAAAGGACACACTGGTCGGTGGTCACACACCTACCAATATTCCCAACTACCTGCCCAAGGGTGAGTGGGTGTGTCCCTACTAGGTCCTTCCCAATTATGCTAATTTTTGGACTAATTATGCTATTCTTTATGCTGCATTTTCGATCAATGATGCTTCTAAAAGGTACCAATTATGCTTCTAAAGGTACCAATTATGCTTAAGATATAAGTAATCATTTCAACATACAGGTTGTCAACTTTATAAGTTACAAGTTATTGAAAGAATTATTGAGCATCTTTCAGATGATGGCTGTTCTAAAATCACTTGCTTGCCAGCACTGGACCACTTTGGTAGTTCATCCTTTGTGTTTTTGCCATCACTGTAATTTCAAAACCTCAGTAGCTAGACACACCCACAGCTTTGGATAAATACATTAATTGCTCAGCTTTTAAATTATCCCGAATTAACCGAGTGAAAAGAGGAAGACTTTAATATCTTTAATATCAATACTGGTAGTTTCAAGTTTACACACTCTTGGCAGGATAAAAAAAATTGGGTTTCTTTGAATATATTCAAGTATAACTTCATCCAGAGGTAATTATATGCTACTTTTGCACATGATAAAGCGCAGTCATACAGTTACTGATAAAGTCCATGATTACTACCAGATAGTTAATATGCAAATATATCAACAGTATTGGGATAATGCACCGTAGTTGCAAAAGTGGAAAGAAAGATATGTTCACATGTTGACAATGATAAGGGGACATCTCCTTCAAGATTGTATGTTGCCTTGACTAAAACCTCTCTAACATCTACAGTAAAATATAGCCAGTTCCATTTATAGCAGTGTGCTCTTTGTAGGGTTAGATAGTAATCCAAGCATATTTGACTTACTAGCTGTTGACGAATCACCAGTATTGGTGATAAATGACACAACATCCCCAAAGCAGTCATGAACTTGCTCAAGTAATTCTCACTTTGATCACCACATGTGCTTGAATATGTTTGCACAGACAATGCAGTTTTTGGATGCCAAGTTAATCTGACTTCATACTCCGAGAAAACATGTTAATTCATGATTTTGTAAAATGATAAGTGATCCAGTACAGGTTTATTCAGCTTTCTCTACTCCCAGCTACCAATTATGCTCTTCAGTTACCAATTATGCTCCCAGCTACCAATTATGCTTGAAATTATGCTTGAAATTATGCTAGCATAATTGGGAAAGGCCTCAACCCCACAACAGTACTCACCTAATTAAGTAACTTCCACTTAGCGGTCACTGGAAACATGGAAACAGCTGTCTCAGTGACTACTTCATACTATTAAATTACATTAGTCAGAACAGATTAGTGATGCACACCAAGTAATGAATTATGCATGAGTTGGCCACTCCTGTCAAGATCCACAGTCAGGTGTGTAATCATAATCTACCAGCCACAGAAACTTGTAACCGTACAACCTTAACGATATTACACAATTAAATTGTGATACTTCACAAATCTCCTAGCACTAATACAGCAATAACAATAAACACAGTTAAAAGTGACCAACTGTTGTAGGATTAGTTGATGCTATGAATACACTTACAGTTGTGAGAGCAAGTTGATATCATTACTGATGTCGTCAAGTATTCAAAACAGATTGGACATCGCAGTAGAGTATCTATATCCTGGACAACACATAAACAATACAATGATTACAAGCAATGTTAGCGAAAATTTGTTTTGCTTACATTTGTGTGTGTGTGTGTGTGTGTGTGTGTGTGTGTGTGTGTGTGTGTGTGTGTGTGTGTGTGTGTGTGTGTGTGTGTGTGTGTCTCTGAAACTTGGACGAGGAAGGCTGTGCATACAAGACGTTTGAATTCTTTTCATAACCGTTGTATTCGGACAATCCTGGGTGTGACGATGTAGCAACAATGCAATGAAAGATTAACATCTTAAAGCCTATCACATAGGTTTGGCTTGCAGCACTCCATCTCTGATATCATTGTGGAGCAGCGTTTAAGATGGCTGGGTCATGTGGGTCGCATGGATGAAGAAAGGCTTCCAAATAGATTGTTGTTTGGGGAGCTTAACATGAAGAGACCATGCCATGGGGCAAAGAAGAGGTGGAGGGATGTTCTGAAAGTGGATTTGCAGGCAATTGGTGTGTATGATAGATGGTATGAGTTGTGCCAGGACAGGAAGGGGTGGTTTCATCTGTGTTTAGATGGTGTAGAGAAGATTTCAACATCCAGGCGATGGAACACCTGCTCAGCTAGCAAGCAATCTGAATTAAGAACACTAAGTTGTGCCTGTGGAAGGAAATTTTGAAGACAAGGAGATCTGACCAGACACCAACATTTCTGTGTGATGCCATCATAAGCTAAGTTTATTGCCATTGGTCCTGGATTCATCCAGGACACTGCCATCATGGTACTTTGTACCATGGGCAAGTTCTAAATTCTAAGTGTGTGTGCGTGCATGTGTGTGTGTGTGTGTGTGTGTGTGTGTGTGTGTGTGTGTGTGTGTGTGTGTGTGTGTGTGTGTGTGTGTGTGCGTGCTAACCAAACTGTGGTGTAGGGAATATAGGGGAGGAAGTCACGTAAAGTAGGTTTGAGGTGGCCACGAGCACTCCAGGAAGTGTTTGTGGTCAACATTGCATATAATTTTTTTTTTTTTTTTGTCCCTTGGAATTGTTGGCTCAGCACTTTGGTGCCTGAGACCAGATTGTCCATTAGACTGTGTTTACAGCAGCACACTTGTATTACAAACCACACCCTATGTAGTCACCTGACCTCAACAAAACTGTAAACTTCATGCCTCACAACCACAGGCTTACCCCCCCCCCCCTCCACTTTATAAATTGCTGGCTCATCTCCTTTGTACTGTTGTAAACTTCCATTGTGCAAACATACACCACATGACATGATCTGATCAGCAACAGTTGGGATCACAGAAACTGTAGTTTATACAAGGACAGACATTTAACCCTGTAGAATAGCAGATATTATGAGCGTACGGGGTAGATTGTGGGATTCCATCCATGGTTGGCTTCTAGCTGTTATCTGCTATGACCATACTGGTTGGGCGATCTAGGTAATAAGCACATGAACTCTCTCACACACACTGCACTCGTACACTGACACACAATAAAAAGAAAAAGAATTTTAAAAAAGTAGATGCGCAATTAAGTATTTTTGTCAGGCAAATTGCGCACACTGACTGAACTGAGCTTGTTCACAGGCATAGGATGCCAAAGTTCACCAGCAGGAGCCACAACATAAACAACATGACCATCAACAACAACAAACAATTACACATGAAACCTGTTGTTTGTGTCCATGACCTGGTATCATTTCCCTCCTAGAAGGCACATGCCTCTGACCCACCCACCCACCCACAATGCCGCTGCTAACTGAATTCTTGGAGCAATTTTGGGTCCCATTTGAGGATTTTGTATCTACAGGCTAACCCGGTCTCCTAGCGACCTGGCCACTTGACCCGTCCCCACTAAATCTGGGTCGCCTGACAATTTTTTATTTCATATGGGAGCAAAATTGGCTTCTTTTGCTCTGTGAAAAGCTTTTAGGGTATTATTTGGCCCCTAGCAGGGGTCCCACTCCTCAGGGAGAAGGGGGTCAAGTCCCACTTAAGATGGTGCTCCAAGACCATCACAGTCACCATGCAAAAACTTATGATTGTGCAGCAAATTACTTAAAAAAATAATCATTTCAATACATACATTTCTGGGATTGCCATATCGTTTCAGCAACCATATTTCACCAACCCTATTTCAACAAGAAGACTTTGTTTCACCAAGGACATCACTTCAACAAATGACTTCATCAAATGGATTTAACAATACTTCTTCGACAACCACATTGAACTACCAGCTGCAGCTGAATTTGAATTGGACCTGTTCATTCTTATGCCTTCCAGCCAATGACAATTGGCAGAGTAACATGCTGACATTGTGATAAAAGCAAGCATGGAATATCTCATTTAATTTTCAAATAGAGCTATGAAGGTTTGTGGTGGAAAGCTTATACCAGGTATTCCACCCAGCTTAGCAGGCAGCAGCCCCAGATACTCACCTTAAGAGGTTTAAATTTCCAATCACTAGGGTCCGTAGCCATCGAGATTGTAGCTCACAGCTGCTATGGTTTTAGAAAGTAAGGTTTCATAGTATCACCCGCCATGTCCGCAACATCACCGATCCGTTCCTGGCATTAAAAGGTCGTGTATGCTTGTACACTACACCTCCCCTGGGACAGCAGTGCGTGGACAATTAAATAAAAATAAAAAAAAAGAAAAGAAAAGTGAATAGCTATATAATATACATACGTATATATTTTATAATTGTTTACATCGCCCTAAACAACAATAACAAAAATTTATCATAGCAAGCTAAAAATACAATATATATATATATATATATATATATATATATATATATATTTAAATACAAAAAAATGACAAACAACTAATAACAAACTTAAAAACAACAATAATTCACATGTCAGTGTGGAAGTGTGAAGTCTCAGTATTGATTTGATGAGGTACCAAGATAAGAAATTCCAGAGTCCTGTGACCGCTTCAATAAAGATGTTCGGGCACTTCCTCCACTATGGGCACTTCCTCCACTATGGGCACTTCCTCCACTATGGGCACTTCCTCCACTACGTTTTCTGCTGATTTCCGAGGATGTGACTAACCCACACACAGTCTTCTTGTTGGGCATGTATGTATTACATTCCTCAGCACGAGAGAGCATCACATCAAAGTCATCTTTAAGTTCTCTCTCATTCTCTTCCATGGATGCTATAGTAATGACCGTTTGGCTGGTAGTGTCACCATCTTCATCAGAGTCTGTTACATGCATTTTGTAATCACTCTTCCCAGACCTTCTCATGACTGTCCATTTCAGTGAGCAACACATCTGTTTAATTCTTGCATGGTAGCGGCTTGTGATGTTCCATATTACATAACACACCATATAAATTAGAGGAAGAAAAACAAGCACATGCTGTAAATAAAAGGCAGAAGTTGATTTGTCCAAATTTGGATTGATTGTGGCGAATGTACAGAGATAAAAGCTGCTAACATTCAGAAACGCCATAATGGAGAATATGAGGATATCAACATAATTCAAATATTTATTTTCATAAGGCTGGCAGAGTGCAAGAAGGGCTATCACGACAATAGTAAAACCTTGCTGGATAAAAAAATGCTCCAGCCACGTGTCTGAGGAAATGTAGGACACATTGATAGCAAAACGAAACAGAAAATAGAGTCCAGCAAAGAAACGCATTTTAGGTCGATAACAGCCCTGGAACATGTTCAAGAAGAGGTGCACCTTATCTATAGGATATATCATTTGTAAGAACTTCACTCTGGCTGTCAACCACTCAAACATCTTCAAGGGGTAGTCAAGCAGGAATAATGGTATCAGAATAGTGCTTGCAAACAGTGCTATGGCAGGAATCCTGAAATAAAGGTACTCCTTGTCATCCACAGTATACTGTGAGGCAAAGTAAACCCTCGGAGGGGAAATCTCACTACCTGATGAATTGATAGGGTGCTGGCTATTCAGAATGTATGAAGACGTGATGCTAAATTTAGTGTACGAGAGAAGCAGGAAGGAAGCAAAAGCTGGAAGAAGGGCATCATTGATGTTATTTCTCTTGTTCTTTGAAAAGATAGATGCAAGTCGAGAAATTGACAAGCAAACACGCTTCTGCTGCACATTGAGGTACCGGTTTCTCAGGCAACACGTCTCGCTGATCTTGACACTGAATACTACCACCAGTATCATGAATAGAGGAAACATTGCAACAGCATAATCCAGAATAAATACTGACAGCATTGTGAAGCTGGGACTGAAACAAAGTGGGGCAATGTAATTTTCAATAAACTCCAAATTGAAAATACCGTAATAAAAGCGGTAGATACTTACCAAAGTGCTAAAGTGAGGCACACAACCATCAGCATTTAGGTCAAAAGTGCTACTGACGACCTGGCAGTAGAGGATGAATGCATTGGCTGGTCCTGTGGTGAGTCGGATGTCAAATATAATGAGGATAGTGAAGAGGAAGGCCAAAGGGACGTACACTGAAGCAACATATTTACAAATATTGGACCATAAGGTGATATTGTTACATAGTACACACTCGAAGTTGGGAGAGTTGACAGCTGGTCCATAATTTTCGATACACTCAGCACAGTTAATTCCTCTTCGATTCGTGTCTCCACAGATTCTATCATTCAGATCTAAGTCCTCTAGAGAATATGTGAATTCACGGAATCTACTGTTGTTCTTCATGCAGAAACCACGAGGGCATTCCATCACATAGTAGTCTGCAGTTGTGTTATCCAGTTGCCCCAGCCACATACCGTTCAACAGGTGCACGGTATGGGATGCTTCGTCACACAAGATGGCACCTCCAAACAAGGGAGAGCACACACACTCCACCAAACCTGAGTTGGCCCGTGCAGCCATAAATCCAGGTGGGCAATCACGGAGTGTCACATTCAGATCAAAATGCCATATTCTGTTTCCCAAGCTTTGTACTGTAATCTGCACAGAAGTACTTGGCTCTGCTCGCACTACTATGGCCTCCTGGCTAGTCACAACAGTGTCCTGTGTATCACCGTACAACACAGCAAATGATTCTCCATCAATTTGGTTGTTTAGATCATCCCTGATTTCAACAGGCATGTCAAACTGCCAGCCAGGAAAGACAGAGGTGGTATTACCGTGTAGGAATGTCAAGTTTCCAATTCCAGATGTGACAGCAGTAGTGCATTTGATGGTACTATTTCCATCAATGTAGCTCCAGCCATTCCAACAAAAAATATCTTCAGTATCGTTAGATATCCCACTTCCTCCGGGCACAGAACAGGGCAAAATTGAGGTGGAGTGAATGGCATTGGCATGCCTCAGTTGCTGTCACTTTTCAAGTTCTGCCAATTGATGTAAGAGTTGTAAATGGCTCCCCCTTGTGAGATGGCTATATTGCCTTCAAAAAGCATAAAACTCCCATCGTTGATTTTCATGGAGCTAGTTCCATAAAGTGCAATGCCTGCACCCTTGTTTCCATGATTACGACGGAATTGGGCATCACAGTCACAGAAACTGATGACAGAGCCTGCCACAGCGACAGCTGAACCATCATTGTCCTCCAGTGTGACATTCCCTCTAAACCAGACAGGTACTTCGTTTATATGCAGCACTCCCAAGCCCAGCTGATAAGGCTCTCCTTCTTTACCAATATACTTAGCATATGCATTTGTATTTTCCTTGAAGGTGCACGCCTCCACCCACACATTTACCATTAGCCCCACCAAAATGTCTCCAAAACGGTCAATACTTATAGCTGATCCAATTTTAGCCACATTGTTTTCAAAGATGTTGGCTAGTAAATGGATACCAGCAACATTTTCTATGGCAGTGTTCTGTAGAGACGGAGAAATTGATAATCCTCCACCATAGAGTGCAGAGTTTTTATTAAAATATGAGGAATCCACGATGATGTAGTTTTTGGTGGTGTTATGGAGCAATTGTCCACCTATATTATAAACATAGAGTCCGATTCTCATTCCACCACCTGCTGTACCACCATATATGGTGTATGGACACGAATTATTTATGAACACTGATCCCATGACACTGATGTTGTTACCATATACATCATCATGTAATTCAACAAACATTCCTCCACCCCAAAGAGCTATATTATTTTCAAATGCGCACTTCTGTATTTTGAAGACATTATTGTGAGCTTTACCTTTGAGGAACAGGGACAACCCACCACCACGCCCAAATGCCTCATGATCAGACCCATGGGGCACAATGTAAGTTGAACGATCGTTGGTATTGAGGTTGTCTGCCTCATTTTGCAGAAACTTGCACGACAGGAAAACAAACTCTGCACCACTATTTCTCTCAGTCACTGGTGATTCACATGTGAGTCCTGGTCCACAGTATGTGAATTCAACGTAGAAGCCTCCCCCACCAGGATATGTCTCATCATCTATCAGTGTATTGCTATCCTTAAAGAAAAATGTGTTGTTTGTAAAGTTGCAGAACATGAATGTGTTCGTTCCGTTAGAATCATAAATCACAACACCAGTTGCATTGGGGCTGTGGCTGACTGTCACATGGGCCATACTGATGCTCTCACAAAAATAGAAATACAAACTAACCCTGAACTGGAGTGTGGTGTTTTCCATGAAGAAGTTCTTGCTTGTGCTGTTCCTTAATGCTGCACAATGCAAGAAGGAGATGTTGTGGAAGGTGATGTTGAGGACATTAATGAAGGCCAGTCCAGTTTCAGGCTGTGTGCAGGCAACTGTGGAGTTCAATCCAGTGAAAGAAAGGTAGGAGAGATCCTGGAATGGCTGGGAAGGGTTGGTGAGGTTGTGTGTGCCCTCTGACAACACAAAATGGGTAGAATCACGCCGAGCGTGGGGTTGCTGTAATACCCAGTCCAGATCACGGCAGGGAGAAGTGGCATTGTTGGTGGTGTAGCAAGAATCCTCATTCTCTCCTACCACCGCATTGATGTACACAACATGCTCAAACGCAGCCACTGCAAAAACGGCTGTTGCAAATGCTGAGAACAAGCAGATAAAAAACAGACTGATTTTCATCATTAACCAGCACGATAGCACCTTCGTGCTAGCAAGTCCTGTAACCGCAATGGAGTGGCTAGATAGCCTTCGTACTTCCTGTCTTTAGCTAATAGCTATCTAGACAATTTTCTTTCTGAGGTTAAGTTAAAAAATCATTGGCTGCGAGTAGGGGATATCGCCCCTATTGTTCCTCGCAATAGGCCTGGAGACACTCCCAATTTTCTTTTTGTTATTGTTGTTCTTTGTGCTTATTAATATTTCATTGCTTGTAAAATTGGTACTAGAGGGAAATTTGCTCTGCTGCACTAAAATAAAGGTGACCAGTCTCATTCCAAACAGGGTGATAAATTTCTCCAATGATTGCAATAAACCACCTGCTTTCAAATCGATTCATGATTTTGTTGAATAGATTCCTTCCAAAGACTCTAAAGAATATCTTCTTTAGCAACAATTCTTGGAGTCCATCTGATTGTGCATAATGATTCCAGTATAGTTACACTTCTACCAACCTCTTCTTACTCAATTGGAAAAAAAAAAAGATACAATATTTTGGAGGAAAATAAAATTAGCTTACCTAATTCTTTAACTATTTCAAGAGCATCCTGAATACACGAAAGCTTGTCTTCCAATATCTTAAGCAAAGATTAAGTGAATGTGCACAAGAATGCACTGTCACTGCAATATTATTATACCCACCCTGTATCACTTTTGGTGCACCTGCGATTGGGGGCACTCGCTGACTCGCCGACGCATTATTTTCAGTGTACTCGCACTTGGGCACTCTCTGATACATTATTTTCAGTGTACAAGAGCATGGGCACTCGCATGCACATTATTTTCAGTGTTGCACTCGCTGACACTTATTTTCAGTGTTCATGTGCTTGTGCACTCGCTGATATATTATTTTCAATGCACAAGCGCTTGGCACTCGGTTGACACATTATTTACATTGTATCAGGTTAGACTCTCAAATTGGAAACCTTACTGCTGATCTGATCTTCCATTAGGTTGAGTACATTTTTGGGATGTTCCTTTGAGTGAAATAGATGATCATCAGCTTATTTGCATAGCTTTTGACTTTGTCAGTAAATTTGTCATCTTTGAAGAGCTCATTCAATAAGGCCAGGTCAATACATATGAGGACAATATAAATTCCATCCTGTTAAAAAACAACAACAAAAAAAACCACAATCATTTGTGAGCACCCAACATCTGCTACCATTCTACTGTACCAACTTTTAGCACTCCCATCATGGTTGTGGAAACTTCCTGCACTGAAATGTGGTTGCTCTTATAAAGTCATGCTAAGGCTATACTTGAATCATATAACCCCATGGAATCGATAGAGATTGTAATAGTATATTCATCTTATAAAACAAAATATACACAAGGATTTTTAAAATTTAAATGACAGTCTTTCTGTTCACATTTATAGATTGGTATTAGCTATCTATATGCCTTCATAGGCAGTCATTTATTGGTCAGTTAGCTATTAACTTAACTGAGCATGCACCACTGTCCATGATCCCATTTGAATAGTTGTATAATGGTGGAATATAATACTAATTAAATCATTACATTTATACTAGAAAAGCACCCATCCCACATTAGAATCTACTAACAACATTCGTAAATATGTTAAATTTTAATTGGTCTTCTAAAACCAGGTATTAAAGTTCTAGACCACATCCATTTCATGTATTTATGTATTGAAAACATAAGTTGTTGCACTGTGGAATGCCCTACTTATAAGTTATAATCAGCTCACGTTCATCATTAAATTAAAAGTTATAATGTAGGCTTGCATACAAGCAATGAAGCACAGTTACCACCTCTTATCTGAACTGTCAGCCCTATATGCCTTTTTTTTTTTTTTTTTTTTTTTAATTTAGCCTATTTATATTCATGTATGAAGTGAAATAAATTTGTTAAGTATGATAAGCATAGAAATTTTCATTGTTTATGAGGAGAAAGTGGTTTGAGTGGTTCTCTGAACTGGTAGTAGTTGTGTTTTTCCTGTGACTTCTGGATAACCTTATTACATATCATTAGTTCTTTTTACCTGGATTAAGTCTAAATGTTGATTTCTTGGGAATCTTGTTCTTGTTATGAAACTTCCTCAAGCAGTGCTAAGGTCCAGTGTTCAACTCCTGGTCAAGGTTGGGTTCTTTTCCCCTTCCCTCCCCCCCCTTTTTTTTCTTCTTTTTTTAATTTAAAAAAATTTTTTTACTGGTAATTAAGTCATTATTAAGTCAAAGCAATAAATCAAAAGCAAGCACGTTTTTGGCTTGAAATTTCCTGCCTTGTTTAAAAAAAAAACTAAACTCATCAAAATAAGGTGAGACCCCAAGTGTTAGCACATTTAGGGGGAGGGGGAGACCATTAGTGAGGTGCCTCCAGTTAGTGACCAAGAACAACGTCTTTGTGTAATATACGGCAGGACAATATTTAATGATAATAAGTGATTGTTGTGTGTGTGAAGTTTTGTGTTATAAAACAATCCATATGATTAGGCTAATGGTTTCCAGAACATTCCAATAGCTCTCTGTATACAAATACAAAACCATACTAACGCCTACTTTCAGTTCTTTGATATTGCAGGGAATATTTACTGGACAGAGAGAAAGAGGAAAAGCTCCTACCACTATTTTGAAACAGAAAGCTTTAAAATAAACCTTCCTTCTCTTGTCTGTCCAGGGGCCTTAATTCAGGTGGTTCATCATGCCAAGGAAGAAAATAGTACTAGGTACAAGCACTGCAGTTAGCCAAACTGCACCTAAGGCTAAGCCCAAGAAAAGCAAGAGCCAGAAGAAGTCACTAGCGCAGAAGGTCCAGCATGTTAATGTTGGACTTTCTACTGGCAACCATTGCCAGCATTGCAATGATGAGGTTTACTTTGATGTCCACTCTGGCATAGAGTACACAGTTTGTCAACATCATCTCGCCTGTCCCCCACTCACTGGACCTGCAAAGAAGAAACCCTCAGTGATTCCTCCACAAAAGTTACATGCAACAGGTAGCCAAGCCTCTTCCTCAACTGTTTGTGCTCTGGAGGAGTGTTGTAATCCAAGATATGTAGATGCTGCTGGCACAGTACAGGAATGTTGTGGATATACACATGCTATGGAGCTGATCAGAAGAAAGATTATAGAGGGTAAGATACTTTTTCTCTTGCTAATCTAGTCCTTTTGATTTTCCTTTATGGTATTCGTAGGGAAATTTCTTTTTAAATTGCAGAGCCATTTTACCTGATAAAGAGTGAACACTTAAGAAGGGTGACATAATAACAGATTTTTGATTTGAACTTGCTAGCATATTGTGTACTGATGTTTTGAGAGCATGCGATGAATAATGTATATAGCTAACACTGCTAAATATATTCCAGGGGAATGAGAGTGGGATTGATGACTGCATGTGTATAAAACTATAGTGGACAGAGTGTGAGTGAACATGAAATACACTTACTAATGTAGTGCAGTTTTCTAACATCAAGTATCTGTGAACCTATTTGGGAACGAACATTTATTATTGAATATAGAGGAAGGCTTTGAATACATTCTGGCATTCTAAATAGAACGATTAAGGAAGTGTAGGATTTGAAGTTGCTGTTGTTTTTTTGTGTGACTCACTTCAAATAGAGAGTGATTTTTTAAAAATTTTTATGTCACTGTCTTTCTGCCAATATATTATTATTTTTCAGGATCGGGTCAAACTATTGTCAAGGGAGTGACTCATTGCTTCTTGCCAGAGTGCAACAAGATCACATGGCCATTTATGAATTATTGTGGTAAAACTCATGCTGATAAGGGAAACAAGCTTGGGTTGAATTGTAAGTGTGACTAGTTGTTGCTGTGCACTATAACTTGTGATGATATTAATAATGCTTTATTGTTCCTGAACTAAAGTGGTTCTAATGCCAGTGGAAATAGCATTAACATCATCCTAACTTTTTATTAGTATGCCATAAACCTATCCATGCATCTGTTCCAAGGCTTTGTTATATTTCTTCCCTTCATCCAAGACTTACTGTAAAGCCAATACATGCAGCAGTTTATGGCCGCTGAGTTTCATGGTGCCAATAGTATAGAACATTATTGGTAGGTGTTTCCACATCTCTTGACTAAGAAGAGTTGTGCCACAGACAGGCTGAGGTCATATTCCAGCACAAGTGTAGTATGGAGCACTGATACTTCCTCACTTGATCATTTCAGATGTAGGAGGAAGCTCTGAGTGCATGCTGGAAGGATGTCTTGTGAGAAGGTGCAGAAAATCTGACGGGACACTGCATGATTATTGTTCCTTGTCGCATGCTACAAAGGCTGCATCGAATGGTGCGTTGAATGTTACCCATGACCTCTAGGATTATGATTCATTACTTCTCTCTTCCCAATGTCTCCCTTGTTTTTTTCTTTGTTTGGTTTGTGTGTGCACATGCATATGTGTGTTCGTCCGTTTTGATAGTGTTTATGGTTTTTAATTAATGCATTTATTCCTATATTTATTGTTGGTACTTTGGTTCAGCTAAAACTTCAGTGATAAAGGATGACAGCATGTGCATTATTCTGCAATGTACCAGGTTAAAGTTCATAGATCCTGTTACTAGAAAAGAAAGTGAATTTTGCTCCCAAGGGCATATTGCTGAAGGACGAACTCGAGGGCTTTGTTGTAAGTGGACAACATACTATTGTTGGGCACTTAATTGGTTGTTTATGTTTTGTTTTTTTAATTGTTCTTTTCACTTTTTTTTTTTCAGTTACACTGATTGGCATGACTGAGGCTGAAAAATTTCTTGAGAGGTTGTTATTGTACACTGATATAAAAGAAAATGTTCATTCCATGCCAGGTGAAGCTCTATACAAAAAGTTTAAAGCAGCACGAGATAATCTGCCAGTTGCTGACAGGAAAACTGTCTTAGCATTTCACGGCAGTCCTGATAAAAACATTGACAGCATCTGTGCGAATGGATACAACAGTGCATTGAGATTTGGCCAGGCTTATGGTCCTGGAGAGTACTTTTCTACCTCAGCTGCGACTGCCATAAATTATTGCAGAGGCGGGAACAGGTTGCTGTTGAATGAACTGTTGCTTGGACATGTCAACAAGCACCACACACAATATGGACACATTATTGTCATGAAGCTTCCAGCACATTACTTGCCACGCTTTATTATCACACTTGCTTAGTTCATGGAATATGTACATGACTGTCTATTCTGTGTTAATATTGATACTGTGATTATACCAATATTTATTGAAAGCTCATCTTTGAAAGATGTGCCTATCATGAAATGTATGTATGTGAACCTTCCATGGCAAGTGTGAAGCTATATGTATTCTGACCATTGTGATTACATGTGATCCAGTAGGTGCAGAAGAAACAAGGCTGAAACCCATCAGCCTAACCATTTAGCAAACGATGTGGACCTTCACTTTGAAAGGTAAAGTGAATAAGGGGGGGGGGGGGGGTGGGGGAAGAGAGAGAGAGAGAGAGAGAGAGAAAGAGAAGCCTGATTGGGAATCTGAACTGCCAAACTTCAACTTTGTGGTTTCTCATCCTGGTGTTGATCATCCCCAATAACTAAGTGGATCCTAGACCAGGTATTCTCTGGTAAAAAGAAGAAAAGAAGAAAAGAAGATTAAAATCAGAGAGAATGGTTTTCCTTTTGTGTGAATGGAATAAATAATTTTCTATGCATGGTAAACTAAGTGTTATAAAGGTGTCATCAATTCGAAACTCCAAAGGATGATCATGAAAACTTGATCGAGTCCTTTGTTATGATATGGATATCAAACAACCACCATTCCCCCCCCCCCCCCCCCATTGGTAATAATTGTCTGAGCTGGGCATGCTCCATAGGTTTTCAGAATGTGAGTGTCACTGATTGCAGCATCTCAGAATTTAAACAGTTCAGAGTTGCAATTATTTCTTGACTGCATTGGAGTAAATTCCTAAGCAACACTGGCACGTTTGTTATCCTAGGATTAAAAAATGGAGCTTGTGGAAGATGAAGGAAGGAGTGAAGCTAAAGCTAGAGCTTTCCGACTTTTTCTATGAACTTACTGTGATTTTAATTCCTAGAAAGTACAATTTTTGACCTTTTTTTTAAAAGCCTGTTATGAAAAAGAAATGGGTGTGGTCATATACATGTACTTTAAAGATTCCCTAGATTATATCGATTCCAAATATAGGTTCATGGGTCTAACTCCCTAAGTTCAAATGATTTTGCTGAATAACCATTTTGGCTTTTTAGCTTTACATAGGGAAAGGAAGAGGTGTGGCCAGGTGGTATCCAGCCCATGTTACTCCCAGAGTGAAATTCTATATGCATACCAAGTTTTATACCTGTAACTCCAAGGGCTTTTCTTGCCAAAATATCACTTTCGACTTTTCCCCCATTACCATGGTTACCATTTTCCAGATTATTTTTTAGCCTATGTTTTAAGTTGGGTCAAAATGTATAATCACGACAAATATCAAAGAAATCCACCTACAGGTTTGGCCAGAATGGTAGTACAAACATACAGATAGACACACAGACAGACCTACATACATTTCCTTTTATATATATCTATTGGAGATATAGATTATTTCTTTAATTTCTTCAATCATTCAGTGAGTCATTGTGTTTTACTGCAATATCAACTCTCTTTTTTATTTCTCACCACTCTCTTCAAAACTTTTCTGCACCCTACTAATGCTACTCTCTTGTTTCTTCTTAAACTTTCTCTCTGTTTTCCTTATCCCTTCCCACTACTCTCATAAATCATTTTCTCTGCTCTTCTCAACCTTTCATTTCATCTCCTTGGCTACTAGTCTATCCACTGTTTCATTCCCCTCTTTACTCTCCATAACACCTCTCTTTAACCTGCTTCTCTACTCTCTTAAGCCTTTCTGTCTGTTCCCTAGCTATTGACTTTAAACTTTTACTCAGTTCTATTCAATTTATTTCTCCCCTGAATACTTTTTCTGCTCTCATTTAAGCAGTTTTTCATAGACAAATGAGAAATGGGACTTCCATGGACACAGAATTTGTCCAAATGGTTTATGCAACTACCTGTAATTTTTAAAAAAATTGAATTTTGAATGCTCTGTTACTCAGGGTTCTATTATCATAATTGGAGGGAAGCCAACATATTTAAAGCAACCAGATCTCTAGAGAAGTGAGTAGTCTTGACTAGAGAGTTTTGTGATGTGAAAACATCTCTCCATAGGAACACATCATCAACAATCCACAAGAACAAAACCAACCCTCCCCAGGAACAATTTTAATCTCCCTTTGGAGGGGAATAAAGGAAGGAAAAGAAAGAAATGGTAAAAGTAAGAGATAAAAAAAATTATAAACTGGGAAAGATGAAGGAAAAAAAGAAAGGAAAAAAAAAGAAAAAAAGTAGGGAAAGGATGGGGGAAAAAAGAAAGAAAAGAAAAGGGAAGGAAAATAGGTTGGGGGGGGGGGGGGGGGGGGAAGATGGAGAAAGGAAACATCCTCTGATGGGGCTTGAATGCATCCATACCTTTCACTATGGTGGACAGGACAACTAAGTGACATGAGGTGATACCCTAGGTGATCCAATAGCCCAAAATGTTAATATATTTTTTGAAGAATCAAAAGTAATACAGCTATATAGATGAAATTTCAGTAATAACAATCTCTTAACTGAAAATCCCCAAGCAACATAACGATTTACAGTCAAATTATATTTTCATATATGTATATCTTGTTAGTTTGGCAAACTAATAAATACATTTTACTAATTTAATATTTATTGTATTCAACTTTCCTAATTATTCAATTTCGTTTTCCACTCTCATAATAGTCCATTTTCTCCTTTGTAATTAGAATTGAGTTTTCTGGCACTTTCGCAGTTAGAATGAGTTGCTACAAATAGCTGACAAATTTCAACCATGATACTGGAATCAATTCAATTGGTGTCCAGAGCAATTAAGTGATCCATCTTAAAATGATTTTATGTGAATTTCAAATTTGATACTTGACTATATTTTGACTATGTGACTATAACAACTTAAAGAAATTAATGAAGAAATATTGAACTTGAGAGTGCATGGGTGCCCCATTTTTAAATTTTATTTTTTGAACAAAGACAACATCCAATAACTATAACCCAAATGGCATGCCAAAAATTAAAAAAAAAGCACAAACACACAATATAATGGCTAAGTGTTGAGGGGGTACAATCATTTATCATCCAGCCCAGCTTTTAAAAAGACCAAGGGAGCATTTAAGGAGATCCCAGCTTGTGTCCACAATTTTCCTGGTACTTTTACATTCAAATACTGATCCTGAGCAATTTTCATAAATTAAAAGAGAAGGAAGAAATCACTTAGAACCTCTACACTTTGTAACTTGTTTTCTATTGAAATTAACAGAGATTGATCATGCAAACATCTAATGCAATATAAGTTACTATAACAATTCAAAGTTAGTAACTATGAGGGGCTTGAACAAATGACTAGCTTCACTTCAACATTATAGCTAAAATTATTATCATTTGGTTTGATCATATTTTCTTCAATCTACTGATTATATTCTAATTAAATAATTGTGGGGTTTAAGAAGGAAGGGGCGTGGCTGTACTACTCAACTAAATAAATCCTGCTAAATTTGATTGAATGTCCTGCTAAAGGTGTCCACCAGGTTGATAAGTCTGCTAAAGACTCCCTAGTTTTTATTCAACAACTATCATAAATTCTCCATGTCTGCCTGGGAAGCAGGGCTGAAGGAAGTCCTTGAGACTTAATTATTGTGGATGTATATTTGTGATGTAGAGCAAGTTTAACAATAATAAAAAATTGCCTCACCGTCATGTTTTTGTACCAGAACATCTGTAACCAGACAGACAGCCTCAAAATATGGCAATGATCAAGCAGTTATTACACCAGCACAAAGGTTATAGTTTCTATTTTTTTGGTGATTTATTCAAGGTGAAATATTACTGTGTTCCTCAGGACATTAAAGAAAATCAAATTGCATAGAATTACATAGGAAGGGTTCTTTTCTCTTTTTTTGGTTTTTGATTTCACATTTATTTTGTATTGTTAAGAGATAATGTCAGTGATAACATTTTAGTTTGCTGTCTTAAAAGGAACAAAATGATGACTATCAAAAACAACAACAAAAAGAAACTTCCACTCCCAAAACATAAAAAAATTAAAGAAAAAAATAAAAGAAATCAAACAAGAATGAAAAGATAGCTATTAAGCATATTCCTTATTGAAACCATTATAGTGTAAAGAAATTGTTCATACAGAATTTATATTACATTATTTGTTGCTTTCTGCTAGCACAGTATCCTTCAGTGATGTTGGGCTCAGGAGTGAGCTTAGCAGGGACTGTTCCAAATAAGCAGTGCTTTCATTCTCTGGATTGAATATATCTATAAGGCTCAATAATAACACAATAAACCCCAGTAGTCAAAGTCAGATTTAAAGTTATAAGGTGGATTATTCAGAATACAGAACACAATTCATAACTGCATTACAAAGAGCGCAGGGCCCCAATACAAAACTATGAAAAATGAGTGAACAAAGATCAATGACAATGAACAAAACAACGGTAAGGTTATACTACTACTGAGCATGAGTAAGTTACAGGAAGTAAATTCACCACATTGTGTTTCCATGCCTAATCTCTTGAATGAAGTCATATTGTGTAAGAAAAGGGAAGTAAGGAAAACCAAGACACAGATTTCATCCAGTATTCTGTCAGGATTCGGGGAAAAACAAGAAAATATTTGTAAGTGATCCTGGATCCCTGACAGAGGAGCTAATTCTGGGACTGTCCAGTGGGACAGTTGGCACCTATGAAAAGATGTTCAAATAATTTATGCTGTTTGATGTACTTTCCACCTTAAGGAGGTGTTATGGTGGAGAAGATCCATGTTCTAGTATTAAAAATCCAGAAAATAATGTGAATGATTAGAAATTGAAAACAGAGAGAAAGAGGATATAAGGGCAGACATTTGGGATGTGATTAACTGTTGCATGGATAGGGTTACAGAGACCACAATTGGAATCTGTACCTATTTTCCAGTGATGGAAATTTAGGAGAGTGGGAAGAGTGTCAGATGCGGTGGGCAGAATGAAAGGTAACTCTCCACTGGTACTCTGCCTTTAATATGGTTCCATATCCTATTTTACTTCTCAAGAGAACATGCATCACTGAAATTTGTCTGCACTGTCAGCTTCTCAAGTTTCGAATCCTACTTCTCCCTGAAAAAGACAAGGATAAAACAGAGTTCTCAACCCAAAAGGGTTATTTTGAGTTTAACCAGATACCATTTGGTCTGACAAATGCACCAGCTACTTTCCAGCACTTAATGGAATGTATATTAGCAGGAATTATGGATGATGAGTGTCTCATCTATATCGATGACATCGTTGTGTTCAATCAGAGCTTTAAGGAGCACTTGCAGAGATTAAGGCATGTATTCCAGAGACTTTGAACAGCCTGCCTGAAATTGAAACCAGAAAAATGCAAGTTTGCTCAAAAGGAAGTCCTATATTTGGGACATGTTGTCTTAGCTGAAGGTGTGCAACAGGTCTGGAAAAGACAAAGGCTGTCTCCGAGTATGAAGTTCCAAAGGATGTTAAGCAGTTGAGACAGTTTCTTGGACTCACTAATTATTATCGACTATTCATCAAGGACTTCTCTGAAATTGCTGGTCCTCTGTACAAATTAACCAACAAGGTAAACATCTGCTACATTTTTGTGGACTAACAATTGTCAAGTAGCTTTTGAAAATTTAAAGGTAAAATTGATCACCCCACCAATTTTGGCATATCCAGATTTCACCCTCCCATTTATGCTTTATACAGATACATCAGACCAGGTTATTGGAGCTGTTCTCAGTCAGGAGAGGGATGGAAAGGAATATGTGATTTCTTTTTGGAGTAGGTGTCTGGACAAGTCTGAAAGAAATTATTTAACCATTGAACGGGAAGCTTTGGTAGCCATCGCATCATTGAAAGAATTTTACCCATATGTCTGCAGTTTTCCGTGCAAGCTTGTGACAGATCATACCCCACTAACATCTCTAAAATGATTAAAGGATACTGGGGACGGTTGAGTCTGTGGATGTTATTCCTTCAACAGTTTAATCTACAAATAGTCTACAAACCAGGAAAGCAGCACATGAATGCGGATGCTTTATCAAGAATTCCTGTTAATGTTGGAGCTGTCCAAGTTCAGGAGTAACTTGCTAGCAATCTCCCCACTATTAATCTCCAAGTACAAGCCCAAGATCCTGAGTTAGCAACAGTAATCACACTGTTGAAGGACAAGAAAGCATTGCATGGTACTGTGATAGCCTCTGATCTTTGGAGATCCTTTCTTAAGGATGGTATTTTGTGCAGGGAGTATGTGGATTCATCATCCAACACGAAACACATTCAGCTGGTGGTGCCATCAGATTTGCATGAGGTGATCCTGAAGCACCTGCATAGTTACTTAGGCTATCTTGGTTTATGCAAGACAATGGAAAGAGTGAAAGTAAGATACTACTGGCTGGGGTATGAGAATGATATAGAGAAATTAATCCATGAATGCAATGAATGTCAGCAATGCAACCCTCCTCCAAGGAAACCACAAGCTCCATTGGGAACTATAAAAGCACACTACCCTTTTGAAACAATTTCTTGGAACATAATGGGGCTACTCCCTGTGTCTGAAAGAGGGCACCGGTACATTCTAGTTGTAACTGATGTCTTCACTAAATAGGTTGAAGCTTTTCCTCTTCGTGACACTGTCTCCACCACGCTTACAGAAATCCTGGTTAATGAGGTAATCTGTCATTATGGAGTACCCAAAAACATTCACAGTGACTAAGGTGCTAATTTCTGTAGCAGTGTTATACAAATTGTGTGCAATCTGTTAAAAATTGACCGAACTAGGACTTTTGCTTATCATCCAATGGGAAATGGAAAGTTGAGAGATTGAACAGGACAATTGAAGCAATGCTGTCAAAAGTTGTGAAAGAGGGTCAAAGAGATTGGGATTGGCATTTGCAAAAAGCACTTTTGGCATACAGGACAGCTATTCATGAAACCATAGGTTTCTCTCCATATCACCTGAACTTTGGTCACTGTCCAACTCTTCCAATAGACATTGTTTTAGGAAACATTTCAGAAAAGTACTCCTCATGTCCTGTATCTGTACAAGAAGTACATGCTCAGTTGCATTCGGCATATAACACAACAAAGAAGAGATTGCAGGTTGTTCATCAATGCCAAAAGAAGCACTATGATCAAAAGGCTACAGGAGAGAAATTAAAAATAGGTGATCTGTTTTGTTTGGCTGTACAACCCAGCCATCAGGCAGGGCAGAATCAAAAGCTCTCTAGTCTATGGAAGGGTTCCTATACAATTATGAATAAACGGGTCCAGTCAACTATCGAATACAACTAATTGGAGGATCTCAGAATTTCGTTGTCCATCATAATCAGCTCTAACCAGGTCACAATCAAGGCCTTATGGTACTATGCAAACCTCAACAGTGGATGAAAATGCATCTCTACCAGCCACCGTTTACAGTGACATCACTGCAGGCAGGCCCCCTACAGGAGGATATACTAGTTTTAATGATATGGGGTGCTCTCAAACACACATCACATCTGCTCCAGTTTCTCATCCTCTTCGACACCCACCAAGCTGCTATAGTGATTATGTGCCTCACTGATTTTGTATGGACACCAAAACTTAATGAGAGAGAGGTGTAACATTGTAGGACTATGCTGAGATTGTACTGTGGCCACAGTGTGGTTATATAGACTATTGCATTATGACCACTATGTGGTAATTATGATGTTCCTGTCTCATATTCAATTCTGAGAGTTCTTTACGATGCCCTGTGATTGTTGAGCCTTTTTGGGCTGTTTCTCATTTAGCAGGTGGTGTTTAACTGTGGGGAATTCCTGTCCAAACAATATCCATCTACTTACTCCTTCAAACCTAGGTCTTTTCCATTTATACTTAAACATAAGATTGAGTACAAATTCAGTGGGTTGGAAAAAGAGGAGGTAATTGAACCTATACAATTTTCAAGGTGGGCTGCTCCCATAGTACCTATATTAAAGAGAGATGGAATGATAAAAGTTTGTGGTGATTATAAGACTACTATAAATCAAGTGTCTGATATTGAGTGTCGACCTTTACCCAAGATTAATGAACTGTTTTCTAATTTGAGTAGGGGAAAATAATTCAGTAAATTGGATTTGTTACATGCATATCAGCAATTGCAATTGGATGACCAGTCTAAGGATTATGTGGTTATTAATACACATGAGGGTCTTTTTAGGTATGCTAGACTACCATTTGGAGTGGCATCAGCTCCTGCCATCTTCCAGTGCAATATGGAGTCTCTTCTAAATGGTGTTCCAGGGGTAGCTGTCTACCAGGATGATATTTTGATCTCAGAGAAGACCAAAGAGGACACTAGCATTGGTTGGACACATTGCTTCAATGACTCGAGGATGCAGGCTTGTGGTTAAAAAAGAAGAAGTCTTTCTTCACAACTCCATCTGTGGAATATCTGTGTCACAGGATTGACCAGGATGGCCTCCATCCAACTGATGAGAACATTTGGGTTATCAAGGGTGCTCCATCACCTACGAACATTATAGAGCTGCACTCACTTCTTGGTCTAATCAACTACTTTGGCAAGTTCCTTCCTCAACTTTCTACAGTGTTGGCTCCACTGCAAATTCTCCTAAAAAATGTATGAGCTGCTCTTGGAAATCCCAGCAAGCACACACATTTAACAAGGCCAAACATTTTCTACAAGAAGCCCCTGTACTTTGCATTTTGACAGCTCAAGGGAGATCATCTTAGTATGTGATGCAACACATTGTGGAGTGGGTGTCGTTATATCTCATCTTATGGAAGATGGGAGCGAACAAACAATTGGGTATGCGTCAAGTTCATTGTCATCTGTCAAAAAGAAGTATTCTCAGCTAGTGATTGCAATCATTTTTGGAGTTAAGAAATTCCATCCATACCTATATGGCCAAAGTTTTACAATCTACACTGATCATCAACCATTGAAGCACTTATTCAATGACTCGTCCCATACCTGTGATGGCATTTATATATTCAGCAATGGGTAATGATACTGGTTGCTTGTCACTACTTGATCGGCTCCAAACCTGGTAGTAATCTTGAGAATGCTGATGGGTTGAGTAGATTGCATCTTACAGAAGCTCCAGGACATGTTCCCATGTCTGCAGATGTTGTATTGGTAATGAACCATTGTTGGGGTTTTAAGAACTGCTTAATCCCCAGGTATGGTAGGTTGCTGCCACCAGAGTCAATACCCAGCTAACAAGGTCCTTGATTCTTAAATACCAGAGTAATTTAGGTTATAAATTAAGAAGAACTTTATTAGCAATTTAGCAAAGACTCCTGACAGTGGCCTTTCCAGGGTCTTTTATACCCCTAGCCACACATTAGCATTACATGATACAATCTTACATACATACCTAGAATTTAAGCACATTAGCTACCTATAGGGTTCCATAAACTAATATAATACCTAAGACTCAATAACAGCACAAGTACAGACACATAATTTGGTTGTTTATCTTGTTCAAATATATGTTTACAATTAACTAATAATGTTCCGGGCCTGGCTTGGGCATGTTGAGGGTTGACCCTCAACATCTCCCGCTCCCCAAGGTGAAAGCCGTCCCAAAGACAAGTTGTCCGACTTCTCAATTTCTTTTAGTGATACTTGGATCTCTTCTGTGGTTGTATTGATACTTGCTTCCATAGTTGGCCAACACTGTCTCGAGAGGCCATCTGCATTTTGATGATGAATTCCAGGTCTATACTTTATGTCCATGTCGAAAGCTTGTAATGCCAGAGCCCACCTCATCAACCTTCCATTCAAACGATTCGAGTTTAAGAGGGCAACCAAGGCGCTGTGGTCAGTGACGACTGTAAACCGTTGCCCAAGTAGGTGAAGAGCAAAATGGTCGATTGCTTTCACTACTGCCAAGCATTCCAGCTCTGATGCACTGTAATTACATTGAGCAGCTGTCAGTCGACGTGAGAAGTAGGCCATAGGTCGTTCTTCTCCTTCCCTGATGACAGAGATAACAGCTCCTATCCCTGATCCTGATGCATCCGTGTGGAGAGTGAGTTTGTCTCCAACCTTCGGTAATGTCAATGTGTGCTCATTGCATAAAACAGATACAAGATGTTGGAAAGAATCACATTGTTTTTTATTCCACTCCACTACACACGGGGCACCCTTCTTTAAGGCATCGTTCAGAGGAGCCGCCCACCTGGCACAGTCCGGGATAAACCTCCGGTAATAGTTTATAGTACCCAAAAATGCCCTAATACCCTTTTGATTTGTTGGTCTGATATAATCCCGAAGTGCTTTTACCCTAACCTCTGGTACACTAACCACTCCATTACCTATTTTGTGTCCCAGGTACTCGAGGGAGGTAGCGCCCCACACACATTTGCTAGGCTTAGCTGTTAATCCTGCCTTTTTAAGGGCAGCCAATACCCTCCTGAGGTGAACTAGATGTTCTTCCCATGAACTGGAGTAAACTAAGACATCATCTATGTAGGTTGAGCTATATTCAGAATGTTCACTAAGAGTTTCATTCATACACCTTTGAAATGTGGCAGGGGCATTCATAAGACCAAAAGGCATTCTCTTGAATTGATATTTTCTCCACGGAGAACAGAAAGCTGTCTTGTTTTCACTGTCTTTATCCAAGGATACTTGGTAAAATCCCTGGTTCATATCAAGTTTTGTGAGCCATGTTGCTCCAGCAACATTATCTAACAATTCCTGGATTAATGGCATTTGGAATGGGTCAGCATGTGTAGCTTTATTAAGCTTACGGTAATCTATACAAAGACGTACGGCCCTAGTACCACACTTCCTGATGGGGACCATGGGTGAGGACCAAGGACTTCTGGATGGTACAATAATCCCTTCCTTTAAGAGTTCATCAATCTCTCCTTTCAGGTCTTTTTTCCACCCAGGTGCAACCCGATACGGATGAGACCTTATGGGGTCTATGTTACCAGTTGAAATGGTGTGCTTATGGTCCTTAACCTTCCCTAACTTCAATGTCACAACATCATCAAATTCATCCAAGAGTAACTGTAAATCTTTCTGTTGTTTATGTGTTAAATTAGGGGAACCCATCTTCACTTTCCCAACTGTTTCTGACATATCTGCTGTTTCATCAGCTACAACAACTCTGAAAAGATTGGATTCAGGTGTTTCCCAAGGTTTCAACCTATTAATATGGACTACCTGGTTCTTTGAGTTATTTTCTAATGCTCCAATTCTGTAATTGAATTCAGAAAGTTTCTCAAGTACTACATATGGGCCATTCCAGATGCTGTCTAACTTGCCCGATAAGTTTGGATTGTGGCATAATACCTGGTCTCTAGCTTTGAAAGACCGAGCTTGGGCACCTTTATCATAGGCTGCCTTGTTCTTCTCCTTGAATGCCTGTTCATTATCATGGGCTGCCTGGTGAATCACTGCTAAAGTGTCCCTCAACTCCGACACCCACTCCACTGAGCTTTTGAAGCTCAGTTGCCCCTCCACCCAACCTTCCTTCATTGCCTCTAAAGGACCCCGTAATGGACGACCATGGATCAGTTCATAAGGTGAAAACCCAGTGGCCGCATGGGGAGTGGCACGATAAGCAAGTAAACAAAACTTTAATAGATTGTCCCACTCTTCCTTGCTATTAGAAGCTTTCCGGAGCATTCCTTTCAGACATGAGTGCCATCTTTCAAGGACACCATTTGTTTATGGGTGGTAGGCTGTGGTTTTAAGTTTTGTGATATCAAGCAATCTACACAACTCTTTATTCAGTCTTCCTACAAATACAGAACCCTGATCAGAGAGCAATTCATGAGGAATACCAGTGTGTGCAATTACTTCAAGCAGTCCTTCAGCTACAGAGATGGCATCTACCTTTTTCAGAGGAACTGCATAAGGATAGCGAGTGCCAAGACACATCACTGTCAAAATGTACTTAAACCCTCTTTTTGTCCTGGAAAAAGGTCCTACTAGGTCACAGGCCAATCTTTCATATGGTACTGATATTATAGGTGTAGTAGCCATTGGAACTTTCTGTTTGAGGTGTCTGCCTGCCCTTTGACATTCAGGGCAAGTGCTACAATACTGCCTGGTATCCTTCCTAATACCTGGCCAGGTAAAATGGGGTTGAAGGGAGGCCACCATTTTATTATGCGAGAAGTGCCCCCCAGCTAATCCCTTGTGGGCTAGGTCTAGGATCTGTTGTCTCCTAACAGAAGGTACAACCACCCTAAGCCATTTCTTCCCTAGTTCAAACCCCTTTTTATGCACTAGAACTCCCCCTTTTTTAAAATAACCATCTTCACCCTTTTCTGCACATTTCCTCAATCCAGCTAAAGTCTTATCGGCCTGCTGTTGCTCTATGAAAACTTTAACCTCTCCTGTTCCTTTTGCAAGGTTAGGAAGTGGCTGATCATTCACTAAACCACCCTCTAACACTCCAACAACACCTTCAACAAATCCTGAAGCAACTCCTGTTTCATCCTCCCCTGGACATGTTTCCTCAGGCATGCTTGTGCCTTCTGTACCTGCCTCTTCCTCAGACAGTAAACCATCTACCTCAGCACTAGACTGATTTTGATCATGCATGGGGTTGTCAGGAGTAGCCATGCTTTCTTCAGGTTTGAAGCTACCAGAGATTGGCAGTTGCTTTGGGCTAGCTCCATCTCTAGCATCAGATAAAATATTTTCTTTTTCTTCCTTTTCCAACACCTGGCTCTGAGCCCTGGTAATAGCTGCTAGAGCTCTAGGTGAGGAATTAGCTTGGTAAAGGATTGATCTACCTGTAATCCAAGCTTTTACTACTGGGTGATCCCTACCCAACAATACGTCATGTGCACTGTTTCCCACTACAAGTACCTCTATAGATTCAGTGGTACCCTCTACCTGAAGGTCAACTATTGCTGTTTTTAAGAATTTAGTCTCCCTATCAGCAAGCTTAGCTTGAACTTCTTTACCAGTGTACTGTGATGGTATTATTAACCTGGCAGGAACAGTGGTCATATCGGCCCCTGTATCAATAAGAAGCCTACATGGTTTCCCATTGACAATCCCAAGTTTGATCAAATCAGGAAATTCATTTGTTTCTGACCCTGAATTAATCCTTCCAAGCCTCACTTTAGTTTCTCTGCAGTCCCTACGGGTATGCCCTGGCTTCCCACAGTTAAAGCAAATTATAGGTTTACTAAAGGGTGGGGTTCCCTGGTCAACTGGGTCACTTTCCCTTTTGCCCACACCCAGACTGTGCCCTGCTGGCTTACCCCATCCCTTACCCTTAGTTAGGTGCCCACCTTCTCCACAGTTGGTGTGTTGAAGTTGCTGCTCCTTCGGCTTCCCCCAGTATTCCCTGGAACGTCTGTATGCTGAGTACCCATCTGGAGATTTTCTATGCATCTTCATGCGCTCGCTAAATGACTTGGACTCCCATGAGGCTTCCAACTCATCCACTATCTGGTAGACACTGTCAAAGTTCTTTCCTTTCAGGGAGTGGCACACTTCTGATGAGTAGTAGCAAGTTAGCACACCGAAAAGCTGTTCCTTGATGTGGTCCTGACGATCGCAAATGTTTTTAGCAAGCCTGGTAATTCCTTTCAGTATGGGTGTGAGGTGGTTTCTAGGTGATTGCTGATCTCCTGGGCTACTGCGCCATACTTTGTGTCTTGTTCGAGTCTCAGTGTAGCCAAGTCTCTCAAGTAGCGATGTCTTAAATACCAGGTAAGGTGTTTCTGCAGTGACATTCATCTCATAATAAATTGATGATGCCTTCCCTGTCAGTAACTTTCTGATGTTCTTCATCCATTCTTCAGTTAGAAAGTCTCCTTCTTCCATGGCTTCCTCAAAAGTTGCCAGGAATGCTTCTGGGTCGGTGTGGTCATCCAGTTTTGGTAGGGCTTGTAGGATAGCTTGTTTCTTCTGGGAAGCTAGGTCTGTCTGATGCTGAGCTTTATGCACTTCAGAGGCTTTGGTATGTGCTTCAATAGCTGCTGCCTCCCTTTCTGCATTGGCTCCTTCCAGAGATTCAAGGCGAGCCTGACGGTCTTTTTCAATCTGCTCCCAATGTCTTAGGCGAGCATCTTCAAACTCTCGTCTTTCCCTTTCTTCCTGCTTTCTCTCAGCTTCTGCTTGTCTTCTACTCCTTTTGTCATCTTCTACGCTAGCAAGTAGTGAAGACATTGCTTGGGTAAGTAGAGTGAGAGCATCAGGCATAGAAGGAATGTTTACTGAGAAATTTGAATCTGTATCTTCATCTTCCTCATTTTTCTGCTTGTTGGCATGAGTAGCATACTGCTTTGCGTTGCTCATAGTTTCTATTAACTTGAATGAGTTTTATGGCTGATTCTTTTCTCATAGAAGTACCGCTGCCACCATGTGTTGGGGTTTTAAGAACTGCTTAATCCCCAAGTATGGTAGGTTGCTGCCACCAGAGTCAATACCCAGCTAACAAGGTCCTTGATTCTTAAATACCAGAGTAATTTAGGTTATAAATTAAGAAGAACTTTATTAGCAATTTAGCAAAGACTCCTGACAGTGGCCTTTCCAGGGTCTTTTATACCCCTAGCCACACATTAGCATTACATGATACAATCTTACATACATACCTAGAATTTAAGCACATTAGCTACCTATAGGGTTCCATAAACTAATATAATACCTAAGACTCAATAACAGCACAAGTACAGACACATAATTTGGTTGTTCATCTTGTTCAAATATATGTTTACAATTAACTAATAATGTTCCGGGCCTGGCTTGGCCATGTTGAGGGTTGACCCTCGACAACCATATAGAGTCTATCACAGTCAAAGCAAGCCAGATCAAGTCATGGACTGAGCGAGGTCCTATCTTGTCCAAGATGAAGAAGTATTGCATGACAGCATGGCCGTCAGGGAGTGAGGATGAGCAACTCCAGCCATTCATCAAGCGGAATATAGATATCTCCATTCAAGATGGTTGCCTACATTGGGAATCAAGAGTGATTATCCCACATCAAGGAAGACAGAAAATCCTCAATCTACTCCATGATACACAACCAGGGGTCAGTCAGATGATGCACTTAGCTAGTGGCTATATGTGGTGGGCCAAGCTGCATCAGCCATTGAAGACACAGTTAAAAGTTGTGAATCTTATAAACTTTCAAGGCCATCACCAGCAATTACTCCATTGCATCCTTGGGAAGTAAGCTTGGTCAAGATTGCATATTAATTATGCAGGGCCATTTTTGGGAAAAACATTTTTGGTAGTTATCAATGCTTTCTCAAAGTGGTTAGAAGTTTACATTACAGCTTCAACCTCATCTGCTGTTACAATTAAGAAACTGAGATCGGATTTTTTTTCGACCCATGGATTGCCCCAGACCATAGTGAGTGATGATGCTACATCATTCATCTGAGCTGGACTTTCAATATTTCGTTCAAACAAATGGAATTCATCATATCACCAGTGCACCCTATCACCCTTCTTCCAATGGACTTGCCAAGAGAGCTGTCCAAACCTTCAAGCAAGGTATCAAAAGGATCAGAGAAGTAACCTTAGAATGCAAGTTGTCTTGATTCCTTTTTCAATACAGGATTACACCATACTCTGTCACAGGAGTATCTCTATGGTCTTGGTTGGATATTTTTGTATCCTGATGTACAGTTACAGGTGCAGCAAGGACAGGAAAAGCAACAACAGTATCATGATGTCCATGCTAAGGCCCTGAACTCCAGGTGGGGGAAGAGGTGTATATGAGACAATTTCTACCAAATCAGAAGGTGATAGTATATGTGGTTATGTAGTAATTCACACAATGATCAACTTTTCATATAGAATCTGGAAACTCGTAATTTTTCACTTCCTAAGTTTACAATGAACACAAAAAAAGCTGTTTCCAATTTTTTTATTCCTAAGCAGTTGCAAAAATTCAAGATGACTGTCATAATAAGAGATTGTCATATTTTGCCCTGTTATAGAGATAATAATAAAATATCTGCTTGTAATAAATGACAATATAGGTGTAGTATATATATAATGTTGGTGTTAGATATAATATAAGTGTTTATGCATATAATAATTAGTCATCTAACTCCTCATTTTCCTTGTCATCACTTGAATTTTGATCAATTGCAACATTGTTGCATGTGTCCTCAGCTCCTTCACACTTTCAGAGCTCTGTACAGGTTAATTTATGTGCCTTACAATACTACCATCCACTGCACTAACTGGCAACACAGGAACACTTCACAAGTTCCACCACAGCCTCTGGTGCTGCTGGAACTTTTGAGACTACTGGGACATAGTGGCTGTCCTCCAGTTGTCACCATCCCAGAGTAACTGGATCCAGTAGAATTGGTCTAGCTACTACATTTTGCAACCATATGTTGGCTTGTAGGTGTGCATGAGATATATGCTCAGTGATACATCCTTGAATTTGAAATAGCTTCTCCACACCTTGGTTACCCTTCAGCCACTTGAACATAAACCACCTCAGTGCCTTGGCTGATGAAAACCCAGACTTCTTGAACAGTTGACACAAGATCATTTCACATCCAAACAGCACCCCTGGGGGTGGGCACACTCCACACTAAGCCCAGTGAGAGCATAGATAACATCTTCACCTGCTTTCATGAAAACTTTGAAGCATGAGGACTTAGGCTTTCCATTAATGTGACCAGTGGTATCACTGCCAGTGAGTGCATGAAATCCTGGCAATGCTGCTACTCTTTCTGCACCTAGAGCAACATAGATGGGCCTGAGTTTGATTTGTTGTCCTTGATCTCCAATGTCCATGATCATAACACTGTCTGGCTTGAGATCTGGAAATCTTTGCAGAACAAGAACTAGCACATCAGTATCACGAGAATATATGTGCACTATATTGCCCTGATGACTCACTGCCACTGCACACAAGATCAACAGTGAATCAGCTTCCTCTTGTGTACTTGGAATGCTCACTATGTTTGGCTTGGAAGAAAGAACACCTTTCTGTGTATGTGTGGTGATCGGCACTTTGCACAATTGAACAGCTTTTTGTGCAAGATACAACAGAAGATTGGTATTTGTTTCCTTAGTGCTCAGAAATAACTTTAAGTCTTTAATGTGTATGTGGTATAATTTACATTATATCCCTTGTCCTGTATTCTCCCTACTGTGCAAATCTGTTTGGTTCTGTCCTTGAGCCAATTATCGATGCTGTAGTTATCAAATACTACATATGTGTCTATGTAAACAACCGATTTACAATCAACACTTAAAAAAAAGCAGTCCACCAGATCTTTACAATTTTTAATTCTGCTTTTGTAGACAACTATCTCCTGTATGAGAGCCATGCCATCTAGCTATAATGGTGCTGGTTGGGCTGTGTTGGATGGTTAACTCCTCTCCAGTTGAGACCTATACTCTTGAATTCATGAATGAGGATGGACTTGTTGGTACTGGGTAGTAGAATCATCTGGCTTCATTTGTGTGGCATTGGAACTAGTAAATTCATGCTTTTCTACAATGACTTCCAGATTGAGTTTTCCTGAAGATTTTGCAATGAGGAGCAAGCGGACAAACAGGGTATTTGTTGCTTTCAAGTTGACCACTTCTGATTGAGCCTTGAGATTGACAAGCCTACATATGTTTGCAAGACTTAGTAGCTAGACCAATTCTACTGGATCCAGTTACTCTGGGATGGCAACAACTGGAGGACAGCCACTATGTTCCAGTAGTCTTAATAGTTCCAGCAGTCTTAATAGTTCCAGCAGCACCAGAGGCTGTGGTGGAACTTGTGAAGTGTTCCTGTGTTGCCAGTTAGTGCAGTGGATGGTAGTATTGTAAGGCACATAAATTAACCTGTACAGAGCTCTGAAAGTGTGAAGGAGCTGAGGACACATGCAACAATGTTGCGATTGATCAAATTTCAAGTGATGACAAGGAAAATGAGGACTTGGATGACTAATTATTATATACATAAACACCTATATTATATGTAACACCTACATTATGCATATATACTACACCTATATTGTCATTTATTATAAGCAGATATTTTATTGTTATCTCTATAACGGGCGAAATATGACAATTTCTTTTTTATGGCGGCCATCTTGAATTTTTGCAACTGCTTAGGAATAAAAAAAATTGGAAACAGCTTTTTTTGTGTTCATTGTAAACTTAGGAAGTGAAAAATTACAAATTTACAGATTCTATATGAAAAGTTGACCAAATTATACAATGACATACACTATGATGTGGGTTAAAGCTGCGGTATGTGAGCAAACTGGTCCACTTTCATTTCAAGTCAGAGTGAAAATGGTCAAGTTGTATGTAGACATGTTGACCACATCTGTAAGAGGCATAGCAGTACAAGTGCTGCTCCAGATCTTAACACAGAGAAATCCTCAGTTGAAAATGTGGATATTCCTATAGTTGCATCACAAGCTGATAGAGATATTGTAGAAACTAGTACTGATGAGTCTGAACTTCCTGAGGAAATGCAGAATCCTCAAAATGTGCTACCAGATCCATCAAATGTGGACCCTCCAAACATGTCCGTTGATCCTCTGAATATGGACGTCGATGCATCCAGCCTTCGACGTTCTTCTCTTGTCAAATATCCACCTGATTATTTTAGTGTTCTCTTCTAGGACAAGCACAACTTGTAATCCTGGGAGGGAGGAGTGTAATAATGTGAATGTGTATAGTTATTAGTATAATTAATTATAATATGAGTTATGAACTGTTGTAGTATTTGTGGAACCCCTTTGTTATGGTTTTCTTTGTTCGTTATTCTATCACGTCATATATACCTGCGTATGCATGCTTCTATTCCGTCAATACCAACTTTGTGATTGAAGCTATTCTGCTTATAGTATTTGGATTTTATTGTGTGATTGGGTTAACTAAGACTGTGGTGATTGCAGTTATCACAAGGGTCTATAACAAACATACCATTTTTAAAATGGTGAATAGTAAGGGGGGAGGGGGAAAAGTTTCATGACTTACCACAAAGAAGAGTAATGGAGGAACAAGAGGATAACTATTTTACCAGTGTAGAATAATTACCATGGAATAAATACTGTGGAATAATTATCTTGGAATAATTACCTTAAAATAGTTATGCTTGAATAATCACTGTGGAATAATTACAGTGATGGATCCACAAAGTAGCAGCAAGGTAGCTTTGAACAAATTTCAGGGAGCCTGGAGTGAGCTAGCATCTAGCTTGAAATATTTTGCTGACCAATTAAGTTTTTGAAAGTTTATGTAGAATTCTATATATGAATATTATTTCAAATCATCCACTGCAAGCAACTCCTGTGTAACCAGTTCTCTCTATTTTAGAAAATCTTATGTTGTATTACCTCACCCCATCAGTTATTTCTGAGTTTTCAGCTGCACAGAAAAGTTGGCTGTTTGGTTAGTAGTGGTGATAGGAATTGCTGCAGGTGTGGAATTTCTTGACTATTTCTGAGCTTTCTGGGATTTGCTTGTCATTTTTAAAAATTTTAACTTAAAGGGATCATTTGCCCATTGCCCTTCCCCCCCCCCTCCCCCTAAGGTCCACCACTGATAAAGGAGCATTTTTTTGAAGTTGGTTGTCTGGTTAGTAATGGTGGTAGGAATTACTGTGGCTATGGGTTTTTTTTTTGCCTGCTTTAGTGTTTTCTGAGATTTACTTGTTTATTTTTAGTTTGGGGTAAAGGTGGATGGAGCACTTGCCTGAACTCCTGCTCCCCCATGAGCCAGAAAAACAGCACACATGTGCCTTTTTTGGCGATTTGATTTTCCTCAATTTTTTGAGATTTTTATTCCATCGAAATTTTTTCCTATCACAGCAACCCAAGTACAATTTAATGAAATTGACCTGACCTGATCATAGTGAGTATAGTGATGATTAAACCTGAGTCATCATAGACAATATTGTCTGTCTTGTAAAATATATAATCAGTTCTTCTTTTTCACATTTTTTTAGCTAAATGACCAAACTTCCCTTCCCCCTCTTCCCAATTAAAAAAGAAAGGAAAAAAAGACAAACTAGAAGCCTTCCAAGGATAGAATATAACAAGCCACTATGTACACACATTCCTACTTTTTGCTGTTTTACAGGTTTCATGTGTTTTACTGACCACATTTAGGGTATATTTTAGAGTGTCTCAGTAGGTTTTATTTCTTTCATTTTTAATAACTAATTAGGAATGTTAAGTTTAAAGATAGACAAAAAAATTAAAGCAATTCAAAATTCTATTACTTAAAAACCATCTCCCACTCACATCAAATTTTATTCTAATTGGCCCAGCAGTTCTCTTAATCCCAGTGGATATACTAGAGAGTCAACACATAGATACTAATATAAATAATAACATAAGGTTAATAAAATAACATGTTTTCACTAAATACAAAAAAAAAAAAAAAAAAAAAGAGAGAGAGAGAGAAGGCTATTCGGAAAAAGGGAAACCTGCCTACACCTGAGTGTCTGGATAGAAATTGATATGCTGACACACTCATAAGGTGGAAAAAAAAGAGAAAGAAATATCCACATAGCCTGTAAAATGAAGCAACACAGAAGTTATGGTGCTAAGGTATAGAAAAGTGGTCAGGTGAAGAAGTTCATTACCACTTATTAACTGGTTGTGCTGCCCCTCATCCTGCTTAGTACCCAAAAAAGAATCATTTATCACATACCCACCCCCCCCCCCCCAAAAAAAAACAACTAAATATGAAACCTCAAAAAGCACAGATGAAAGATTCCTCCAAAGTTGCATCAATTTTGATCTTCAGTACTGCCCACACCGACAACTTTACCTGTGCAGCTGAAGGGTAAGGCATAAGAGAGAGAGGTTAAATATAGCATTTTTGCCCCCCTCCCTCCCACCCGAACTTGTTTTCGAACTTGTTTTCTGGAATTGTAATGTTACTTACGTATTGATCCTCTTCTTCTTGGGAAATTTTCTCCCACAACTGGTACTAAGGTCTCCTGTTAAATTCTTGATCATGGTTGGTTTTTTTTTTTCCTCCTTTTTTTAAATTTTTACCCAGGATTAAGTCATTATTAAGTAAAAACATGAAATCATAAGTGAGGGGGTTTTGGCTGGATATTTCCAGTCTTATTTTAAGGAAAGTAACCTCACTAATCACTTAAAGTGGAATGGAGAAGTGGTCAATCAAAAATTTCTTGCAGTGAACGATTAAAAAAAAATCTACGTTAATGTTTCAAAAACTCATCGTTCAACCAAATATAGCCAGCTAGGTGAAAATGCACAAATAAAAAAATTCATGTATAACTTGCTCATTGTATCCTCTATTTTAAAAACAGGCTATTTTGATTGCAGTCCCTTTACCTTATAAATAAATTAAACAATAATTTTAAAATATGATGACACTTTCATTAAAGTATTAATTAACTTGTTTTCCACATTGATCATTAAACAGACCTGTAATCACTACCAACAGTATATAGTCATTGCATACTGCTTCCATCAGGTCCAATTGGCACAGGACTATGTGAAGCTCGAAGTGTAGAAGAAGTCATCGCAGAATACGCCGACGTATAGCGAACCACGGCTTCTCCTTCCACTTCATTGCCATTCACTTCCACTACTGTTGTGGTGGGGTTTGGCTGCTTATATTTGTTTTTTTCCTCTGCTCGCCTCCACATTACATCCATAGCATTATACGAATCAGAGAATCCAAACGATTTTGTAGAAGAAATTCCCAAAACTTCTGGGGAATTATCTCTGTCAGTGGTCAGGATAGAATTCAAACTCTGGTATTTTGGAGAATACGATATGCTGAATTGATTCTTCATGCCAATTAGCGGTTTTAAAATAAAATTTCTCAAATATTTCCACTGCCATAATACATACATGAGCATATATAGGCCAGGTAAATATATGAGAAAATACTGAATTGAGAATATCAGAATGAGAAGTCTTTCTTCTTGCAGTGGATATATTTTGTAGTAAACAAACAAGTACAAACTGGAACAGTTTAGAATGGCAAGGTTAATGAAGATCAGCACATCCACACTGTTAATAAACTTTTTCTTGTATGGCTGAAGAAAAGCTACGAATGCTATAAGAAGTGTAATAGTGAGCTGCTGTATTACAAATTGTTCCAGCCATGTTTTACAAAAGGCATGAGATAGGTTAATAATCAACCGGCAGAGAAAATAGAAGCCTGCAAAGAACCGCATATTCTTCTTGTAACATCCCTGGAAAGTGTCTAATAGAATATGGATTTTTACAGTAGGGTAGATCCTTCTGAGACAGGCAGATTTAGATATGAGCCATTCCAGTGCTCTCAATGGGAAGTCCAGCAAGAGGAGTGGTATTAGAGCTACAAAAGTAGAACATATTACTATGGCAGGAACAACATAGTAATAATACTCTGAATCATTGCTGGAGAACTGGCCAGCAAAGTACAATCTCAATGGTTCAATTGCAGATCCATTCTCATCTTTCAGATATGTAGTGCTAATAAGAAAGGATGAGATCACACTCACCTTAGTGTATGACAATAAGAGAAATGCAGCAAATGCTGGAAGTAGAGCATTGTTTACTTTTTTTAATTTGCTGTCAAGATACTTGGAACATCCACTTTTTGTCTGCACACTATTGCATTGCCAGCAGGTCTCCTTAACCTTGAGACAAATTACAATAATTATAATCATCAGAAGAGGGAAAAAAGCTACACCATACTGAACAAACAATACATCTAGAGTATTCCAAGTGGATGAGAGGCAAATAGAAGGAAGAAAGTTTTCGATGAAGTTAAGATTGAGAATACCATAAGGGATATTGTAAAATTTAATTAAGGTTTCTGTGTTGTTCTTTGTGAGTGTATCAAGTGGGATCCCCCCATCTGCATCCAGTCCAAATGTGGTGGTAATGATCTGGCAGTAGAGGATGAATGCATTGGCAGGTCCTGTGGTGAGTCGGATGTCAAAAGCGATGAGAATGGTGAAGAGGAAGGCCAAAGGGATATAAACTGAAGCTATGTATTTGGCGATATTTGAAGCCAAGGAGGTATTGTTACAGGGTACACAATCATATGCCAGTGAATTGATCGCTGGTCCATATCCATCTCGACACTGGCCACAAATTAACCCTGTCCTATTAGATGCACAGATATGATCACTTAGGGCTATAGAGTTATTGGGCAGTGTGACATACAAGTGAGCATGTTTCCTACAGTAGTGAGTAGGGCATGGCACAGTGTAGTACGCACCATTGTAATCACCCATCCACACATTCTTAATAATCTCAGCTTCTTTCACTTTCTCAATACAATTCACATTACCTCCATAGTTGTTAGCACATTGACAAGTCTTTGTTGAGTTTTCCCCTTTACTGATGACAAATCCTGGAGGACATGGCTGAAGGTCAACATAAAAATTCAAAAACCAAATGCGTTTCTCGATGGTTTCTACAATAACATCTACACTAATATTCTCTGGTGCAGTAATTGAAGTTACTGTTCCCCAAGCATAAGTAAGGTTATACGATTTGTAAGAATAGTTGTACCTGATATTATATATGGTGTGTTCGCTCAGGTCATAACCATAGTCATCTGCAGTTGTTATGGGCAGTTGGAAATCCCAACCAGGAAAAGCCTTCACACGACTGCTGGTATTGAAATCATGATTGGTAAACTGTACTTTTCCAGCATCAGTCTCAATAAAAGTGGGGCAATCAGTATAATTTGAAGAGGGGTATTTGGGAATGTTGCCAGAATAGTGCCATCCTTTCCAGCAGAATGCTGTGTGTATGTCATCCACCAAACCAGTTGAACCAATTGTTGTGCACGGTAGAACAGATGTTGCATATATGGCATTGGATTTGATACCACCATGGTCTGTGTTATTGTAAAAAAACATGGATACATTCCAATCATCTGGCTTCAAAGATGGATCTATATGTCTGATGAAGCAGGTTGCATCACTCAGCAAATTTTGCCTTGATAAATAAGCAGCATGTATAGCTCCTCCTTGTGTAGTGGCAATGTTATCCTTGAATATCATTATTGTTCCACTTGCTACATCAATTGTACTTGCTCCAAGTAAAGTGATAGCACCTCCTGTATTGCCTCTGTTTCTCTCAAACAGTATAGAACAACCATCAAAAATTGCATTGCCACCTGAAACTGCTAAAGCTGTTCCAGAATTGTTGATGAAGGTAACACTCCCATAGAAGTTCACTACACTAAAATAAACATAAACTGCTCCAAGCCCTATTTCTAGTGGCTGTGTCCTTCCATTAGGAAATTTGCGATAATATTTATCTGTGTTATTCTCAAAGGAACAGTCCGAGACACAAAATTCTGCCAATAACCCTTGACGTCTAGAAATTTTCCAATACTGCTCTATGAAAATTGCAGCCCCTAATTTAGCTGTGTTCATCTTGAAAATAGAGTTTAAGACGTGGAATGAAGCAACTTTTTCACTAGATGTATTAACCAGAGGCCATGTTACTGAAATTCCACCACCCTTGAGTGCCCAATTGTCTATATAGGTGCAATTGTTAATAACTAACTCATTGCGGTTACTATCGGGAGGAAGCACAGTATCATCAGTGTACAAAGAGAGGTATTGCGAAAACCGTATTGCTCCACCAGCAGTTACACTTTGTTGAGTATAGGGACAATTATTGCTTCTGAAGAGTGTGCTCTCAATCTGAATTATGTTCCCATATATGTTGCCATTTAATACTACGAAGAGTCCGCCACCATTTAGAGCTACATTATTCTCGAAAATGCTATCTTCCACCTTAAAAATGATTTCAGAGGCAGTGTCTTTCAGGATTAGAGAGAGACCTCCTCCGCATCCTTCTCCACTCTGTTCAAAATTAAATGGGAATAAAAAATCTCCATCTTCAGCATTTCCTACCTTGTTGCCCTCAAATATGCATGTAGAAAATGTATAACTTGTACCCACAAATGTATCACTACTGGATAGTTCAGGACATAAAAGTGACCCTGGCTTGCAACTCCTACTTCCTACTTCAATTAGAATGCCTCCTCCACCAAGGTTCACTACTCCATCTGATGTCTCACTTCCAATTTTGTTGTCAACAGTGTTATTAGAGAAACTACAATGTTTGAAGAAGTTTCTTCCACTTGTATCATAGATAGCCACACCTGTAGCATTGGGGCTATATTTGACATTGACATGTTCCATGCTGATGCTTTGACAGAGGTAGAAGTATAGCCCAACCTGGAATTGGTGGGTGCCATTACCTTCTGGGTTGTTACTACCTCTGACCGCTGCACAGTGGTAGAAGGAGATATTCTGAAATGTTACATTGTCAACATTGATGAAGGCAAGTCCAGTTTCTGGCTGGGTGCAGGAGACTATTGATCCTGATCCAATGAAAGCCAGGGATATAATATCTTGGAAGGGAGGGGAAGACTGAGTGAGGATGTGTTGGCCCTCAGATATCACAAATTGGGTGGAGTTGAGGTGAGCTTCAGGCTGCTGAAAAACCCAGTCAAGTTCTTTGCACGGATGAGAGGCACCATTTCCCCTAAGGCAATCCCTGGTGTTTTGTCCACTAGAACCATTCACATATATGACATGGTTATACTCGCAATATGCCTTAGCCAGAAAAAGTGGGAAGATTACTAGCGTGACAGCAACTTTATTAATCATAGCGAACTAGACGAAGAAGAAGATCTTCACTGGCAACCGCGACTTCTGGTGCAAAGTTTCCCACCCTAATGATTTTATACATGTGATTTAATGCGAGGGTTTGATTTAGTTGCATCACAGGATGTGATCTCCTTGTGGGTAAATTTATGGAAGGAACTTCCCTCTCTCGGCTCTCCGAAATGACAAAGCCTGGCACTAAGGTAAACCAGTACGAAAAAGCCCCATACTAGTGAGGTAGATAAGGGTAAGTACACAGAAAATGGAATTTGTTGAAGTGGTCCAAAAGAATGTTTTAAGTTATGTTTGACTTAAGTTGAAGATTTCTCCAATGTGTTGATAAAACATTTCCTCCTACCAAATAACTCTGTTAAAGTAGAGGTGGTGACCAGTTGACATCCTATTGAATCTGTTACCTAATAAATTTTTGGCTGATAGCATAAACTTGCATAGTACATGAGTTTGTTTTTTTTTAGATCAAAAAAAAAATTTTTTTGGGGTGCAATTAGCTAAATATAGCACTAGAAAAGCGCATCTTGCAATTCTTGCAATTTGTCATTAGCAGTAAGCTATGGACAGTGAATTTGTTTTCTAAATCCATGATGACCTGTTTAAAAAATATTTTGAGCACAATTTTATTTTATTTGCTTATTATTTTTTATTTACAAGTTTGGAACTGCCAATACAAGATTTTACATTTTCTAGCATGTCTCAAATATGAATGATTCCATTTCAATATTTTTTGGCATAGTTTTATAATAAATAATAATAATTGTGTTTGAATAGAATTTGCATAATTGATGTTAAAAAGATGCATTACCACTATGTAAGGTTATAATAAGTGCACTAGTGAAGTAATACATATATGTTATATAATTTAGTGGCTGGACCTGACAGCAATCCATTTCATTGTATGTGCTGGTGCATGTAGGAAATAAATTGTCAACAATGGAGCATTTGTGTGGCATGACTTATTGCTACCTACATTGTCTTAACAAAGTCTGCCTTTGAACATTTTGAAGTCTTCTGTACATGAGTAAAGCTGTGAATGTGATGTGAATTTAAATCCGTAATTTTCTTATGTACTTGTTTGGTTGATTGTCACAGTCAAAATAATGTCCTCTTAATCATTCTTAGAAAAAATGATTGTTTTATGTCCTCAAATAACATGTTTTTGTACATAAAGATAAAATATTCTTAATATATATATATATATATATATATATATATATATATAGTCTACATACCTGTTGCTCAATCACAACCAGCCTAAATGAGTGCTTGACACAACCAGCCTAAATGAGTGCTTGAGACTATGTGGAAAGTCAGTCACTACTGAGGCGGAAATGGGCTTATGAGCTGGAACATCTCACCCTTCCTCCCCCTTAAAAGGTCACTTGTTGACATCATGATTAATTTTAATTAATAAAGTTATTAAACTTCCTGGGTGGTTGTAATTCAAAGAACAGATTAGACCAAATGGAATTTATATAGTGAAAGTAAAAAAAAGAATTTCCCAAAGTACTTTGTGTGTTTTGATATAAGAGTGTTTATATTAGTCATGTGTTTACATAACAGTCTCTCTGCAAGATGAAAGTTTAAACAACTGGTGCAGGCTAGGCCTGATCAAGACTTCTTTTTATTACTCACAACTATTCATGGGAGTGAAACTTGGTGAACCCTCTGCTAAGCAACATAGTCAAGCAAGTTCAGTGGATCCAATGATAAAAATTTATGCATCCTTTATTTCTTAATGTGTTTAGCCTATTAGAGTATGGCTTGATTGAGTATTTAGTGCATAGTCCATAGATTATCTTTAAAAAAATATTAAAAATTTGTCTGTACGTAGTAAATGCTGTCACCATATCATTTTAGGATGCTGTGATGCACAGATCATATTCCTGACACTGCAATGATTTACGTTGACTAAATTTTCAACATTTTTTATTATTTTTATTTACAGTGAATCATTTTATCAGCACATGTTACACAGTGTTTTTTGAAGTTACATGCTATACTTGGATTCCAGTTGAGAAAGTCAGGTAGTCTGAGAAGCTAGAAGATTTTTTTAATTTTATTAAATGGCTCTTTTAATTTATCTATCCAGCTATGTTTGATAAATATTTCAACCAATACTAGATAAATAAGTATACATATTTTTGAAGTGGTGGTGTTTTGTTCAGATTACCAACAGTTGGTTACAAACAGTTCGTTGAGGTAAGAAAAGCTGCATTCCCCGAACTGCTCAGAGATCAAAGAAAGGGAAATTGTTTGTATTGATTGTGTGACTATCTAGATCTATGCGTAAGTATTGTGCACTGTTGGCATATCACTCAGTTCATTACCATTGTTGGCTGAAGACTGACAACCTTTTTCAGGGAACCAGTTCTGAAGCCCAGTAATTCAGCACACAGCTTGAAAAGGAGTGTATCACAAACCAATAAATCTATCTAATGTGTCTACTAAAAAACTATATACTGTAGACACCTCAACTGATAACCTATAAAATGAAACCTATAAAATCAAAACATTCTGGCTGTAAACTCCAAACTGAAAACTGTTATTGATGCATGAAAGAAATTCAGAGCATGTGTGTAAAAAAGTATATATTTTTTTCCCAGGTGTTTCTGCTCATTTTCTCTAACACATACCCTAAATTCAATACAAAAGAGCTGTACATGGAGGTGATAATATATATATTAGAAGACCTATGTAACTGTGTAACTAAAAAACTGTGTTCGTCCATTTCTCAAAATCCCTCTGTTAGATTTTGACCAAACTTTTAGGGATGGAGGAGACCCACCCTGAGATGGTTTTATGCCAGGTGGCATGTCTGGAAAAATACAGAATATGTCTGTCTGTCTGTCTGTCTGTCTGTCTGTCTGTCTGTCTGTCTGTCTGTCTGTCTGTCTGTCTGTCTGTCTGTCTGTCTGTCTGTCTGTCTGTCTGTCTGTCTGTCTGTCTGTCTGTCTGTCTGTCTGTCTGTCTGTCTGTCTGTCTGTCTGTCTGTCTGTCTGTCTGTCTGTCTGTCTGTCTGTCTGTACCACCATTCCAGCCAAACTGGTAGGTGGATTTCTCTGAAACTAGGCATGATGATAGATTTTGACCCAACTTATAACATGGGTTAAAAATTTCACAAAATGGTTACCATGGTAATGAGAAGAAGCCAAAAATGGTATTTTGGCCACTTCTCTCTTAATAATACATCTTCTCCATATCACCTTTCTTACTGGCAAGACATGTTCAACTACTGGATTTTAGCATATATTGGCCAGAAACGCTGGGTATATTCTGCTAGTATATATATATGATATATATTATATATATATATATATATACCAGGTGCATTTTTGATACTAGAGGATTGAATACATTCTTCATGTTTTAAAAACATTTTATTCAACAGAAATTACCCAGGATTAGTAATTGTTAAGTCGACCTTTACCGAATGGGGATTTGAGGGTATGAGTGATCCTACAGTACTTAGCTACCACGATTTGTCGCTGAAAGAATCTGATTTGTCTCTACTTGTAGGTCCCCAATGGCTGAATGACAGGGTTATTGCCTTTTACTTCGAGTGAGTTCTACTAAATTTAAGTCTCTTTAACTCACTCTCCTCTTTCAACTGCCACCAAAGATACTTGGAGCATGACATTTTCAAAGAATATTCTGACCGGCTCTGTTTGATCACTCCTGATGTAACCCAATTTATCAAACTCCAAGAAGGTAATTTATGATAAATATACTAAATATCAGAGTATACAGACTAGAAATGTTTATATCATGTAGATTGCTAGATTGAACTATTATTGCTTGTGAAAGTACACCACTGTCCTTCCATGGCTTCAAAGTATAAAAAAATGTGGTTTTCAGAAATTGTGCTAAATTAGCTGTCCCATTTTGCTGCTATGGTTATGGCCAAGGCAGCCATAGCAGGTGTCCTGGTCCTTCAATTTGCCACTTCCCTAGCTCTATCCCTAGCTATTGCCTGGCCCTAACCTGTACTGCCCTAGAAATATCATAGCTATTACCTGGCTCTAATCCTAGCTCTTCTTGCATAATGGAGACATTTATCTTCTTTTTTAAAATTTTTTAATAGAAATTATATTTCCTATCTAATATGCCCATTCTTTGGAAGGGACCATTAACCTCCAATGTACCATAATCTATCTATTTCACCAACACATGCCTAAAAGTAGATCGACATCAAATTAAGCATATTCTTAAAATTATTATTACTGCTTTTAGTTTCCTTCCACACACACCATCATTGAGTGGAGTTCTTTCCCAAAAGAGATTATCCTATTTTCAAAGTTTTATCTTTAAAGAAATCTTTAAACTAATAATAATAGGTGTACAACAAGGCATGCTGTATTAGAGCCATCATAATTCTTATTCTCTTACAGATAACTTTATATAGTATGGTTTTTTCTTCCTTCAAATATTCAACTAATTTAAAAATTATTTTATAGAATTAAAAAAAAAAACAACTGTGGGAACTATATATGATTTGATGATTGAGTAGTTGAAAATATTGTAATTGATATGGTCACTTAGCAAACAAATTCAAATTTATTTAAGTAAATTATAAAAAATCGATGGGAAATTCAACTATTTCTTAAAAACCTGTTCAGTGGACTTCTATTTTCAAATAATTGACTCTGGTTTAAAATACCAGATCATTATTTTCAGTTCAATATTT